>CM076582.1:1230670256-1230787310 GCA_034641835.2 Pinus albicaulis | reverse complement strand
GAATAAAAATCATTAAATAATAAAGAAAAAAAATGGGAAAATTACAAGTACCTGATATTATATTTTGTTCTTGATTATAACTTTGTTTCTCAATATTCGGATTATTGTCTTTGTTCTCAATATATGTCTCTATAATGTACAACGAATATGTTATAAATTGTGACAATGATTAATTGAATAAAAAAACAAAAAAGAATAAACAACAAAGTTCTTGTTAACTACCTAATATGATATCATTTGCTTGATTATAGCTTTGTTTCACATGCATTTGATCAATGTTTTTGTTCTCCTTTCTTGTCACTATGATAAACATAAAAAATGTTATAAATTGTGACAATGAATAAAAGCATCAATCAACTATATAAACAATGAATCATCTTTAATCATCCATATAATATTTTGGTTTTAGTTGTAGTTTCTTGGGACATTCCCTTGTCACTATATACTTTCTTTAAAATATATATATATAAAGAGAGAGATAGAGAGAGAGAGACTAATACCTATTTCTATCTCCATCATTTCATGGTCAATGTCTTGATTAATTCCTTTCTTCTCATAATTCCCTATAATAGACATCCGAAAATGTTATAAATATGAAAATTAAATAAATTAAAAAAGTAACACGAGCAATAACCAAACAAATTATGTACCTGGTATAATACCATCTTCTCCTCCTATTTCCATCTCTAAATTTGTTTCAACATCATGTGCACTATATTTATTATTTTTTTGCTTCCCACTTTCATCATTCCCTGTTTTAGAATCCCCATCATTAGTCATTGTAGTAAACATTTTGACAATTAAGAAATTTGACCAAAATAGTATCCAAAGTATTATAAGAGAAACAACAAAGAAACTATAGTACCTGAATTTTCCAAGAAGCTAATGGATCCTTGGTTTGATAGTTGAAAAGATTTGTAACTATTCAACATTATTGTCCTTTGTGATTCTATTTGCACAACACATGCAATTCTTCTTCTATATGTACAACAAGCCTTGATTAAATTTTCCCCCGCATAAAGAGAAATGACCACTTTTGCATCACTACATTGTTGATGTCTTTCCAATAAATCCATCCAGAAACCATAATCTCTCTCATTTTCATCAAGTGTGTCTTCAAATGTGTGAGAGTATTTTGAAGCCTCGAACTTTTTTAATTCTGAAGTATAGAAATGTATAGTCAAAACTATATCATAACTATAACTATTTTGGGACTTATATTCATAAATTCCAGAAGTCATTTTATATTTGAACTTGGATTTCTGTATGGATATTTCCAAATTTTGGCGTACATCATTACAAAACCAAATTTCTACTAAGAGAACTGTAGTAAAATCATTCAACTCATTTTTTTCGATAAGAAATCGAAAAAATTCAATATAATAGCTCTTATGGAATGGTTCTTTTTTCAAAGCCATTGTATCCAGAACAACAAGGTCAGTATGTAAAACTGGCTGCAACTGACATGGAAAAGAGTGAAAAAGTGTTGACAAAAGATGAGGCCCTCCAAAATGACAACCAAATTCAAAATTGTTGTCAATCTGTTGAATGTTTGTTGATTCTTTTATCATTCTGTCAAGGACTCCACATGCTTGTTTAGAAAGGGAATTTATCTTTGTATTTCGTGTTCCTTTTACATAAGTAGACCCCTCCACAGTTTTGCAGAAATTGGAAAATATGAGCTCGTTAATTCCATAATGCTCAAGAATATTGAATGTGGTAAGAGTCTTATCATTCAATTTCTCATCATGACTTTGAAAATATGTAACCATTGCATCCAATATTGTTCTGTTGGTTTTCAATTTAGAACAATAATCTTTCAATTTTATGGCATCTGTTGGATGATTAGGTGGAATAGAAAACCAAATGGTTCCATTCAATAAATTTTCTGCTACTAAACCAATTTCTTCTATGGTTATTCCCTGAAGGGGACAAAAAGTAGCCGCTGTCAAACTGTGTAGACTATTCTTCTTGTAGTTCTCAAAATCAGGTCGGCTTGGAGAACACTTTAATGTGCCTAGTTGGTAACAATTAAAGACAATCTCCCACTTATCCCAAATATCTTGATTAAGATATAAGAGAATTTTTTTTATCAGAAAAATTTGTAATTGGACAGTCGAAGAAGGAGCACAACATTTCATCATCGACCTGATAAAATCATACATATAAACTAATAGAAATTCAATGTAGAGATGAAATTAAAAAAGGATTAAACTAATGAGAATTCAGTACAAATATGAGAAAATATGACACATATTATTGACTTTAAATGTTAAATGAAAAAAAAAAAAAATAACGTACCTTGTCTTTAGTTGTCTTAGAACATCCAATCCTCCTTTTATTTAGTTTGTCATTGGAAATTAAGAAATTTCTTGTTGATCAGACACAATCAATAAATGGAGTTTTGTAGAATATCTTATTGGCAGAATTTATTTGACAACAAATGCGAATCACGTCAATGGGTTCAATTGATGGACGTAAGAATCGATCATTGCGTTTTTTATATTTTTGTTTTGCCTCCATAGATACATGATATTTAGGATTTGATAAAATTACTTTCGTTGCTTGAATGGTGTGTTGACCATCAACTATCCAAAAATTGATATTCTTAGTATCTAAATCTGTCTCATTTATAATTTTGATAGATTTCACCAATGGATCGAACTCATTGATGTCAAATGGAATCAGAAGAGCATCAAGCAATGAGGTCTGAAATTTCTCTAGGAATGATTTCACTAATGCTTGAACATTTAAATCATCTCGTGATCTCAATTTAAACAATTTGGGGGCTTCTCTACATATTACAACATCAACCTTTCTACTAAAGGTGTTTGAAAATAGATAGCAATGCTTGAAACTTCATGAATTTCATCACATTGATTTGCAAGTTTTGCTGTCTCAAATTAAACTTTCCTAGCTTTTTGAAATTCTATAGTAGGTTTGAAATCAATTTCAATAATGTTCTCTTCTAATTCAGATAAATATACTCTTCTCAAAGGAAGTAAATGACAATCGAGTTTATCATCTAGTATGTTGTCAAGAAGTTTTGCTTTTTGTTGTAAATAAAGAAGTACAGATGATATTTTTTTACATCTTACGTAGCGGTATCTTAGAACTATAGTGATGTGTTATAAAAGATCTATGAAACTATTCAATCTAGATGTAGCAAAACTCTCATAGCTATCTAGCTTAAAAATTAAATTCTTTATCGTATTTGGTGAATTTTTACTTGAAGCTTCAATAAAATCTAGTCTAAATTTTGTATACTCCACTTGACAAGAAATTAATTTTACTTCATTTTCTTTAATCACCTCCACTTGAAAGTAAATGTCATTTTCATTGTAATCATAGCAATTAATAATTATTCCTAATATCTTAGGTTCTTTTTCATCGATGGATCCAAATAGGTACATATACATATTCATGGGAGTTTCTATCTGGACATACCAATCTTGCACAAACTCATATTTATTAGAGGTGTTGTATTTTTTAATCATTTCAAAGATAGAAGCTGAAGGTGTTATTGATACTAGAATTTGAGTTGATTTTTTCTTTTTCTTAGATGATTACTGTGACATTTCACTTGCTTTGGTGCCAACCGATTCTACATACAAAAATAAAAAATTTATTTGCATAAATCAAAATGAAATTAAAAGTTCAAATATTGTCATGTAATATTATTTTAAAATTTACAAGACCACCTAACCTAACCATTTATAAGAGAGTATACATAAAATATAAAACAACCATACCAATTGAAGGAGAAGTTGTTTGTATATTACTTGTTTTTTCTTTTCTCTTCACTCCTTTACTTGGATTGTCAGGCGCACAAGATTCCACAACTTATGAAAAATAAAATAAATAACTAAATGAATTATGGAAGGCATGAAATACAAAATATTATTAACTAACCTTATAATACACTATTTTTTTATATACACAATAATAAAGGAGTACATGTGTTATGCAAGTTTACTATATGACACCAAAAGTAATCACCTAGCTAAATTGTTAGGAAAAACAAAATTATAAGAGAGTATACATAAAATATAAAGCAACCATACCAATTGAAGGAGAAATTTTTTGTATATCACTTGTTTTTCATATTTTCTTCACATCTTTACCTGGAATTTCAGGGACACGAGATTCCACATCTTATGAAAAAAAAAAAATTATGGAAGCCAAGAAATACAAAATATTTTTAAAAAACCTTAATCACAAAGCTAAAATTTGAGAGTGCAAGCTTCTGTGATCCATAACATTTTAATTATAAATCTTCCGGGAAATCACATAAGAAATTTAGGAACCGACGTGTTTCGAACTACCAACTGTAGTTCATCATCAGGATAATTAAGATTGCCTGATCTGACATACACATTTATACCAGAGAGAGAGAAGCAACGGTCAAAACCCAAGAAAAATAAAAAAAATAAAAAAATAAAAAACAATAAAAAATAAGATTAAAAATATAAAATATAAAATAAACCAAAAATAAAATTAACCCAACCTTAAAATTACAAAAGTTAAAAACGGTCAACAATAAAAATAAAAATATAAATATAAAAAGAACCAAAAACACAACTACCCCATCCTTAAAAACACAAGTCAAAACTAACAATAATATAAAATAAAAAATAAAAACTAAAATAACACCCCTCTCAAAGAAACAAGATGAATCAAGTTAAAAGTCAAAAATCAAAGTCAAAGTAAAAAATTATAACTAAATAAAAAATATATATAAAATAATAAAATAAAAATAAAAATAAAGGATTTAATCAATTAATAAATTAATAAATAAATACATTAATAAATAAATAAAATTAAAAATAAAAATAAAAATAAACATAACTACCCATCCTGACAAACACAAGTCAAAACTAAAAATAATATAAAATCAAAACTAAAAACTAAAATAATGCCCCTCTCAAAGAAACAAGATAAACAAGTTTTTAAACATGAATCAATTTGAAAGTCAAAAAATCAAAGTCAAAGTAAAAAATTATAACTAAATCAAAAAATAAATAAATAAAATAAAATAAAAATAAAGGATTTAATCAATAAATAAATTAATAAATAAATACATTAATAAATAAATAAAATTAAAAACTAGAATTAAAATACAAATAAAAATAAAATAAAATAAAAATAACAATAAAAATAAATTATTTTTATTTTATTTTAATAAATAAATAAATTAATTAATATAAATAAATCCTAAAATAAAATAAAAATAAAATAATAGAATAATAATAGTATGACCAAATCATAAAAATAAAAATACCAAAGAATAAGATCTTGTCTTCTTTTAAACCTTTAAACACCATTCGGGGCTCCCTTAAATCGATTAAGGACCAGTTGGACCCAAAAAGCATGAAAGGTGTTTATTTGATCCCGTGCTCTTGTGGGACTCCCTACATTGGTGAAATTGGTCGATCGATTAATAAAAGGATCTAGGAGCATTATGTGGATATTAAGTATGGTAGAACCAAGTCCTCAACGCTAGCTGAGCATGCGGAGAAGACGAAGCATCATATCTATATGGAAGACGCTAGAGTCCTTGCTAGGGTTGACCATTTCCATCATCAGAAATTTAGGGAGGCGATTGAGAGTGAGAAGAGGCCCCGTACGTTGAACAGAGATGACGGGTGGAAAGTTAGCAGTTGTTGGATTCCATCTCTTCACTCCCTGTAAGGGACCTTCCTTTATTTTATTTTATTCTTTGGTATTTTTATTTTTTTGATTTGGTCTTATTATTATTATTCTATTATTTTATTTTTATTTTATTTTAGGATTTATTTATATTAATTTATTTATTAAAATAAAATAAAAATAATTTATTTTTATTGTTATTTATTTATTTTTTGATTTATTTATACTTTTTGACTTTGACTTTGATTTTTTGACTTTTAACTTGATTCATGTTTAAAAACTTGTTTATCTTGTTTCTTTGAGATGGGTGTTATTTTAGTTTTTAGTTTTGATTTTATATTATTTTTAGTTTTGACTTGTGTTTTTAAGGATGGGTAGTTATGTTTTTTTTTTTTTTTTTGTATTTTTAATTTTTTTTTTTATTAATTTATTTGTTGATTAAATCCTTTATTTTTATTTTTATTTTATTATTTTATTTATTTTTTGATTTAGTTATAATTTTTGTCTTTGACTTTGATTTTTGACTTTAAACTTGATTCATCTTGTTTCTTTGAGAGGGGTGTTATTTTAGTTTTTAGTTTTGATTTTATATTATTGTTAGTTTTGACTTGTGTTTTTAAGGATGGGGTAGTTGTGTTTTTGGTTCCTTTTATATTTTTATTTTTATTTTTATTGTTGACCGTTTTTAACTTTTGTAATTTTAAGGTTGGGTTAGTTTTGTTTTTGGTTTATTTTATATTTTGTATTTTTAATCTTATTCTTGACCGTTTTTTAATTTTTTAATTTTTCTTGGGTTTTGACTGTTGCTTCTCTCTTCCTGGTATAAATGTGTATGTCAGATCAGCCAATCTTCATTATCCTGATGATGAAATACATTTGGTAGTTCGAAACGCGTCGATTCCTAAATTTCTGATGCGATTTCCCAGAAGATTTATAATTAAAAAGCTAAAATTGTTAGGAAAAGCAAAATACCCATGTTAGTATGGGGTTTCCACATTAAAACCCACTCTTAGTGCTATTTGCATGTGTTTTTGTGTAAGAGTGGATCTTTAATGTGGAAAATCCAACTAACATGGTGTATTTTAATTTTCATAGCAATATTTGGTAGGAGATTATTCAATAATAAATCAAAATTCATTAAGGTGCATACTAGAATTTTGTTAAATTATTTGAAAATGAATATAAAATAGATTTTTAGAATCTCACATTTTGTACCATTGTTCTTAGCATCTGCAAACATTTGTAAGAATTTATAATGGTAAAAAATTAAATGAATTAAAAAAACAATATAAATTCATATTATATAATATCTCATTTCATACATATGCATAAAAGAAAAGAAGCTCAAAGCATATGCAAGTTTTCTTAAAAAATAAGGATAACATGAACTTCATTAATCAACAATAATTTATTAGCAACCATTGTAACAAAGTACAGACTAATTTTAAAATTGTCATACCATTTAAAGATTTTGGTGTTGTATTTGGTGAACTTCCTTTTTCCTTTGATGATTCCTTTGAATTCCCACTAGCTTCATGGTCCATGGTTTCTGAAAATAAAGTAAGAAACTATTATCATATTTTCAAATTATCGAAGAAAATATGAATTTATAAATGCTACCACTACTTGCATCATTGTATGTGTAACAAAATGAACAATAAAAATAACAAGTGTAGAACTCACAATAATAGCTAATCATGGTGTTGATTAGAGAAAGGGCGCCACCCCTAAATAATTTATTATTTTCTTTTAATTGTGTCTATAAGAAAGCTAGCACCTGCTAGCTTTCATTCTAGTACAAGCATTAAGCACGTTACCAAGAGACAACAATACACTGTGAATAAATAACAACAATAGTAGATACTACAACAACATCATGTTTACGCAAAATTTATCTTTTATAGTCATGTATATTCTTAGTTTTCTATAGAGACCATAAAAAGGCAAACACATTGAAGAATTTTTTCTATCACATACAAGAGATTTCCAACAAAATTGCATTGTAAAGAAAATCTAGTGCATGATGAAATTCCTTCTATCACAAACACAGACACATTGTCAAAAAAACATTGCGACAATAATCTTTCCTAGGACATCTCCATGCTTGCGAAATTTGTCCTTACTTTTTGAAGACAATGAATTTATTCCATGGCTACGTATATCGTTGTTCCAATATAAGAAATGTTAAACCCTCAAATGATTAGAAGGCCATTTGTATGGAATATGTGGTCTAAGAATGAAATATGGGACAAATAGAAGCATGTTTCCAACAACAACATTGCATTGTGAAAAAAATTTAAATGAATTAAAAAATGATGTGAATTCATCTTCTATGACATCTCATTTCATACATATGCACAAAAGCAAAGAAGCTAAAATCATATGTAGGTTTTCTTAAAAAATAAGGATAACATGAAATTCATTAATCAATAATCATTTATTGGCAACCATTGTAACAAAGTACAAACTAATTTTAAAATTTTCATACCATTTAAAGATTTCTATGTTGTATTTGGTGAACTTAATTTTTCCTTGGATGATTCCTTTGAATTTCCACTAGCTTGAGGGTCCATGGTTTCTGAAAATAAAGTAAGAAACTATTACCATAGTTTCAAATTATCGAAGAAAATATGAATTTATAAATACTACCACTACTTGCATCATTGTATTTGTAACAAAATGAACAAAAACAATAACAAGTGTAGAACTCACAATAATAGCTAACCATGGTGTTGATTATGTTATCACTCCAGTAATTCTCCAGTTGTGAGATTTTTGGTTTTTAGTTGAGAAAACTAGAGCTAACCACAAACCAACTTTTAAACTCTAGGATCTAGCCTTCCTAGGGTTCAGAGAGGGCTCTCTCTATAAGATTTATCTTTGTTTATTTTATAAAATATTAGGCTAGTTATGAATGTGCAATTCGTTTTTGTTTTCATTGGTTTGGTGGGAAAAATCACTTGAAGAGATGGATAGTGGGAAATCTATTTATCCATTGGGCTGAGGAGTCAAAAGTCAAGTAGACAGAACTAGGATCAAGGCCAAAAAGTCAAATGTTTTTAGGGCAAGATAGATAACCCTTGGAGATCTTGGAAAGTTGTTTTGTGAGGTGATATGATTGGGATAAAGAGAAATGAAAGGTTATTTGATCCAGAAAAGGGAAGAAGTAGGTAGAGGTCAAACGAAAGAGAGAGAAATTAAGGGTTCCCTACTCTCGAAATCAGAAGAAAACATAGAAAATGACAAATAGTTAAGACAGGGTGCTTTTAAAAAATCCTGAAGTAATCCTTCTATTCTTTCATTGAAATTTAGAACACATAATGGATTGCATGTAACAAAGAAAGGTAACAATGACAAGTAGAAAGTACTTCACTCCAAATATTTCATCACATGAACCCTGAAATATGATGCTAGTTGATCTGATCTAGTCTGTTACGCGAAATTTGAAACACAAAAAGCCTTGAAGTCCACAAAAATGACTATAGAAATCTTCGGCAATTTATTCCACATTAATACTTCTAAAAGTGAAGTATTTATACATAATTGTTTACAAAATATCCTAGAATTCTTCTAGGAATTATCTAAGGGAAATAAAATATCTTTACAATAATAATAGAGACAACTGCTCAATAAATCAGCAAGTTGTCCTATCAATTCAAATAAAATAGAAACTGATTGTAGATAAGATGAAGATGGATGTCTTGCTGTCTTTAGATATTTCGAGTTTGTTTTTAAATTTGATCTACTTATCTGACACTCTTTCATTGATACTCTTTAATCTCTGATACTCTTTGACCATTTGTAAAACATGTTTACTATTGTAAAAAATCTGTTTTGACTGATAAATCAACAAACTTCTTTCACTGTTGTCTTTCTGCCTTCTTACTTTTCACAGTAAATCTGTTAATGACTGCCAATCTTCCTCACTTGGAATTTGCATTTTCTTCAGCTTCCTGAAGTTTTCATCTGCTTTTGTGTACCTGGAAAAAGTTGGTTTAATAAAAAACAAGTGTTTTATCTGATGTTGCAAGTAAAATAAGTCTTCAAAGCTCCTGAGTAAGACTTTTCCTGTTGGAATTCCTTGTCCACCACCTGATTTTTCAACATGTTCTTTGGCATATTCTCTGATATTTTTATTATAATCCTCCTGAGGCATTAATTTGACATTGATGACCAAAATATTAGGCAAACTTCTTTGCCTCAAATTCTCAAATTTGACCATAAACCTGGTTATGGAAATGTTCATGTTCTCACACTTTTCCTCTAACTATTTCATCAGGTTCTTTTTGGTTATAACCTTCTTTATCTCAAGGATAGTTTCAGTTCTATCAGTAATTTCAAGTTCTTCCAATTCTTTCCTGTTCTTACTATTGAGAAACTTTATCAATTCTAAAGCTTGTTTGGTTTGTTATTCAATTTCTCTTTAGTCTTTTGGATCTCTTCTAATGTTTCTTTTAATAAGTCTCTTTGTTCAAAAATCACTTGAATGGAGGGCCATACATCATTGATGGTTTCTATGATCTTGTTCCACAAATGATTTTTCACATAGAAAATTTGTTCATGTTGTGAAACCAGCTCCAAAAAGAGAATAAAAGAGATATCAACACCTTAGAAATAAGCAACTTTGAAGGGGAAACCTCCAATACATTACATGAATGAACAATTATTGGATGATTCAAATTACAAAACCTCCTTTCTATATATAGGAGTCCATGGGGCCACAATGTAATCCTAGTGGGGCCACAATATAATCCTAGCCGACCTAACAATAATAATTTAAGGGCACAATAATAACAATATGGGGTTTACAAGGGTACAGTAATAACCATAAGGGGGTTACACTAACAACAATAAGGGACTATACTAGTAATATACGGATCTAACATGCCCCTCTCCTTCAAAAAATTGTTGGCCTCAATGCTTGAGTAGCTCTGGGTGCCTCGTATAAAATTCTCATCATCCCATGTAGAATCTTCAGTGGGTAATTTCTTCCACTTCATGAGATACTTTGAAATTGATTGATTCTGTAGCTGTCGAGTTCTTGTTTCCATGACTGCTTCATGTTCCAATATGATTTTTCCTTCTTCATCAAGTTATGGCAATATTGTTTGAACTGGAAGATTTTCACCTATAACCTTCTTTAAGCATGAAACATGGAAAATTGGATGCACTCGTGAAGAAGCAGGAAGCTCCAATTTGTATGCCATAGTACCAATCTTTTGTAACACCTTGTAAGGACCATAGTACTTTAGCGATAATTTATTATCCTTCTTAGCTTTCTTGAGAGACATTTGTTTGTATGGTTGTAGCCGTAAAAATACACAGTCTCCTACATCAAAACTTCTCTCGCTGTGATGTTGATCTGCCTGTTGTTTCATTCGATTTTGTGCCAAATTCAGGTTGTCCTTTAACAGTTGGATAACTTCTTGTTGATGCTCGATGTGATCTTCCACTTCTTGAACCTTCGAATTTTCTCTTAAAGATGATGTGATCGATGGTGGATGATATCCATAAAATGCCATAAATGGGGTCATTTTTGCTGCAGTATGGAAGGAATTGTTATACCACCATTCAGCTAGAGGTAACCACTTGATCCATTGTGTTTGTTTATCAGACACAAAAGAACGAAGATATCCTTCCAAACATTTATTTACTATCTCAGTTTGACCATTGGATTGAGGATGATAAGATGAGCTATGAGAAAATTGAGTACCCAAACAAGAAAATAACTCCGTCTAAAAATTTCCAGTAAAAATGGAATCTATGTCGCTCACAATAACCCTTGGGTTTCCATGTAGCTTTTGAATTGTGTCCATAAATGTAGTAGCAACTATACTTGCTTTAAATGGATGAGATAATGCACAAAAGTGTGAATACTTGGTAAGTATATCAACTACCATCATGATGACACTCTTTCCTTCAGACTTAGGTAAACCTGTGACAAAATCCATTGAAATATCCTCCCAACGTTGACCTGGAATGGATAAAGGTTGTAGAAGACCTGGGGTCTTAATTGTCTCAACTTTATTCTGCTGGAAAACCAAACATTCTGCCACAAAATTTTGAATATCAGATTTAAGGCCATCCCAAAAAAATTCTTTCTACACCCTGTGGTAAGTTTTTAAAAATCTCGAGTGTCCTCCTAAAGGAGAAGTGTGTAATTCCAAAAGAATATTTTTTTTTAGTTGGGAATTCTTATAAATATATAAGCAATATTTGTACCATAAGGTTTCATTTTTCCAACTAAATGTATCAAATGTACTAGGATATTGTTGTAACTTTTGAATGAGTGTCCACACTTCTTCGTCCTTGTTCCATTCATCTCTTTCTTCGGTTATCCAATCTGGTTGGATAATAGAAATAGAACAAAGCAATGCTTCCACCTCTTCATTCTTTCTTGAGAGTGCATCTACAAAAAAATTTAGCTTCCCTTTTTTTTATATTATTTCAAAGTCATAACCCAACATCATTGTGACCCATTTTTGCTACTCTTCTGAAGATAGTCTTTGTTCCAAAAAGTGTTTAAGACTATCATGATTAGTTTTTACCTTGAAGTGTATTCCCATTAGGTAAGTTCTCCATTTCTTTAGTGCATGCAGTATTGCTAACATTTCCTTCTCATAAATAGGTTTCTATAAATACTTTCCTTTGATTGGACGACTTTCAAAAGCAATGGGTCTTCCTCCTTGCATTAAAACAACACCAATTCCATTTCCCGAGGCATCACATTCCACAATAAAGGTTTTTGTGAAGTCTGGTGTAGCTAAGACTGGTGCTAGGCACATTTCCTCTTTAAGATGTTCAAAGGCCTTAGTTTCTTGAGGAGTCCATGAAAATGCATATTTCTTCAATAATGTTGTTAGAGGTGCTGCTATTCTCCCATAATTCTTAACAAAATTTTGATAATACCCTATTAACCCTAGAAATCCTTGCATCTGCTTTATGGTTGTGGGGACTTTCCATTCCTTAATGGCTTTAATTTTGTTAGGGTCTACCTTAACACCCTTGTGAGATACAATATGACCTAGATATTCCACCTCTTGTACTCCAAAGAAACATTTGGATGTTTTTGAATATAATTGTTTCTCCAACAATAGTTTGAGCACCCTGTCAACATGTTGAACATGATCCTTCCAAGACCTGCTGTAGATTATTATATCATCAAAAAAATACTAGCACAAATTTTCTAAGGAAGGGTTTGAAAATGGAATTCATCAACCCTTGAAATGTAGAAGGTGCATTGGTAAGGCCAAAAGGCATGACCAAAAATTCATTATGACCCTCATGAGTTCAAAATGTTGTCTTCATTCTAATTTGATGATACCCTAAACGAAGATCCAATTTGGTAAAATAAATTTTTCCATGTAATTCATCCAATAATTCATCAATCACAGGAATGGGAAATTTATCTTTAATGCTGAGCTTATTGAGCTCCCTATAATCCGGACACATGCGCCATGATCCATCCTTATTGTGTACGAATACTACAGGAGCAGAGAAAGAACTTTGACTAGGTTGAATTATACCAACCTCTAACATTTCTGCAATCATATGTTCAATTTCTCTCTTTTGGACATAAGGATATATATAAGGCCTAATGTTTGGAGGAACACTTCCTGGAATTAAATGAATAGTGTGATCATGATCATGAATAGGTGGTAGTCCTTTTGGAGTTTCAAAAACCTTGGAATGATTGTCCAAGACTTTTTGGAGATCTGCAGAAATAGATTATTTTGATGTTGGAACTTCTAGTGAGCATAATTATGCAATTATGCCTCATTGTCATTTCTTTAGAAGATTTTTTCATGACATTAGAGCTTATTATATTTCCCGGCTTCCCTGCAATACCCCGTAATTCAACTTCCTTTCCTTCTGAAAAAAAATTCAAGAAAAGTTCTTGAAAATTAAAAGCTACCGTCCCCAAAGATTGTAACCATTGTACTCCTAGTACAAGATCAACACCTCCCATAGGAATGGAAAGCATTGGACTATTCAATACATATTCCCCCATGGTTAGCTTGATATTATGGCATTTTCCAGAGCAATTTATAGTTCCTCCATTTGCAACCATCACTTGACATTCTGGTGCTAGGTATAGGAAACAATTCAATTCCTTGGCTACCTTACAATGAATAAAACTATGGGTACTACCTGAATCAATCAACACTATTACCTTTTTCTTCTTGATATGTCCTTCTATCTTGAGAGTTTGAGGAGTGGTAATTCCTGCCAATGCATTACACGATATGGTCGGACTCATTTCTTCCTTTTCTAGGGCTGGTTCCTGGTGTATATCCTCTTCTTGTTCATTTTCTTCTTCCTCTTCACAATCTATGTAAAATAATTTCTTCTCAGCACACTTATGACCTTTAGTGTATTTGCTATCACAATTGTAGAAAAGCCCTTTTGCTCTTTTTTCTTCCAATTTTTGTGGTGTCAACCTTGTAGGTTGTGGAAATCTAGGCGTAGCAACACTTCCTTCTTTATAGAATTGAGTGGTAGGCTTCCTTGTTGCCATAATTTTACATTCAACTTTTCTTGCCAACCCGAATGCCTTCTCCAATGAATCAGGTTCCAAAACGCGAACTTCATGTTGGATGTTATCCTTTAAAGTGCCTATGAAGAGATCAATCCTGTGTTCCTCTGGAATATCAGTTACCCTTATATTCAATTTTTGGAAGTCCTCAATGTGCTGCCCCACTAAACCCTTTTGTTTCAGATTTATCAATTGGCTAAAGAAGGTGTTGCTCTTTGTATCCTCATAATGTGCTATCATTTCCTCCGTAAAAATTGACCAAGTGACAATTTTTTTACAAGAGCAAAGCCATCGATACCATACAAATGTATTTTGTTCTAAATGTAAAGTTGCAATGCGTACCTTTTGTGTGTTTTGCACATTATGGAGATCAAAATATTGCTCCATCTATAGTATCCTTGTTACAGGATCCTTTCCATCAAACTTCCTCATATCCATTTTTGGAATATGGTGGTTCTTCCTGCCAACATTAGAGTTTATGAAATCACGATTAACATTTATTTTGTTCTCATCATGAATTTCCTCTACTATCTTTTCACCATTAGGAAACATTTCTTGTATCAACTTTGTCAAACCTTCCATGTCTGCTTTTAGATCATTCTTCATGTTTTCCATTTTCTCATCGATCTTAGCTTCCATGTCATCCATCTTAGATTCCATGTCAGCTTCCATGCCATCTATCTTAGATTCCATGCCATTCTTCAAACCATCCATCTTAGATTCCACGCCTTTCTTCAAACCATCCATCTTAGTTTCCACGCCTTTTTTCAAAACTTCCATGTCATTTTTTGTTGCTCTTTGCGAGAGCGAAATTTGTTGCACTTGCTCTTGTAATTTTGATATGTCATGTTGCCATTCTTCGTCTTCATGAGTCACAGTAGAGATTTCTGAAAGCTTAATGGGTGTTGAATTATTTATAGGGGCCATTTTAGAATCCAATACTGATATCTATTCTACAATATTCCCTTGGAATCAATTCAACTTGATTCTTCAAACAAGACTTATGCAATTCGGAAAAAAAATACACACCTTTTACTTGATTTTGAGGAGCTCGATATTGAAATTGAATTATCTCTATAATTAAAAATCATCAATATTTGAAATTCAGCCTTGTAGTAGCCCTCTAAATCTTCTTTCAAATTCCATAGGTCTGATCTGACTTGGATTCTTCAAGGCAAAGTTATGTCCAATCTCCCACAATGACCCAATTTTGGACTGGTTTAGTAGAGCAAACTTGTACGACTTGCCACATGTCACTATTTCCTCCTTTGGCTCTAAAATTGATAGACCAAAAACTACAGCCTGTGTACTTGCAGCCACTTTTTACATCATTTCAATCTGATGCTTAGAGAGATATCTATGAATATTTTCCCACGATCGCCTCTTTTAGATGAAATTCAGAAGCCTAAAAAATCCCTAACTGCCATAGATCATATCTCCAAAAATATTACGAACCAATATATGAAATTTTTCGATGATGTTCCTCAAGATTGTGGCTTTTCACTCTAAAACTTTCAACTTCTAAACTTTCGTAGAAAAAAAGTTATTATGAAAATACCACGATGACCTGTTTAGGTTAAATTCAAGAGCCTGCAAAATGACCTAACTTGCACATATCATATCTTCGAAAATATTGCGAACCAAGCTCTAAAATTTTGCGAAGATGTTCCTCAATATTTTGGCTTCATACTCTAAAAATTTTAGATTCTGAACCTTTGTAGAAAAAACGTTATAGCGAAAATTCCACAATGACCTATTTGGAGCAGCAAAACCCTAGAATCTCAAAGCTTTGATACCAAATGTTGTGAAACCAGCTCCAAAAAGAGAAGAAAAGAGATATCAATGCCTTAGAAATAAGCCACTTAGAGGGGGCAACATCCAATACATTACATGAATGAACAATTCTTGGATGATTCAAATTACAAAACCTCCTTACTATATATAGGAGTCCATGGGGCCATAATGTAATCCTAGTTTGGCCACAATGTAATCCTAGCCGACCTAACAATAATAATTTAAGGGCACAATAATAACAATATGGGGGTTACAAGGGTACAATAATAACCATAAGGGGGTTACACTAACAACAATAAGGGACTATACTAGTAATATATGGACCTAACAATTCCTTCAAGGTCAATTCCTTCTGTAATTTCTTCAATTCTTCATTTAATATGATGGCCTTTTGCTCACGAGTTTTTTCATTAATTTGAGCCAACTTCTTTTGACCTTCTAGATTTTCAATCATCTGTTTCAACTTGTTAATTTCACTTGTTTTAAGAGAAATTTCTTCCATGGCCTTTACCAATTTTCTGGCCTCATGTGTAGGATGAACTACTATTGTAGACGACCCTGTAGCTGATGTTCTGGATGATGTTACTGGCACTGCAGTAGCCAGTGGAAATTTAGGTGCTAACTCTTCAGCTAGATTTGATGGCACAGCTGTAGTAACCTTAGTGATGACTATAGGTGCTTCCTATGTTTTTGGTGTTTATTTATCTCGGACAAACTTGTCCATCTGAATCTCCATTTCTTTTATCTATGTTGTAAGCTAAAATATTATGTTCATCATATCATCTTTCTCATTTTTTCCTTCTATTATTTCCTTGGTCTTAGGATGTTCACTTTGAGGAAGTTTAAGTTGTTTCCTCAAAGTTTCAATATCCTCATTCTTTTTCTTTATTAATTGCTCTCCTGCCCTGACATTTGCTGGGTCAAATCCAATCTGTATGACCAAGTCTTCCAAGGATTTGATTCTTATATCCTTAGCATACAAATATGATTTGTCCATTTTCATCTGATCTTTCATGTTTGAGATGGTGTTCTGGAGTTTCTGAGCAATCGTGGATTTAGTTGTAACAGTACAGTACAACATTTCTGAAGTCTACCTATGGAATTCAATTTGATCAAGAGCATGAATCTTTTTTGTTTGGTCTTCCAAATCAACCTTCTTATAATCTGCCACTGTCTTTGGGGATTTGACTGTAGGCTGCAATAATGACATAATTAGCTTGTGTTTGAATAATCAAATGCAGACAGAAGTATTTTTTGCACAGTTGGTGTTTGTTTCAGATATTCGGAGTAGATATTGTTTTTAATTTCTTCATTCTTTAACTTGATATGTTTATAATTTTCATTGATATATAGATCTTTCTCCTCAGCTGCCTGTGAGGATGAAGCTTCCATGATCTGTTGTTTTTGTATTAACTGTGCATTTTCATTGTCAACTTGTTCTTCATTTTGATTCCTAGTAACTGGCTCATTGATGATGATAATGGCAACATCTATGTTGGTATCTATAAGATCTATTTCTTCAACGTCAATGGTTACCTTTTCTTTAGCTAATGAATCTTTTTTGAGCCTTTTATTATATCTAATTTTGAACCTTGTTTCAGTAGTGGTTTCAGCAACATAGGTACCTTCTTCTCTTACTCTCTTAGTGGATTTCTCTGTTTGATCAGTAGTCTCTAAAGTGTGACTAGTATCACTTTTCTTCACTGCATCTATTAAAGTATTCTCTATCCACTCAGTCTAATTTGCATATTTTTCTATCTCTAGCTTTGTATCATGAATGAAGGGGGTTAAATTACATTTAACCCTAATTTTCCTTAGGATCCCTTGTGGATCATAATTCCAAGGAAAGCTTTCTTCAAACCTATACTACAATAGTTGTTTATTTTGTTTCTGCCTCTACATCCCTCTGATTGCAAATGAATGGTCCTACTTGATTCTTCAATTTGAATTTTGTTTTCTTCTTTGCTGCTAAAAAATTGATAGAATCAGAGTTTAGTATTTGCCTAATATACTCCAAGGAAAAAAATCTCATGGATACATGTTTGGGTAGTTTATAAGGCAACAAATTAGATCCAAACACTCTAATTTTAGTATGTTTTGCATATAGGTATCAATCACCAGTCTTTGTTTGCTCTGACAACTGTAAAATATTCTTCATCTCATCACTGATCCTTGGTTGCTCTGTATTTGTTAATATTTGATCAATGGATGGATGAATGAACCTAAAAAATCTGCATATGTGAACTCAGTGGACTCTTTCCTGATCAAAGAAGTCCAAAAAATAACTGAAAGAAGATTTTCCTCTACATCAAGATTTTGAAGAGAAAATGGAAATTTATCTGCTTGGAAATATAAGAACATGTGGAGGAGCAAAGAAGTGTATCTGAACACTCCTTCAATTGGAAATTTAACCAATTGTTCATGGATATTATCTGCAATATATCCAACATGATAAAAAATAACAGATGGAGTTTGACCTGGGGTAAATGTAGATAAGAAACATAAAATGGATTCATCTGTAGATTCATCAGTGAAATACCTTAGAATGAATGAAAGAATGGAAATTACATGTCTTGAACCCTCTGGAAATTTTGAAGTGGAATATGGAGGATTAATTTGAGGAATCTCTACATGCAAAGGCATAAAAGTTTGGAATATTAGGAATCTCTTAGTAAAATCTAGGCCAATATACAACTTGGTAAGGGCCTATATAGACAAAGGGATTGCTTGAGGATCAAGTTGAAGATGTAGCATTTGGTTGATGGAATCGGCAGTAATGTAAAAAGCAGTTCTTTGTTGGCATTTACTATGGCTCTCTGCTCAGGCATGTAATACTGTTGAGTGTTGACATAACCTAATGAACTATTGACAGGGATGAGTTACTAGAACAATATATTTGGGCAAGTGTGATTCCCAAATATGAACTTCTTCTTCATTATCTAAGGATTTTTCATAGCTCCAGTTATGAATGTCTAGCAGATTAAATTCAACAACTGGGTCTGCTATCTTGCTCAATATCATCTAATCGAATATGCTCAATGTCTATGACAGGGGGTTGTAAAGATTTACAACAATAACAATCTTAGAAGTCATGGCTAGAGTTTTTTTTGGTATTTTGGAACCTTCAGGATTGCTAGAACTCTGCTTTTTAGTCATTTTGGTTACTTCTGTAGGTTTAGACAGTTTGCATAAGTTTTTTTATATTAGCAGAGGTTTCTAGGATAAAAATGGTCAAGATATGGGCTTCTCTTGGGTTTTCTTTTTAATTTTGGATTCTCAATTAGATTTATAGGCTTTTATTGGTTTAGATACAAGAAACAGGGGTTTCTTGTTCTTTTTCACTTAGCAATTGGGCTAAAACTCATTCTGAGATTGGGCATAGAGGCTTTAGGATACCTTCGTAGGATTTCTGGCTTAATTTAGAGTTTAAATAGTTTATAGAAATTATATAAAACTCACAATTTCCCTTTAAAACAATGCACAACAAGAAACAGGGTTTTGCAGAAAATTTGACAGGGTTTGGCCTGTTTTTTTGGCTTTTTGATATGCTTCTATGGATCAATTTTTTGAATTTATAACTGGAATTGTCTTTTTTTAAAGGTCTTTCAAATTGATAACAGGTCTAAATTCCAGAGAAATACCTGTTATACGCAGGTATAAGGTTTGAAGGAGGTTTCTAAAGGTTTTGAACGGGTTGAAGAACTTCCTTCTGATCTTTTGGAGCAATTTAGAGCTTCTCAACAGTATTCAATGGTTACAGGTTGAAATTTGTAGGTTTTTAGCTTGAAAATGGTGTAAACTGCTTGTTTTACAGTCGGGGGGAGTTATATAGGGTTAATGCACAGAAAGAGGTAGGAAATGAATGTGTTTCATGTGTTTATTAGGCATATTGGGTTACATTTACTTTGCAATGAATGATGGTCACATCGGGCGGGAATGGTGGTTTTCGAGCTCAAAGGATCAAAACAACAAGCGGTTATCATGTGTAGTTTGGGTGGTAAGTTGTTTTGGAGTGATCGAACGCGATCCAATGAAAAGGGAGCATGTGGAGGAGAGAGGAAATGGGAATACCACCCATTACGTGTAGAAACGAAATGGTGGTGATCGCGCTAGTTTATTTGTGATATGACATTTTCACCGTTGGATTGCAGGGTAAGACTATGAACGATCAAGATCTGTTATGAAAGCTGCGTCGGGATTGGGGAGTGGGGCCGGGGTTGATCAATGTGGCAGGGTCGTTTTTAACTTTATAAATAAAATTTAATTAAAGTTAAAACTTTGGTTATATGATGCGGTAGATAATTTTTATGTGTTAATTAAAACATTTGTTAACGTTTCAATTGTACATATGGGCGCGGATTTTTTTTATATAGTTTCTCAACTTTTAACAGTTGTTTTAAGACTATAGGGGGCAGGGTATTTGTGTATAGATATGTTAAAACAATGGGATAGGGTGGGATTTAATATTTCGCACATGGGGTATTTGATCATTGGTTTAAATGTTAAAATCATGGGTTTGTGGGTTATATTTAAAATAAAAGGGTTTTAATAATATACGGGTGGGTGTAACTTAGGGAATTAATATATATAGTTAGTAGATAATATGAGATAAATGGTGAAGTGTAGGGGATATGAAAATACATGTTTTAAATCTAAGTAAAGTAAAAATGATAGACAAAATAAAGCACTGTTGTTTCTTTTTTTTTCCACACTTTCAACTTAGGATAAAATATATTTCATGGGTTTTGAGTGTTTTGAAAGGAAAATGAAATTAGTTACTTAGGGTTTTACTTTTACTAAGTAAAAATGGGTTTTTACTTAGGAAAAAGGGATTATGATTATGAATGAAGGGTAAATATGTTGATGAATATTAGTTTCATGTAGGAATTCAATATTTTTAACCAATCAGTCGTCAAGCCTTGGGTCCGGTCCCAACATAAGTCAGAGAAATGCTCTGAGCCTCTTTAACTGATAGTTTTGAATACTGAATAATTGTAGGGGAGGGGAAATTAGTGATTTTTTCTTGATGATGATTTATTACATGATCGCACAACTGTTTTCTACCTAACCATCTTTATTTCTAACATTTTTTACTTCATTTTCATGGGTGTATTTAAGCTTGCAACCCTAAATCAGTTTTTCTTTTAAAGCATAAATCTATTTAAATCTAACCTTATTTCATCCGAGGGGTCAGATTAAATTGTTGAGCTCCACATTTATTCTCTAACTATCTACTGATTTGTCAAGTTTATACTGTTTGACATATCTTTATTCTCTATCTAAAACATGAAATTCAAAGCATGAAAAGTTAGGATTAAATTGTTTAACTAATCATGGATTATGGCATTTATTGACAATCTACACATAATCATTACTCTTGCAATAAAAGTAAATGGTAGTGGCATTTTGACTTGCTCACTTTCAGGTTTTATTTTCATCTCTTTTTCTTTTGGGGTCTATATTTTTCTAAGTCGCATTTTGACTTGCTCACTTTCAGGTTTTATTTTCATCTCTTTTTCTTTCGGGGTCTATTTTTTTCTAAGTCCTTTGATCATTCTTTTAGGACATTTTATCCTCTTTTATTTTTTATTATTTTTCATTTTTCAAAATATGGGAAAACAATATTGCAGAAAGCAAGGTATGTACATATTTACAAGACTATCTTAGTCAATTCAAAAATTATGAATCCTATTATTATAGGACCCTAACAGTGGCTCCACTTGGGGTTGGAATTTCCTAGTGAAATGTCAAGAACTTTAAGATCAATAGCCTTTGGAGTTTGACTGTGATGACCCTGTAAGTATCTTATGATATCTGCAATTATTCATACTTATGACTTTTTACCTCTCAAAGCTTAGGGCCTTCTCCCCGGGTTTCAACATTGTTAGGAAAACATCCAATCCAATCTAAAATCTTCAATGTATATGTGCAATGATCAAAATAAATGAAACTAACTATTTTTTATCTTAGGAGAGTAGTAGTGCTTCAAAATTCTGCCATTTATTGCTCCTTCTAGCATCTCTAACCCATCTATTTCTTTAGGTAGAAATCCAAGGTCATTTCCATAAAAATTTGAATTTTCCATGTTTACCTTTGTCTTCCCTTCTTGAATGCCATTTTAACACTTTATCTTCAATGTAGAAATCATCTTCTTTACTCTTTTGATCAAAAAATTTCTTGATCTTATCTTGGATGACTTGAGACTTGATATAAAATTATTCCCTTGTTTGTTGCAAGTGAATAGTTTGATTGATCCTTCTTTGAATGTCATTTGTTTCAACTTGTAACTCTTGAATAATCTTCATCATTGGTACTCCAGGAGGATGGAAAAACAACATCTATTCCATAGACAAGTTGATAAGGGGATGTACCAATAGATTTTTTAGTTGTAAGTCTATCTTCTCATAAGGCATTGACTTACTTCTTATTCCAAATATTTTTATTATCTTCAAGTAAATTTTTAATGATGTTTAAAAGGCTCTTATTTGAGGATTCAACTAGACCATTACCCTTGGGGTAATATGCAGTAGAATGGCCTGGGGTAATATGGTATTTGTGGCAAAAGTCAATCATTTTCTTGGATTTGAATGTTGCTGCATTGTTAGTAATTATCTTTTGGGGACATCCAAATATTGAAAGAATGTTACCTTCTAGGAAAGAGATAATGACAGTATCTGTGGCTTTCCTAGAGGGTATGGCTTCAATCCACTTAGTAAAATAGTCAGTGGCTGTTAGAATCCACTTATTTTGGGCTGATGATGGGGGGTGAATTTCTCCAATGAAGTTAAGACCCCATTGTTGAAATGGAATTTCAGTAGAGATGGGATTTAAGGGCATGGGTAACAAATTTTTCTTACCCTCAAATATTTGACACTTATGACATGAGAGCACATGTCTTCTTACATTAGCAAACAAAGTAGGCTAGTAAAAACTAGCTCTCACAATGTTGTCTGCAGTAGCCTTCCAGTAAAGATGTCCTCCACAATCACCTCCATGAAATTCTTCTAATATTTTGTCAGCTTCTTATTTTAACAAACAATTTAATAAAATCCCACTATGATCTCTCCAAAAAAATACATTGTCTAGAATACAAAATCTTACTGCTTTAAGCTTTAAAAATATGGCTTTGGTTCTTGATAGTTTAGGAGGAGCTTGTAAGTTTAGTAATACAAATATGATATCTGCATACCATGGTGAGTCTAAAAAGGCTGCACTGATCTGTGGAGTCACCATCTCTTCCTGATCATCTACTTGGGCAATAAAATTTATATCTAGGGCATTACAATTTGATTAAGCCATTAATCTCGATAAACCTTGACCTTTTACTAACTTGGTGGGTTTTATCTCTATGTCATATTCTAAAATAGTGGAAATCCACTTACCTCTTCTTCCATCAGGACCATCTTGAGTAAGAATGTCTTTTACTACATCATTTTGGACACATGCAATGATGTGAGAATAGAGAATGTAAACTCTGAAGTATTTGATAGCATTTACCAAAGCTAAGGCTTCTTTCTCCATGATATTATACTTCAAAGATGCATCTCTAAGTGTTCTACTAAAGAAAGCTATGGGTTTTTCATAACCCTGATCATTTTTCTGCAGTAAAATTGTAGCAATGGTGTGTTCTGAAGAAAATGAAAAAATGGTGTTTTTTTTTTTAAAGTCAGGACTTATAAGGACTGGATTTTTGGTTAAGGCCTATTTGATGGATTCAAATGATTTTTTGGCCTCAATAGTCCATCTAAGAATTGAATCTTTTTTTAGCATGTTATTTAGTTCTCTAATTATCTTAGATAAGTTGGATATAAATCTTCTTAAAAATTTAATCTTACCTAGAAAGGCTTGTAACTCTTTTATGTTTCTTGGTGGACTGATGTTACGTATTACTTCTATCCTAGCAGGATCTATTTCGATTCCTTATTTTGATATTATGTGTCCCAATCACTTTCCTTCTTATAATCCAAATAAGGCTTTCTTAGGATTTAATGAGATTCCAAACTTTCTGCATTTTATAAAAACTTTTCTAAGATGATCAAAGTGTTCATAATCAGTCTTAGAAAATACAGTGATGTCATCTAAGTAAATTACTAAGAATTCATGAATTTCCTTTGAAAAGTCTATATCCATAGCTCTTTGAAAGGTTTCCCTGGCATTCATTAAACCAAATGGCATTTTTACATACATATAAGTACCCCAAGGAGTAGTAAAAGTTGTTTTGGGTTGATCCTCTGGTTGGACTAAGATCTGGTTGTATCCTGAAAAACCATCTAACAATGAAATTGTAGAAGAAACAACTACCCTTTGTAAGATGTTATCATTTTTGGTAAAGGGTAATTATCTTTTAAGGATACTTTGTTTAGATTCATAAAGTTGACAGATAATCTAATCTCTCATGTTTTCTTTCGTGTTGGAACTAGGTTAGAAACCCAATTAGAATACCTGATTGGTGCAATGATCTGTGCATAATACATTCTTTTCACTTCCTTTTCTATCAAAGGCATCAACATAGGATTGCTCCTTCTTAAATTTTGTTTAAAGGGATTTTGATCTTCTTTTATAGGGATTTGGTGTTGAATTATGCTGGTGTCATAGAATTTAAGGTCCTCATAACTCCAAGAAAAAAAATCTTGGAATTCCTTAAAAAGAGCAATATATTTTTCCTTTTCTTGTTGAGATAAATCTTTGGAAAGTTTGATCATTTTGGGTTTTGATTCTGTGCCAATATTGCATTCCTCGGTATCAGATCTAACTGGCTGCATTTTGGGTTTTCTAGCAACATCATTGGAGTCAAATAGATCTTCTAAAGGAGTTAAACCTTTTGGTAAGAAATTGTCTTTGAGATTTAATATTTCAGATTCTTCATCAATTATCTCATCAATTTCTAATCTCTCTAATTTATTTATATTTGATTGACTAAATCTAGTGGGTTTAGAAAACTTTACTTTATTTACATCTACATTATTTAATCAATTTCAACAACTAAATATTGATCTATGGTACAATCAATGTCTATCTTAGAGTTATGAAATTCACCTTCATTATTCAAAAAATGATAAATTTGTTAGTCTTGTGAGAAAATTTGCCAATATTTGAGGTTGTCTAGAATTATTGGCCTGTGTTTTACTTCTGCAGTATACATATGATTGGGTTGAAAAGTTAAATTACAAGTACTAACAAAAGTATCTAAAGAGTTTGCCTCCTTGGTATTGCAGAGAAATTATATTGCAATAAATCATTAATCAAATCTAAAATAATCTCTCTATATCAACCAAGTATAGGATTGTAAACAAAACAATCACCTTTAATTTGTTTAACAATCAATTCTGAATCTCCCATTATTTCTATTCTTTTACCTCCTGAATTTTTGATTATCTGGAGTCCTACGATGAGAGCTTCATACTCAGCCATATTGTTTGTGCATTTGAAATTCAGTCTAAAATCATGGCCTTCTACATGATTTTTCTCTATATTAGTTATCCATACTCCTACTCCTACTCCTAATTTATTTACTGAACCATCAAAGTCTAAATTCCATAAAGATTCATGAGAGATATTATCATTGTCTGGTGTTTTCTTTTCTTCTCTTAGTTCAGTCTTGATTTCATAATTAGTTTCAACATTACGTAGGATGAAAGAGTCTAGATCAGTAGGTGTGGTATAAATTTGGTGATTTATTGACCTTTTAGCACTACTTATCATATATTTCATTAATGTTTCCCTATATAACTTCTTAGGTTGACCAAAAATTGATATAGTAGCATAAGACATGTCCAATTGTAGAGATCCCTGTAACTTTGCTCCGCATGAACAAGATAATAACATTCCATATTTAGGTGGGATATCAGCTATTACAATGTCCATTAATATACTCTTACTAGGATATTGAACTAGAGTTACACTTAAATATTTGATTAAACCTAGGCATTTTACTTTGCTTGAGTCAAATGAGAATAAATTCTTATAGGGCCTTGTGATGTCTAAGTTCAGGGTTTCCATTATAGCTTTGGGCATTAAACTATGTGAAGCTCCTAAATCTAGCATTGCATTGTGTAGGATTTGATCATGAATAGTTAAACTAATGTAAAATGGAGGAACCTCTCCATCTAAATGCTTTCCATTCACATCTGGGCCAAAAATCAACTCTAGCTGATCATCATTCAGATTTGTGGAATCTTCTCCACCATTTATATTTAATGTTTCAGTTATAGTTGATTTATACAAGTCATGTTTTACCAATTCTGTCAGAGGAATTGGTATTTTTAGCTTAGCAATTTCAGATTGTATGTTGAATAAAGGTTTTGATTTACTTATTTGAATCAATTCTTCTTTGGTAACTGTAGTTTGTGTTGTTTTATCTTGTCTTTCTACAGTTATCTTTTCAGTTTCAGTTTGAGTGTCTTGAGTCTTACTGCTTTTTGTTTTCTTTTCAGGAGTGGTTTGTGAAGCAGTAGATGTTTGTTCAAATTTGGAGTTGTCAAAAACTATTTTTGTAGTGGTAGCTTTTGGATCCGCTGATTTAGGATCAACATTGAGTATTTCAGTATCTAAGGTTGTTGTTTTATCAGAATTAGATACATTAGGAGAAAAAAAAAATTGTGAATCTTATGCAGCTTGAGAAAATTCATCAGTTATGTCCATAATATTAGGGCTTAGTGAAATCTTTGGGCTGGAAACCTTTTGGGAAGAACCATAATTTTTCTTATTTTCCCTAGGGAGAATTTGCAGAAATTTTGTTTTGGGAGCTTCTACTGTTTTTTTATTTGGTGTTTGAGATGTTTTATTAGTATAAGAATCATTTTTTTTCTTACTTCTTTGGTTATATTGATTGTGTACTTCGTTAATGGCAAATTCATAACCTTGTTTGTAATAAAAGGATTCCCCTGAATCTAATTGGAGCTGTTGGAGTTCAAATAACTCTTGATCTTCCTGAGTGAGAAATATAGCGTTATTATCATCTATTCCCATTAAATTTATGGTATCCTCATCATCATCATTGTTTTGAGAACTCTTAGCATATTTCTCCTGAAAAGGAGGTCCTATTGTTTGGTCTGGGGTCGAGTCTTTTGATTTTCCTGAATTTGTGGTTTTTCTAAAATAGGGATTTCTGATTTGTTGTTGATTATCCCATTGAGGTATTATTTCTATGTTATCTAACATATCCACAATCCTCTCTAAGGTTTTAGCTAACATATCTATTTTTCTGTCTGAACTAGAGGCTTCCTCTTTAATGGTTACTCTCCTTTCATTTCTCAATCTAGATTTCTTAGCTAGAATGTTTACTTCTACAACTACAATATCTATTTGCATTCTTTCCAAGGTTTCTGCATTTCTTTCTCTTAACTGATATGCCATGTCAGTATCAAATCCATTTGGGAATTTGAGCAAGACAGAGTAAGTATTAGGTTTTATATTTGCGGGAATGGAATTGTAAACATTGTTATATCTAGTGCAGTAGTCTTGTACTGATTCATTGGGACCTCTCTTCATTGCATCAAATTCAGACAATATTTGTAAGGGGTTTTTCTTCTTTTCCAATTTATTTAAAAATGATATATGGAAAAAAGCTAAATCAGATATACTACCTGTAGTAAGACCTTTAAACCATTTCTTTACTTCTCCTGTTAATTTTTGTGCAAACAACCTCGTTTGTGCATCTGATCCATCTATCTCATGGAGTTCAAAGTAATTTTTCATTTTTCTTATGTGTTTTTGTCTAGTATAATGTGTAGTAGCATCAAACTATGGTATTTTACTTTGGTAATCTTGGGGCAGGTCATGAAGTTGTCCTGGAAGAATAAGGGGAGCATACCTAGTAGCCATAGCTTGAATTCTAGCTTGGCTAGGAGGTAAAGTAGAGGTACTTGGTGTTGAAATGCGAGTAGTGGCTGATGAAACTAGATTATAAAGTGCTGAACTAGAAAAAGAAGTTGAAGAACTAAAGGCTGAAGTTGAGGTACTGGGAAGTGAAACTGGAATATATATGGAACTACTAGGAAATGAAAATGATGTGCTTGAAGAAGTAGTGGTGAAGCTAGTGGATGAAGTGGATGTAGGGAATGAAGGAAATAATATTCTAGGTTGTAGAGGTAGTCTAGAGATAAATTAATCTGTAGACTATATGGTAGTACAAACTATAGATGATGTAGTGGCACAAAAAGATGAACCTATGGATTCTAAAACGTTGGTATCTAACTGAGAAGTAAAAGGTTTAGGTGTATATGCTGATAAGGCAGCTAGTTCAACTGAATGTTGAAAGAGAGCTTCATCTATTTCCTTAAGTACAGTAGCATCCAATTCATCAAGTTTATCATAAATTTCAAAAATTTTAGATTCAGAATATACTGAAATAGATTCCTTTTTAATTTCAAGAGATGAAATAAAATTAGAATCTATAACAATGTTGTTTAAATCATTTTCTGATTTATTTATGAAAAAAGAATGTTCAAAATTTAAATCAAAATCTATGTCATGTATGCTTGTCAAATGTTTTGGAAGAGAATTTGATCTAAATATATAAACTTTATTACCTAAATATTCTATATGTTTTTTCTTTTTTCCTATTATGTCTGGGTTTTCCACTATAATAGCAGGCTTAGGGTCCGGATTAGACCTAGTATAATAAACTTTCCTAGAAGCCAGAATTACAAATTTTTATACTCATAACTAGTTAAACAATTTTAAAGGCAAAAAGATGATAAAAATGATTTCCTTTAAGGTTTATTTAACAACTAAGGATTAGTTATATCCCTAGTATGGTCGCCAGTATGTTATCACTGTAGTAATTAACTAGTTGTGATATTTTTGTTTTTTAGTTGAGAAAACTAGAGGTAACCACAAACCTACTTGTAAACTCTAGGATCTAGCCTTCCTAGGGTTCAGAGAGGACTCTCTCTATAAGATTTAACTTTGTTTTGTTTTATGAAATATTAGGCTAGTTATGGTTGTGCAATTGGTTTTGGTTTTGATTGGTTTGGTGGGAAAAATCACTTGAAAAGATGGATAGTGGGAAATCTATTTGTCCATTGGGCTGAGGAGTCAAAAGTAAAGCAGACAGAACTAGGGTCAATGCCAAAAAGTCAAATGTTTTCAGGGAAAGATAGATAACCCTTGGAGATCTTGGAAATTTTTTTTGTGAGGTGATATGATCAGGATAAAGAGAAATGAAGGGTTCTTTGATCCAGAAAAGGGAAGTATGAGGCAGAGGTCAAACGAAAGAGGGAGAAATTAAGGGTTCTCGACTCTGGAAATTAGCAGAAAACATAGAAATGACAAATAGTTAAGATATGGTGCTTTTAACAAATCTTGAAGTAATCCTCCTATTCATTCATTCAAATTTAGAACACATAATGGATTGCACGTAACAAAGAAAGATAACAATGAAAAGTAGAAAATACTTCACTCCAAATAGCTCATCACATGAATCCTGAAATATGATGCTAGTTGATCTGATCCAGTCTGCTACTCAAAATTTGAAACACAAAAAGCCTTCAAGTCCACAAAAATGACTATAGAAATATTCAAAAATTTATTCCATAATAATACTTCAAAGAGTGAAGTATTTATACATAATTGTATACAAAATATCATAGAATGCTTCCAAGAATTATCTAAGGGAAATAAAAATATCTTTACAACAGTAATAGAGACAGTTGCTCAACAAATCAACAAGTTGTCTTATTAATTCAAATAAAATAGAAACTGATTGTGGATAAAATGCAGCTGGTTGCCTTGGTGTCTTCCTTTCTAGCTTTAGATATTTCAAGTTTGTTTTGAAATCTGATCTGCCTTATCTAATACTCTTTCACTGATTCTCTTTAACCTCTGATACTCTTTGATTATTTGTAAGACATGTTTACTATAGTAAAAAATCTGTTTTGACTGTTAAATCAACAAAAAAAATTCACTATTGTCTTTTTTCCTTTTCACTTTTCACAATAAATATGTTAATGACTACCAATCTTCGTCACTTGGAATTTGTATTTTCTTCAGCTTCTTGAAGTTTTCATATGCTTCTATGTACATGGAAAAAGTTGGTTTAATAACAAACAATTTTCTTATCTCATGCTACAAGTAAAATAAGTCTTCAAAACTCCTGAGTAAGAATTTTCTTATTGGAATGCCTTCTCCACCACCTAATTTTTCAACTTTCTCATTGGCATATTCTCTAATATTTTTATTATAATCCTCCTGAGGTATTAATTTGTCATTGATGACCAAAATATTAGGCAAACTTCTTTGCCTTAAATTCTCAAATTTGACCATAAATCTGGTTATGGTAATGTTCATGTTTTCACACTTTTCCTCTAACTACTTCATTAGGTTCTTTTTGGTTATAACCTTCTTTATCTCAAGGATAGTTTCAGTTCTATTAGTAATTTTAGGTTCTTCCAATTCTTGCATGTTCTTGTTGTTGAGAAACTTTATTAGTTCTAAAGCTTGTTCTGGTTTGTTATCCAATTCCTCTTTAGTCTTTTGGATCTCTTCTAATGCTGCTTTGAGTAGGTATCTTTGTTCAAAAATCACTTGAATGGAGGTCCATACATAATTTATGGCTTCTATGATATTGTTCCACAAATGATTTTTTACATAGGAAATATGTTCCTTCAAGGTCAATTCCTTCTTTAATTTTTTCAATTCTTCATTTAGTCTAATGGCCTTTTGATCATGACTTTTTGCATTAATTTGAGCCAACTTCTTTTGATCTTCAATATTTTCAATCATCTCTTTCAACTTGTTAATTTCACTTGTCTTAAGAGACATTTCTTCCATGGCCTTTACTAATTTGTTGGCCTCATCTATAAGATGAAATTTTGTTGTAGATGATTCTATAGCTGATGTTGTGGATAATGTCACTGGTACTGCAGTAGCTAGTGGAACTTTAGGTGCCAACTCTTCAGCTAGAGTTGATGGTACAATTGTAGTAACCATTGGGATGACTGTAGGTGCTTGCTGTGTCTTTGGTGTTTCTTTTTTCTGAACAAGATTTCCCATCTGAATCTCCATTTCTTTTATCTATGCTGTAAGCTGAAAAATTATGTTCATCATATCATATTTCTCCTTTTTTCCTTCTGTTATTTCCTTGGTTTGCAGATGTTCACTTTGAGAAAGTTTAAGTTGTTTCCTCAAAGATGCAATATCCTCATTCTTTTTCTTTATTAGTTGTTCTATTGCCTTGAAATTTGCTGCATCAAATCCAATCTGTATGAAAAATTCTTCAAAAGATTTGATTCTTAGGTATTTAGCATACAAAGATGCTTCGTCCATTTTCGTCTGATCTTTCATGTTTGAAATGGTATTCTGGAGTTTCCGAGCACTCATGGCTTTAGTTGTAACAGTAGAGTACAACATTTCTGAAGTCTGTTTGTTGAATTCAATATGATCAAGAGCATGAATCTTTTCTATTTAGAATTCCAAATCAACCTTCTTATAATCTGCCACTTTCCTTGGAGATTTCACAGTAGGCTGCAATACTGACATGATTAAATTTTTGTTTGAATAATCAAACATAGACAAAATTATGTTTTTCACACTTGGTGTTTGTTTTAGATATTGTTTTTGATTTCTTCATTCTTTAACTTGATCTGTTTGTACTTTTCTTTGATGTCTAGATCTTTCTCCTCAGCTACCTGTGAGGATGAAGCTTCCATGCTCTGTTGCTTTCTATAAAATGTGCACTTTCATTATCAACTTGTTCTTCATTCTGATTCTCAGTAACTGGCTCATTGGTGATGACAATGGAAACATCTTTGTTCATATTTATAAGATATGTTTCTTCAACATCAATGGTTACCTTCTCTTTACGTACTGAATCTGTTTTGAGCCTTTTATTATATCTTATTTTGAATCTTGTTTCAGTAGTTGTTTTAGCAACATAGGTACCTTCTTCTCTTAGTCTCTTAGTGGCTTTTTCTATTTGATCAGGAGTCTCTAAAGTGTGACTAGTATCAATTTTCTTCACTGCATCTATTAAAGTATTCTCTGTCCACTCAGTATGATTGGCATATTTTTCTATCTCTTCTTTTGTCTCATGAATGAAGGGTGTTAACTTACATTTAACCCTCATCTTACTTAGAATCCCTTGTGGATCATAATTCTAAGGAAAAAATTCTTCAAATTTGCACTCCAATAATTGTTTAGCTACTTCTTCCTCTGCATCCCTCTCATTGCAAATGAATGGTCCTACTTGATTCTTCAATTTGAATTTTGTTTTCTTCTTTACTACCGAGAAATTGATAAAATCAGAGTTTAATATTTGCATTATATACTCCAAGGAAAAAAATCTCATGGATACATGTTTGGGCAGTTTATAGGGAAACAAATTGGATCCAAACACTCTAATCTCAGTATGTTTTTCATACAGGTGCCAATCACCATTTTTTGTTTGCTCTCACAATTGTAAAATCTTTTTCATCTCATCACTTATCCTTGGCTTCTCTGTATTTGTTAATATTTTGATCAATGAATGGATGAATGAATCTGAAAACTCTGCATATGTGAACTCTGTAGACTCTTTCCTGATTAAAGAGGTCCAGAAAATAACTGAAAGAGGATTTCCCTCTACATCAAGCTTTTGAAGAGAAAACGGAAATTTATCTACTTGAAAATATAAGAACATGTGGAGGAGGAAAGAGGTGTATCTGAACATTGCTTCAATTGGAAATTTAAGCAATTGGTCATGGATATTGTCTGCAATATATCTAGAAAAATAAAATAAAATAGATGCAGGTTGTCCTGGGGTAAATGTGGATAAGAAACCTAAAATGGATTCTTCTATGTATTCATCAGTGAAATACCCTAGAATGAATGAAAGCATGGAAATTACATGTCTTGAACCCTCTGAAAATTTTGAAGTGGAATATGGAGGATTAATTTGAGGAATTTCTACATGTAAAGGCATAAATGTTTGGAAGATTAGGAATCTCTTGGGAAAATATAGGCCAATATATAGTTTGGTAAGAGCCTCTATGGACAAAGGGACTGCTTGAGGATCAGGTTGGAGTTGTAACATTTGGTTGATGGATTTAGCAGTAATGGTGAAAAACACTTCTTTGTTGGCATTTACTATGGCTCTCTTCGCAGGCACATAATACTATTGACATAACCTAATAACCTTCTGACATGGATGAGTTACTGGGACAACATATTTGGGCAAGTGTGATTCCCATATATGGACCTCTTCTTCATTGTCTAAGGATTTTTCATAGATCTAGTTATGAATGTCTAGTAGATTAGAGTAAAAAATTAAGTCTGCTATTTTGTAGTCAACATCAGCTAATGGAATGTGCTCAATGTCTATGATAGGGGGTTGTAAAGGATTTACAACAATAGCAATCTTAGAAGTCATGGATGGAGTTTATTTTGGCACTTTGGAACCTTTAGGATTGCCAGAACTCTAATTTTTAGACATTTGGGCTACTTCTGTAAGATTAGACAGTTTGCAGAAGTAATTTTTACTTTAGCAAAGGTTTCTTGGATAGAAATGGGAAAAGTATGGTCTCGTTTTTGGATTTATTCTTCAATTTCAATCTTCAATACATTTTTACACATTTTTACTAGTTTAAAACAAGAAACAAGGGTTTCCTGTGTTTTTTAGTGAATGATTGGACTAAACAGTCTTTTGAGATTGGGCACAAAGACTTCAGGATAGCTTCAAAAGGTTTTTGGGTTCAATTTTGGTGTTTTAAAATAGGCCGTAGCATAAACATAAATTTTTGGGAAATTTTGACATGGTTTGGCCTGTTTTTTGGACATTTTGATAGGGTTCTGTGGTTAAATTCAAAATCTAAATGTAATTTTGCTTTTAATAAGTCCTTTCATATTAAATCAGGCTTAATTTTCTTGAAGAATACCTGTTATACTTAGGTATTGGACTTTAAAGATGGTTTTTGAAGGTTTTGAATGGGTTGAATGGCTTCTATGGTATCTTTTTGATCTCTGGAACAATACAAAGCTTCTTTTCTGTCTTCAATGGTAACAGGTTTGAAATTTACAGTATTTGACATAAACATGGTGAAAAAACACTTGTTTCATAGCCGGGGGGGCTTATATAGGGTTTACGCACAGTAGGAGAGGAAATGAATGCATTTTCAATGTTTATTAGGCATATTAGGTTAAACAGCACAAACAATTAACGGAGGTCAAATCATGAAACTTTGGTTGTTTGAGTTCAAAGGATCAGAACCATGAATGGTTATCATGTGGAATTTCAGTGGTAAATGGTTTTGGAGTAAACCAACGTGATCCACTAAAAGTGAAAGACATGGAGGAGGGAGAAAATCCTAATACCGCCCATTTCGCATAGAAATGAGGTGGGGAATTTCATGCAGGTTTATTGGTGATATTGTGTTTCAACCATAGGATCTTGGGGTTTGATTACAAATGACCCAGATTGACTGGGGAAGTTGCATCTAGGTTTGATAGTGGGGCCGGGATATATTAATGCGAGGGGGAGGTTTAAGCTTTTAGAAATAATCGTTTTAAACATAGTTTAAAACCTTAGTTTTAAAAATTATGCAGTGGGGTAAGGTTTATGTGTTAATTTAAACATTTTCCAATGTTTTAATGATACATATGAGTGGGTTTAATATTATATAGTTTCTCAACCTTTGATAGTTGTTTAAAATTATAGGGGGTGGGATATAGTTTTAATGATAGTTTTAAACCAATGGGATAGGGTGGGATTTAATATTTCGCACATGGGGTATTTGAACATTGGTTAAAAAATAAAATAGAGGGTTTGAGGGTTATTTAAATACAAGGATTTAACACTATACGAGAGGGAATAGTTTTAGGGAATTAATAAATAAATTAGAGATTAATATGACAATAAAAGGATAATGTAATGAATAAAAGCAGATGTCTAACTCTAATTTAAAGTGCAAATAAAAATATATTTTCCTTTGTTGTATTACTTCACACATTAACTTAGGATAAATGCATTTTGAGGGTTTATGAATGTTTTTTTGAAAGTGAATGGAATTAATTATTTAGGGTTTAACTTTTACTAAGTAAAAATGGGTTTTTACTTAGGAAAAGGGATTATGATTATGAATGAAGAATAAATGATGATGAATGTGGGTTCTGTATAGGAGTTCAATATTTTTAGCCGATTAGTCATCGAGCCTTGCATCTGGTCCGAACATAATTTAGAGAAATTCTCTAACCGTTTTTAACTGATAGTTTAGAATACTGAATAATTGTAAGGGAGGGGAAATTAGTGACTTTTTCTCGATGATACTTTATTACATGCTTGCACAACTGCTTTCTAGCTACCCATCTTTATTTATAACATTTTTTACTTCATTTTCATGGGTGCATTTAAGCTTGCAACCCTAAATCCATTTTCTTTTAAAGCATAAAACTATCTAAGTCTAATGTTATCTCATTAGAGGACTTAGATTAAACTGTTGACCTCCTCATTTATTCTCTAGATTAACTACCCATTTTTCAAGTTTATACTGTTTGACACATCCTTACTCTCTATCTAAAACATGAAATTTAAAGCATGAAAATTTAATATTGAATTTTTTAACTAATCATGGATTATGGCATTTATTGACAATTTGCACATAATCCTTATTCTTGCAGTAAAAGTAAATAGTAGTGGAATTTTGACTTGCTCACTTTCAGGTCTTATTTTAATCTCTTTTTCTTTTGGAGTCTATCTTTTCTAAGTCCTTTGATCATTGTTTTAGGACCTTTTACCCTCTTTTTATTTTTTTATTATTTTTCATTTTTGAAAATATGGGAAAACAATCTTGCAGAAAGTAAGGTATGTACATATTTACAACACTATCTTATTCAATTCAAAAATTATGAATCCTTTTATTATAGGACACTAACACAGGGTATGCTAACATGTGCCACATAGTGCCAATGGATTATTAAACATTCTAGGTGTTATGGCATGTCAAGATGTAAACTATGTTTCTTAGTTGTTTTATGGCCACGCTTGGAAGTGAGCCTTGAGTTAGTAACTTGTTAGGTGGGATAAGTTAATATTGGAAATGAGAAGCCTAAGATGAGTTATAACATATTCTTAGGTGAACAAGGCATAGTCTAGTTGTAGTAAATGAAACTTTTTCAAGTTGTTGTAGTCGAGGGAAGACTTGGTTGGGTTCCCATGTCTAAAAGAAATAAGGGTAGTTATGGGGAAATGATAATTAAGGAGTGATAGGGCATGCCAATGAAATAAAATTTGTGCTAAAACATTCTAGATAGTGTCAATGTATTTCTAGGAGTGTTTGGAAGTGTCAGGGCATCATAGGGGTGAACTAGTTCAAAGTGCATGGAAACGAATGAATAAGAGTGTCTGCCAGGGAGTGTCAGTGAATTCTAGGTGTCCCATGGACAAAGTGCATTAGGATCATTTCATAATAGGACTTGCAAGAGGCAAGTATACGATTTTTATAAGGGGATGGAAAAATAAGTTTTAGACAAAGGGAGACTTTGAGATAGAAACAAGAATTTTTTTTCAATAATTTGGTTGGGTTCCCAAGTCGCAAAAAAAGTAAGGATATCTATGAGGGCATGAAAACTAGGGAGTGCAAAGGTGTGTAGGGAATCCCAAAAAGTGCTAACACATATGAGAAAGTTCCAAGGAATGTTAGGAATTCCAAGATGTGCTAAGTACTAGGCTATGGTGCCAACACATGCTAGGGAGTTCCATGGAAACAAAAGCGAGGATTAGTTTCAACTGCATGGAAATTAATGAATAAGGGTGTGTGATAGGGAGTGTTATCAATTTTTAGGTATGATAAGGAGAGAGTGACGAGCTATGTCAGGTAGTTCCAAGTCATGATAGAGTACTAGGAAAGCATGCCATGGTGTGCCAAGTTCCAGGGTCTGGTAATGTGTGCCAAGGAGTGTTAAGGAGTGCTTGAGAAGCACATGGCAACATTATGCCATAATGCATGGAAATGAATAAATAAGAGTGTGTGACATGGACTGTAAATGAGTTCCAAGTGTGCTAAGGAGGAGTGATTAGGCATGCTTGGAAGTAATATGGAATGCTAGAGTGTTAGGGTGGCATGCAACCTAGATGTGCCAACACGTGCAAGGAAGTGTTAACTAGGAGTGTCACAGAAGCACATGGGAGTACAATGTCAAAATGCATAGAAATGAAAAATTAAGAGTTTGTGATTGGAAGTGTAAGTGAGTTCCATTTGTGCTAATGAGGGAGTGACAATGTATTGTAGGCAGTGTTAAGGCATGCTAGAGGCCAAGGCGACATGTGAAGATGTATTAGGTGCTAGGGTGTACCGAAATGTGCTATTGAGTGTTAAGGAATGGTATGGAAACACAAGGGAGCACTATGTAAAAATGCATGAGAATGAATGAATAAGAGTTTGTGACTGGGAGTGTCAATGAGCTTTAGGTGTGCTAAGGAGAGAATGACAAGGTATGCTATGTAGTGTGAAGGAATGCTAGAGTGCTGGGGTGGCATGCCCAGATGTGATCGAGTTCTGTAAATCATGTTTGAGGGTGTGAATCAACCATATTTTCTGTCACTGAGGATAGAGGTATTACTGTATTTTTTATTTGTCTCTTGGGTGAACTAATTTTGGTGCATGGGATTATTGTTTTTGGATTCTGCATAATAATGAAAACACTCGAGATCTAGCTACAACGATTTTCCTACATTTGGTTTTTTTTGGGGACAGTTGTCCAGAAAATATATGTGTCACTTTGTCTATGAGAATGTTATTTAGTATTCGATGTGTATGTGCAGGCTGCTATTTGTATTTACTTCGCTAATTTATTGAATATTTTAGAAATTAACTTGTAACCTAATTCAATTCGGAGAAGGAAATCAAGATACTGTAGTATGGTTCCTTAGATCAATAATTTTTCACATTCCCTAGGTCTATCCCCATTAGGTCACCTAGGGCATCAATTTCCCAGGAATCTATCCAGAGGAAAACTTCTATCTCCTAGAGGAAACTGCGCTGGTGGGTCCCCTCACTCTCCTTAGGATTTGGACCAATTCCAAGGGTGGACTCTCTAGATGCCTCAAGCCTTAGCTCTAGGATCAAGTTTTTACTAGGTGTTCTTAAGGCTAGAACCTAGTAGGATCGAAGTAAAAAATATTTTCTGATCATTTCCCCTCACCTTGTCCTGGATAAGAAAATAATTGGTTGCTAAATTCCATCTCCAAACTTGGGTTGGGTCCAATTGGCCCCGTGTGGTCCCATTTGGTGTCAAAGTGTAATGTTCCTTTTTTCCAAAATTTCTGCAATAGGGTCCTCAAGGACGTTGTATAAGGAATCCAATGCAAGAATAAGATGAAAGGGGACTTGGATCCCTTTGCTTACCCTTCATACATTACTCTTCCAGGAGATTATCTCAAAGAAATAATCCTATGTATCTCAAATAATGCGCAAAAGAGAGAGCTACAACAATAGATAAACTCTGACAAGTAGCAGCAGTGAAACATAAATACATATGGAGAAATAAGAGTGTATAGCTATTATATTATGTGCATCTATTAATAAATATACAAGAACTTGAGGATAGACCTATCAAGCTAGGCGAAATCAGCCCCAAGACAAATGTACATGCAAAGTGAGAGTACACAACTACACAACCCGGCAACAAGCTATGAATACACATTCTATAGTGAGAAATTACTGAAAAATGATATAGATACAATGATATAGCAATAATAGGCTCAAATAAAGTGGTGGAAAAAGATCTCAACCCCAGAAAAAAATACTACAACAATCCTCCAAGGGATTGTCCAAAATACACTAAATGAAAAAATGCTGGAGTTGCTGGGTAGTAGCAGCAACTCAATAAAAATACAAAAATGGAGAAGGATGGGAATGCTAAAAATGATGTATAAGCCTCCTCCAATGATCTTCAAAGTGAAATGATTCTCCCTTCACTGAAGATTACACCCTCCTATCCACAGTGTGAACCCCTCCTACAAGTGTCCACTGAAAATAACACAATATGGAGAAGTGAATGTGTTGTGAATGAGATGAAACATATGGCCCAATGCAAAAATATGAAATGAAGCTCCAGGATCTTCCTCACTAATCTCCCCGAGAAGGAATGAGCTCCTCCTTTACAAAACTAGCTCCAGAAGTGGGTGATAGTGAATCCTCACTACAACCCCTAGCAGCTCAACGTTTTTGCCAAGCTAGAAAATGTTGTAGATGAAGATGGTTACCTTGGCAGCAAGCCTGGATGTGAGGAGAATGAAGATCAAGTCCTCCAAATATTCCCAGTGAAGGAGAGGAAACTTCTAAACATAAATCTCCCTTGTGCTAAGCAACACAAGCCATCCCGGTTGAACAACTGGAGAGAGAAAAGCAAAATCAAAATCTTCAACATAATGAGCAATGGCTCTCCTTCCCTATTTTATGCCAAAATGAGGCTTCCTTTCCATGGACCCCACCCATTAGGGTTTCTCTCATCCAATAATATTCCTCCTATGAAAACTACATTGTCTCACTTGGTGACTCACTCCCTCCATGCACCGTTGTTTGACTTGGTCAAAATGGACCTAGTGTTCTTGTATTTAACCCTTTTCACACTAGGATATGACAAATAAGCCACTTAACTAACCCATTTGCACATTAGGAGTTTTTATTATGCATATTCATGGGCTCCCTTACCCTTTTTATTCTTTTTATTTAAAGGAAAGCAAAATTGATGTTCCATTTAACTTAATGAAAATTTTGGAAAATTACAGTCCTCCCCTCCCAAAGATTGCTTGTCCTAAAGCAAGTGCAAGGGTAGAATGAGTCTTCTTCTCTTCACCTACAAAACCCATGTAGGATGATATCCTCCAAGAAATAGGATGCTATTACATCAATAAAGCTCTCACAATGCCTCTCCTTCACATGTAAATTAGCTACCAAGATATCATCATGAAAAAGTGAGGTGCTCAAGAGAGTGGCAAAGTGTTGTCTAGAGGTCCTCCCAAGGTATGGAGTCTGAAATTTGTTGGGAGACATTCTCCCCATGTGTATCATCCATCCCCAAGCAATCAACCATGCAAAATGAGTCACCTTCCATCTAGGCAACTCCTGGAAATCATCCTCCACCTGAAGTTCTGGCAAAGTAGGTTGGCTGAAATTTTGGTCATGGTAGACATACTAGCCTACCCCACACTGTCTTCCTCTCCACTTAAGAAAACTGTAGAGGACTTGTTGATCTTGGGTTGCAATAGTGTTTCCCTCCCATGGCAAGAAAGAAGCTAGACATCCAAAGGTACCTCTCCCAACACTATGAATCAAGTTGGCCCAAACCATATCATACATGATGGAAAAAAGCTTACCACTACATGGCATCCCATACATCTCATGGTCCTCCTCATAAAGAAAAAAATGTTTTTTTGTAGAGGCCATGTCCCTCCTCATGCTCCCCTTAGAGCATGCAATGCAGGAAGTGTGGGGATACTTCTCCCCCAAGAACACATCCACACCATGTGTCTCTCCTTCCTTATAATACATATGGGATTGCTGCTGATATATGGCTGAAACATAATGATCTTCAAGAGAGATCCAAGCCATCCAATCAAATCCAACACCCATGGGGTGCCTGGACAAAAATCTCAAGCTCTCCAAATGGCTCCTCCCATTTGAAAACAAGAGATGAAATATGGAAATCAAGGCTGGCCCATTGGTTTTTCTGAAATATTCAGTGTGAGAAATATGGAGAACCATAATCCCTATGGGCATCCTAAACTCTTGTGCCACTCCTTCAATGGTGCTTCCGATGTCCAAGTTTCTACTAGCAGAATATGGAAGCATAAATTTGTGAAATCAAGGAGGTGAAACATAGCTCCACATATGGAACCAATGCAAGGCATTCTTGGCTTGCCTCAATATAAAGTGAAACAAGTGTCCTTCCATCCAATTTTTTTTGGCCACATCCATCTTGCAATATGAAATCATGAAAACATAATTTGGTGCCAATGGTGCACACTGAAAATCCTGTCGCTTTCCCCCACAATCCACCACTAAGATGGCCATCATAATTGTTGCAATTGACCATAAGTACAACAAGACATAATGTGCAAGAAGGAAAGATCCTCCTTGATATGATATGCTACTAAAAAATATAAGAGAGTGCAAAACATAGAGCAATTAGTTACCTCCCTCATCATGTACTCCAGTCTTTGAGCTGAAATGGCTCAAGTAAAAATTATCCCTTACTGCAACAAAGTAGGGAAGTGGTTGTGCCAACCATATCATCATATCTCAAGTTATGCATATATCCATATGCTGATATAAATCCATTAGGATGCCCTCCCAAGTGGACTCCTCCATTAACAAATAGTATGCATAAGAATGCATGAAAGGAGAACCCATAAATGCTGCATGTAGGTGTATCCCCTTGTGCTTGTGAACCCAAGCCAAGAAGATAAAGATATATTAAGTGGTGCTGTCATCCATGACTCCCTCATCCTAATCTCCTACATGTATCCAAGGTACATCACTTGTGAAGTAGTTTTGGAAACACTTCAAAAATTAATCCCAACTCTGAAGTAACAGTGTTGCTGGCCTATGGAGTAGGGCCACTGTCATCTCAAAGCTCAATTCTTTGACATGGATCTTGTCAAAGAATCTACTCATCATGTTGTTGCACATATAGAGTCCCTCCCATGAAGAAGGTACTATTTGGGCTTCTAAGGCCAAGGAGCAGCCCCTTTGCACCATGCTAGTGCCTCCTCCTACTCCTGCAACATCTAAATATAATTTGAGCAACAAGAATGTCTATTGCTCCTTCATACTCCCACCATAGCAAATATGTGAAGGTGGCATAATGAGTGGTACGAAGAATTCCATCTAATCATAATGCACACATTCTCCTTTCTGCCCCATGGTGTATGTATCCTTCCAGCCAACCTCCTTCTCCATACCCCATGAAAAAGGATGGGCCCTATGCTGGCCAAACTCTCTCAAGAGTAGCTGATGCAGCATTGCCTCTTGTTGCCTTGTGTCATAAAATTGCAAGAGGATCACCATCCTCTTGCCTTCCATCCACATCCACTCAGATCCTTGTGGATGTCCCCCTTCATTATACATCTTGTTCTCCTCCCAACAAGGGCTACCATATTCGAAAAACAGATTTGGCCTTTGCATTTCATGGGACATTGAAATGCAATATCTTCCATGAAAATTTTTCTAAAACCCAACCTCAATGGTGGTAAACAAATTATCAATGATGTATAAGGATGATGGCACAACACAGTGAAAATTTCCTACTCTAGACAATCAACATGCAATGATACACAATCCTCCATGAAAGATAAGATCTTAGGCATACCTTGAAGAGTTTTGAAAGAATCTTGTGTTCTAGCAAGAGTCTCTTCATCAATAGTGCTAGATGCCTCCACTGCTGGAGATGAAGGTTGCTTCCCCATCACTATGACAGTGCTGGTATGTGCCTCTTCAACTGGTGGTGAGGGCTCCTCCCTCCTTTGACCAAATATCCGGATCAATCTTTGAGAAAAATCAGCAAAAGTAGAAACCCTTGCATGGTCCCAATGGACGAATGACCAAGTATTTGCTTCACCCTCAAGGTGGAGTGCTACAACTTCTACATCCTCTATGTCTACTACAGGATGTAGCAGGAAGAAAGCCTCTAGATTCTTCACCCAAACCTCTGCTGCACAAGTGAGTGATCCATAAAAGGTGGACAATAGAAATCTATTGCCTCTCATCATCCTATAGCTCTGGGGTCTTCTCTCTTCTTTCTACTAAATACATTGTGGAAAAGATAGAGTCTCTTGGAAGGCTCTAGGGTTTTCTCGGTAATCAGTAAGATACACAGTTAGAATTTCGAATTCCAAGTGTTTCTCATGCTCCATTTCTCCTCCTTGGTGAGTGTAGGAAGTGCATGGTCCTTCCTCTTCTCTTTATTCAGTATTCTTAACCTCCTTGGAGAGGCATTTGCTGGGTATAAAAACTAATGACAGTAATATCATCCTCTGTGTCATCTTGATCTCTTTTGTCTCTACAATTTGAACTTCCATAGGTTGGGCCAAGTTCGAAGCTCTGATACCACTGTAATGTTCCTTTTTTCGGGAATTTCTGCAATAGGGTTCTCAACGACACTGTATAAGGAATCCAATGCAAGAATAATTTGAAAGGGGATTTGGATCCCTTTGTTTACCCTTCATAAATTTCTCTTCCAGGAGATTAGCTCAAATAAATAACCCTAGGAGGGTTATTCAGATCCTCCAACCCTATGTATCTCAAATAATGCCCAAAAGAGAGAGCTACAACAATAGATGAACTCCAACAAGTAGCAACAGTGAAACATCAATACATACAGAGGAATAAGAGTCCATAGCTATTATATTATATGTAGATATTAATAAATATACAAGAACTTGAGGAAAGACCTCTCAAGCTAGGCAAAATCAGCCTGATAAATTACATGAGTAGGATCATGTACATTCTTTGGAGATAAGGAAACATGAAGAACATTGTGGACCTTAATATGATTAGGTAGAGCCAATTTATAAGCTATTATCTACACTCTTTCTAGAACTTCAAATGGTCCACAGTAGTGTGGTGTAAACTTAGCACATCTACCAGTATATAAGGTACTCTTTTTAGGCTTAATCCTTAAGTAAACATGATCTCCCAATTTGAATTCTGTATGAATTCTCTTTTTGTCTGCATAGCTCTTTTGTCTATCTTGAGTTGTTTTAATATTTTGTTGGATATTATTCACAATTCTCTCCATATCCTGCAATGCATGAGGTCCAAGAATTAATTTATCTTTTGGTTGACTCTAGCTAGGCAGTGTGTGGCACTTTATGCCATACAATGCTTCAAAAGGACTCATTTTAATTGAACCCTGATAACTATTATTATATGAAAATTGTGTGAAATGCATAAAATATTCCGATTTCATAGGTTTGTCCATAACATACATGCGTAACATGTCTTTTAAAATATGGTTGGTTCTTTCAGTTTTCCCATCTGTTTGAGGATGGTATGCGGTACTAAAGTTCAATTTGGTAGCCTTTCCTACAAACAGAGTTTTCCAAAAGGTTGAATTAAAATTTTCATCTCTATCAGATATAAATTTTTTGGAATGCCATGTAGTTTCACAATTTCTTTCATGAATACATTGGCTACTTGAACTGTGCCAAACATAGATTGCACTGGTAAAAATTGTGTAGCCTTAGTCAAATTTTCTACAACCACGATTATAGAGTCATGTTGGTACTTAGTTCCAGGAAATAAAGTAATAATGTCTATCGAAACCACTTCCCACTTCCATTCTAGAATAGGTAGAGGGTTTAGTAATCCTACCGGATGATGATGTTCCACTTTTACTTGCTTACATTCTAAACACCTATCTACATAATCATCAACATATTTTTTCATACATGGCCAAAAAATGTTCTTCCTCAATGTGGAAATCAGTTTTTGATAAACAGGATGACCTACATAAGGTATTTTATGATAGTGATATAAAATCTCCTATTTTAAAGATGTCACATTTGGAATATAAAATCTTTGTTTGTAATAAATAAGTCCTTTCTGATTTTTATTTTATCCCAATACCTCAGTTTTCTACAATTTCTCTTGCAGTTTCACATATTGTTGGTATTACATCATCATTTCTTGTATCAATTCTTCTATTTCAAATTTCACACTACTTTTAGCATGTGTAAAATTTTGTTGAGAATTCCTACTCAAAGCATCAACAATCTTATTTTTATTTTCCTTTAATATGTTTGATTTCCATATCGAATTCACTAAGGAAAGATATCCATCTAGCTTGTCTAACATTTAAATAAGGTTGAGTAAAGAAAAACTTCAGACTTATGTGATCTATCATTAGTATGAACTTCTTTCCCAACATATAATTTCTCCACAAATTTTATTAATGTATTATTTTAGCTAATTATGAGACATATATAGTATAATTATGTTCATGTTTTTTCAATTTTCATGTCTCATATTCCATAAGTGAGTTACCTTGCAACAACATTCCTCCTAATAGTTCTGTACATGCATTTGTACATACTAGAAATTTGTTATTTGGATCAAAAATATTTTGTATGGGGGAAGTTGTTAGTTTAAGTTTTAATTGTTCAAAAAAACTTTGACACTTTGATGTCCATTCAAACTTCACTCCCTTTCTCTATAAGGAAGTAATAAGATAGTGTAAGGCTAAAAATCCTTCCACAAATATATGGTAGTATACCACAATACCCATAAACGATCGTATGGTTGGGACATCAATAGGTACATGAAAATGTTGGAAATACTGAGCCGGGGGGGGGGTTGAATCAATATTCCTTTCAATTAGAGCATTAGTTAATCTTCAATTATTATCAGTGTTTGCACAATGATAGCAGCAAACAAGAGGAACACAAATGCACATAGTTTTTAAGGTGGAAACCCATACGGGACAAAAAAAACCCTAATTCTTTTATAATAATTCTTTAATATTCAAATCCAATTGAAAATAAAGCTCCAACTTCCTAGAATATAGAAAAGCATTCTTCTGCAGCTCCCACTGGATGGACGCTCCAATGCTCAAGATTCTTCAGTAGTCAACTGAACGGATGCCCCAACACCCAATGAGCTACAACTCACCCTAGCACCACCCTACCACCCTATAAAAGAATAAAATAAGAATGGACTCCTGTACCAGGGAAAATGGTCCACTTTACAATGATAGACACTAGTACAGTTTTTACAATAATGTATTTACAATGACTTACTACAATGATACGTTTACAATGATTGTATGAAGTGCTGCCCACTTGAAAACTTCATATGAATAAATTCTTACTACTGTTATGCACCTTGGTTGCTTTTCTTGTCATTCTACCCTCTGCTTTACCTTGGTTTTCTTTGTTTCCGTAGAATTTCTGGTCCTTTGCAACCCTTGACAACACATGATCTAGATTTTTCTTGCCTTCTAGGAGCTCGATATTGAATCTGTTGTATCCCTATTATTTTAGATCCTCAATATCTAATTTTTGGTCATGTAGTATTCCTCTAAGTCTTATTTTCAATTCCATAGGTCTAACCCAATTTGGATTCTTCAAGAGAGAGTTATACCCAATCTCTCACAATGCCCTAATTAAGGACTATTTCAGTAGAGAGCACTTGTACAACATGCCACGTGTCACTGTTTCTTCATTTTTCTCTGAAATTGATCGAGAAAAAATTAAAAACTATGCAATATCTACCACTTTTTACAAAATTCCAATCTGATACTCAGAGAGAGAGTTATGACGAATTTACCAAGGTCACTTCTTTGAGATGAATTTCAGGAGCCTACAAAAACCTTGAATTACACAGATCATATCTCCACAAATATTACACACCTTGATCTAAAATTTTTACTGTGGCTTCCTCTAGATTTTAGCTTCACCTCATAAAAATTTCAGCTTCTAACCCTTCGTAAAAAAAAATTTAGAGCAAAAATTCCACGATGCCCTATTTCAGATGGCCGAATCCCTTGCCTAAGGAGGAAATGAAGATCACAATTTAGATAAATTCTTAAGTTGAGAGGGGCTTCAACAAGTGAACGTGGAAGGGATTTTAGGAGCTTAAAAAATATTAATTATGACTTTTCAATGACCCATGCCCCAATCCCATGGGGTTTTATCCCACTAACTGGGGGTACAAACTTCAAACATGAATATCTCTCAAACTGTGAAAAATTACATGGCGTGCCATATATCAACAGAAACATCTCGACAAGTAGAAACCATGAAAAGAATTATTGACCTAGAATATATTAATTTGGTAGGTCAAAATTAAAATGTAATATTGGGTAAGCCCCTGGTGCTGCTTGGGTTGACATCAATGACAACTGCTGATCAACAATCTCCCCCTTTGGCATTGATGGCAACACAAGTACTCCCCCTGTGATCATGACACCTCTTCCTACAACATTATCCCCCCCTTTGAAATCAATGGCAAAGGGTAAATCCCCCTGAAACACAACCATCCTGTAGACCTGTACACACTTCGACTCCCCCTGACACACAACCGTCCTCCAAACTTGTAATCTACTTCCACTCCCCCTTTTATATTTTGAAAAAGGAAAATCTAATGAGAACTAGGGAGAATCCCAAGCTTCTAGAAAAGATATTCCAATGCTAGCAAATATTTAATATGTGATTCTTTTGGTGCTACTTGGAATCTTGCTACTTGTCCAACTGCTTGCATAACATCTGGTCAAGAGGCTATTACATATAGAAGACTACTAATCATAGATCTGTACAACCTTTTATCCACATCGTTAGATGAGTCGTCTATGCTCAATTTGCAACCTGTGACCATTGGAGTAAGGATGGGTTTACAATCTTCCATTTTAAATTTCCTGAGCATTTCCTTGATGTACTTGGCTTTACATATAAATATTCCCTTTTGTTGCTAAGATATTTGAAGCCCTAAGAAGTATGTCAGCTCAGCAAGTAAAGACATCTTGAATTCACTTTGCACCTTTGTAGCAAAATTCTTACTTAGTCGATCATCATTGTTACCAATTATTGTATCATCCTCTTTAGTTATTAGACATGCTTTAGTTGCTTCATCCAGAACATATATGTCAATTGGAGATCGAGTTGCTGTAGCCACAATTTCACCATACACGCCTCTCCTGATTTCAAATTTCATGGAGTTGAATAGTATTGTGTGTCCTTGATCACACATTTCTCCAACACTGAGTAGAATGTGATTCATGTTTTCAACCAATAGAACATTCTTGGCTAGAACATATTTTCCTTTGAGAGTGACAGTAACTAATCCTATAACATTTGAAGATCCATCATTTCCAAAGGAAATGGTTCCATCCTTCTTCTCTTTCAAAGATAGAAATTTATTTCTATCTCCAGTCATATGCGTTGAGCAGCCGCTATCAACATACCACACATCTTTGTTCTTTTGAGCCTTGAAAGCAAGAGCATAATTATCATGATTTTTCTTCTTCCATGTTCATTCGTTCTGTGGCTTCGAAGATTCTTCTGGAGGATTTTCAAGTTTGTAGTCTTTGGCTATGTGTCTAAAGTTTCAACATTTGTAACATTCAATATTATTTATTAAATGTTCAAATCTATTGATGTTTCGTTGAGCCCTGGGAGATTCATATTTGACATATCTCCTGGAATTGTATTCAATCCAAGGGTACGTGCGACATTCTACAGCTTTATGACCAAATTTTCCACATGAATAACAGTAGCCATAAAAAATATGTTGGTACCTGGATGGAAATTTTCGTCGAGGAATTGTCTTCCAAGGCCGTTCTTGTGAATCTTGTCCAATGAAGTCTACATGTATGTCAGATATCATAGGTTCATTGTATTTTGTTGTAGAAGGTCTTTCTTCTTCTTCTTTGTAACCGATGCCAGTTTTTTCTTTGTAATATCATTGATTGTTGATGAGTTCTTCCAATGCCCTTGAGCTGTTGGCATATTTTTGGATAGTTTTCCTTTCTTAACTTCCTCACACACTACTTCGACTTCTAATTCTTCCCTTTCTTGGTTGCATTCTTCCAACTTATTTTGAAGTGACTCTTCAATGCATTTGTGTTCTTCAACTTCAATTTTGAGACCTTGAACTTTTTCTTCAAGAGTTTTGGAACGGATCTTCTCCACCTTGAGATCTTTTATGAGCTTGATTGCTTCCTCCTAAAATTTATCTATGGTCCATACTTCTTCTTCGTTGTTTGATACCTCTTGCTTATTGTGCTTTGGTTTATTGTGCTTGGCCATAAACAATACTCTCTCATTGGCTTCTTCTTCACTATCATTGTCTTCATCGAATGATGAGCTATCTTCTTTAGAGAGAAAGTTCCTTTTGGATTTTTTCTTGTTGAATTTCTGAAAGCCTTTCTTTCTTTTTGAGTTGCCATTACTTTTGTTTGGACATTCTGTTGCAAAATGCCCAACCTCATTACTGCTGAAACATATCAATGGAAGTTTACCTTTGAATTTTCCCTTACCAATTTGTAGTTTTCTCATGAAGTAAGCATATTCTTCATCTGAAAGACCTTCTTCATCATCTCCCTTTTCTTCACACTTGTAGGTGCATGTATTTTCAATTGAAGGTTTTTTATCCTTATTGGTTTTCTTAGATGCAATGAACACAATTTATTGATGCGAAGTACCCTCTTCTTCATCAAGTCTCATTTTGTATGCTATGAGAACTCCATGTAATTCCTCTTTGCTGAGTTTGTCCAAATTTGCACTATATTCTAAGAACAATACCTTTGGGTTGAATCTCCATGGCAACGTTCTAAGAATCTTCCCTATAATAGTCTTCTCATCAACTGGCTCTCCCAATCCTTCCAGAGTATTGGTTGTTTCATCAAATTATTGAAAGTATGTAGCAATGTTGCATTTTTCTTTCATTCTGAGTTGCTCAAATTTTGCTCTATAGATTTGAAGCTTTTCTTCTTTGACATTTGAGTCACCTGCATATATATTCTCCAGCTTGTCCCATACATTTTTGGAAGTTTTACAACCCAACACCTTATGATAAGCAGATTCAATAATTCCATTGATAATATTATTCTTTTCTTTTGCATCATTTACCAAATTCTTCTTACCTTGTTCATCCGTGGTTGATGTAAATGCATTTTGAACAGTGTCCCATACTTCGTAACCTTGTGCCAAGAGATAGAAGTCCATTCTTCCTTTCCAAAGTGCATAATTATTTTCATTGAATAGAGGTACACCATTCTTGGTATGCTCCATGACGTCCTTCCAGCTGTTAAACTGCTATTGGAGGAACTAACCTTTAATACCAGTTGTTGGAAATACTGAGAGGGGTGGGGTGAATCAGTTTTCCTTTCAATTAGAGTGTTAGTTAATCTTCAATTATTATCAGTATTTGTACAATGATAGTAGCAAACAAGAGGAAGACAAATGCAAATAGCTCTTAAGGTGGAAACCCACTCCGGGACAAAAACCGTCTAATGCTTTTCTAATAATTCTTTAATATTCAACTCCAATTGAAAATAAAGCTCCAACTTTCTAGAATCTAGAAAAGCATTCTTCTCCAGCTGCCACTGGATGGATGCTCCAATGCCCAAGATTCTTTAGTGTTCAACTGAACGGATGCCCCAACACCCAATGAGCTACAACTCACCCTAGCACCACCCTACCACCCTATAGAAGAATAAAAGAAAAATGGAATCCCGTACCAGGGAAAATGGTCCACTTTAAAATGATATAGAATGATGCAGAAGAAGAAGATATACTAGACCATAACACCAAATTTGACACAACCACCTAATGAGATCCTAGACCTCACAACACTGCCTCTTCAACCCTTGGCAAATAGACACTAGTACAATTTTCACAATAATGTATTTACAATAACTTAGTAAAATTATACCTTTACAATGATTGTATGCATTGCTGCCCACTTGAAGACTTTATATGATGAAATTCTTGCTGTTGTTATGCACCTTGGTTGCTTCTCTTATCATGCTACCCTTTGCTGCACCTTGCTATTCTTTGTTGCCATAGAAAGTCTCGTCCTTTGCAACCCTTGACAACACATGATCTATCTTTTTCTTGCCTTCTAGGAGCTCGATATTGAATCTAGTGTGTCTATGTTATTTCAGATCCTCAATATCGGATTTTTGGTCCTGTAGTAATCCACTGAGTCTTATTTCTAGTGCCATAGGTCTGACCCAATTTGGATTCTTCAAGAGAGAGTTATACCCAATCTCTCACAATGCCCTAATTAAGGACTATTTCAGTAGAGCGCACTTGTACGGCATGCCACATGTCACTGTTTCTTCATTTTTCTCTGAAATTGATAGAGAAAAAAGTGCAGACTGTGCAATATCTACCTATTTTTATAGAATTCCAATCCGATACTCAGAGAGAGAGTTATGAGGAATTTACCAAGGTCACTTCTTTGAGATGAATTTCAGGAGCCTGCAAAAACCCTAAATTCCACAGACCATATCTCCAAAAATATTGCTCACCTTGATCTAAAAATTTTACTGCAACTTCCTCGGGATTTTTACTTCACCTCATAGGCATTTCAACTTCTGAACCTTTGTAGGAAAAAATTTAGAGCGAAAATTCCACGATGACCTGTTTTAGATGGCGGAATCCCTTGACTAAGGAGGAAATGAAGATCACAATTTATATAAATGCTTAAGTTGAGAGGCACTTCAACAAGTGAATGTGGGAGGGATTTTAGGCACTTTAAAAATATTAATTATGACTTTTCAATGACCCATGCCGCAACCCCATGGGGTTTTAGCCCACTAGCTGGGGGTACAAAATTCAAACATGAATATCTCTCAAACTGTGAAGAATTACATGGCGTGCCATATATCAACGGAAACATCTCGACAAGTAGAAACCATAAAATGAATTATTGACGGAGAATATATTAATTTGTTAGGTCAAATTTCCCATGAAATATTGGGTTAGCCCCTGGTGCTGCTTGGGTTGACACCAATGACAACTGCTGATCAACAGGAAATCCATTATTGCATGTATTTTCTCTCGGTCTATTACTAAGCCATCCTTTGAAATTACATGACCCAAATACTGAATTTTATCCTCGTAAAATTCACACTTGCTGAATTTTGCATATAACTTATTTTCTCTAAGTGTTTGTAAGACTAATCTGAGATGTTCTCTATGATATTCTTCATTTTTGTACTATACCAGAATTTCATCAATGAACACTAATACAAACTTGTCCAGATACTTCCGGAGTACACTATTCATTAAACACATGAATGTAGCAGGTGCATTAGTAAGTCCAAATGATAGGACTACAAATTCATAGTCCATATGTAGTCATGAATGTTGTTTTATTGATGTCCCCATATTTAATCCTCGGTTGATGATATCTTGTACTTAAATAAATATTTGAGAAGATAGTGTCTCCTCTCACTTGATCAAATAAGTCATCTATCCTTGGCAGATGATATCTATTAATTATAGTCAATTTGTTCAGCTCTCCATAATCTATGCACATTCTAAATGTGACATCATTATTTTTAAAAAATAGTACCAATTCTCCCCAGGGAGACACACTTGGCCTGATGTACCCTATGTCTAATAAGTCTTGCAATTGAAGTTTCAGCTCTAACAATTCAGGAGTAATTATTATATTGGGTGCTCTAGAGACAAATGTAGCACCTGGTATTAATTCAATTGAGAAATCAATTTCTTTTTTAGGGGGTAGAAGGGGGATTTCCTCTAGAAATACATATTTTAACTCTCTTATTACTCGTAATTGTTATACGACCTATTTTTAGTTTCTTTTCCCAATTCTTCTACTTGTACATCATCCACATGACAACCATTTCGTGTTGTCAATCTTAGCTATAGTGCATTAAATTTTCTAACTGATATGGGTGTTGGTTTTCCTTTCACTATCATAGCTCTTCCCTCACCATCTATACAATGAACTGTTTTATGTAAGCAATTAACTATTTCTTTCCTCTTCTCTAACTAGCCCATTCCAACTAACAATTCATATGATCTTGGAGGAAAAATATTCAGATGCATTTCAGGTTCATACCCATTTAAATTAACAACATTTTTTGGAATTTTATAGTAAATTTTCTTTTTGTTCCTATAGCTAATTGTACTAACCATGCTTGCTGAAATGTTTATGATTTTAGGTTGCACTTTTCCACCATCTGTGGACTTACATAGCTTAAATTTGTAGCTGGATCTATCAAAATAGAAACAAGTTGTTCAACAATCATACCTTTGATTTCTATCATGGTTGATTGGTGTTCAGCCTAGCAATCCTGAAGTGCAGTAGTGATCCTAGAAATATTTGAAGAAATGTAAATTACAATAGTTGCCTCTCATAACGCTTGAATGTTATGAACTGTTCTGTGAGGAAAATGACGTAACAGGTGAGGTTATCCACATCCCCAGGACTTTAGTGGTTCTTTCATTTTTACAACTCTTATGCGGATAAATGCTTCTTTCTAATAAGAGAAACCTCCCTAGTATCCTAAGGATATCTAGAAACAAACATCCAAATGAAAACTATTTTCTCTAGATCATTTGTGATTCAAAATTACTAAATAACCAAGTATGAGGACATGTGCCTACCTGAAATCCAATGCTTGCTGAAATCTTCTATCCAGTCATTCCGAAGGAGGTCACTTCAACATGAAAACATGTGCTGAAACATAGATAAAAGGATTAAAAGCACCTGTAAAATATAATAATTAAGAAAACACTAATATATCTCAGTGATCAAGGAATCCAATAATTAAATTACTCAATATATACATTAAGAATTTAATGAGAAAATAGAATCCATTTGTATTACCTTGTATAATAAGAAGTAACCTTACAACCTTGTCGCCTTGATGCCATACAGGTTCTTCCAAGGTCTTGAACAACTGTTTTCCTTCAATTTGACAAGCCTCCTCCTCTCTGAACTAGCATAAAACTATGGATATGAGTATGTGATCGTTCTCATACCAATGATGCCAAATATAGAGAGTAAGATTTCTTCAACAATTTTCTAATCCACCAAAGTCTATCAATATACCCTTGAGACTGAAACATGAGTTCAATTTATAGGATAATGAAGAAGGTTTCAGTTCCATAAAGAGGGGGATAAATTCCTCTCATAAAGGGATTTTAGCTCCAAATAGAAAGTGATAATCTCCATTAATGAAGGGATAGAGGTTCATGAATGCAGGGGTGAATCTTGACCAGAATACGCTTGCAGAAGCTTCCAGTTGGGAGAATATTCGACCAGCTAGGCTTCTAGAACTTAATTTTTCTTTTATTTTACCTTTTACGGGGGTTCGCAGTTTTAGTAAGTGGAATGTGTGGGATGTGTTGCAAGTTACAGAGCAAGAAACTGCAGCACCGCAATTAAGAACTAGGAAAAGTGCAAAGTTAGGCTTTTTAGGGTTTTAATGAGATTTTCTCCAATTCCAAGACTTGGTTTAGGAACTTTATGGTTTTGGACCTCTAAGGGAGCATAATATAGGTAATGATGAACCCATATGGACAACTAAATTTTATGGTAACAAATTTTAGTGTAAAATATTTCCCCTCTAAAGCGTGAACTCTGAAGTAGTTCTGAAGAGTGAAGTTCTTTATCATTCTGAGGATTGGGTTGTGGACATACCGGTCAAAACCTATAGAAACATTCAATTCAAACATATATGTATATCATCGCTGAGGTAGGCATTCCCATACTCAGATCAAAACTAACTACATGTTCTGATACAAAGATGATTTTATAATTACATCAACAATAGACACAACATGGATGTAGCCATCTGTGATAAGTAGTCTACTGTATCATGAATAATAAAACTCCTCGCAACCTAGATGGTAGAAAATATATCGAGGGTCTTGATTTACGCTTCTCAAACTAGTATGATTCTATCCATGCGATTGATTACGTCGAAGTTGAACATGGTATAAACCACTTGATTACTAGTCAATGATGTGAATTGTTAACAAGTGTGAGAAAAACCACCAATAATGAAAATGGCTCTCAAAGTACTCAGTACAATCTAGGAAGTGTGAATAAATTATTTGCAGTCGAACACTTCATGGAATCATTCGATCGAAGGTCAATGATGCAACCCGTTTTCGAAGGTGAGAAAGCTACCATTAGGGCATGCAAATATTAAGGTACTGATAGGATTCTAGATCAACTTTCTAGATGATGAGCTGTTGCAGATAGAAAGAGACCCATCGTAGGAAAGCCTACAACACGAAACCATTAGATCAATTTTTGAAAAAAAAAATTACAAAGACTGACTCAGGGTTGGTCAGTGCGAATGGAGACAAATGTTTGCAATGAATGGTTTATTTAAACTATTCTCTTGAACACATAATGACACTGCAGATGGTTTGGTGTCAGTTGACCTAAAGCTAATACCCAAAAACCGGCTGAAGACCTTCAATGTGGTTTGATTAACTTTTAGACAAAGCATTTTCCCAACCCAGGTAGGAGTGTAACAAAAAGTGTCATGTTCAAGAGTGGTATACTACTTTTTGAAACAAAGTGTGACAACTAGATTCATTTTCTCTCTTTTTCCCCTATCATTTCTGGTAAGTACCTCTTTATTTTGGACAAGCTTGAGGAGGATAACATTTTATTGTTGTATAAGCCCATCCTTCAGTTGAGTCCAACATAGTATTAAAATCAAGCACTAAGAAGGAGTGGTTAATTCCTCTTTGTAATCAATAGGTCCTTTACTATTAAGTTTTAACGAGTCTAATATAGGTGAAAATCAGTGTTTTTCAATTTTAGGGAGTTATAAGAAAAACTTAAGAAAACTCCATGGTTGTTCTTTTTCATAAATTTAGTGTCTCAAGCTCGAAAAAGGATAAAATAATACAGGAGAGAACTCTACTGACCATGATTATTCAATGCATACATTTTTCACAAATAATCCATTTCAGTCTGAAAAAGGGGTAAACTTATACTGAAGGGATGACTGTTCATTTCCTTTAACGAGTTCGAATAGTAAAGTACTCGATGATATTTTCATGTTTAGAGAGTCTGGAAAGGGCTTAAAAGAGAACTCCAGGGTTTCACTTTTTTGTAATTTTCAAGATCCCGAAAAAGTGATAAAGGTGTACCCATTTGGTATTTCTTTTTCGTAAGTCTTAACGAGTTTGAAAAAGTGATAAAAAATGTACTCATATGGTTGAATTTAAATTTAATTTATGAGTAGGAAAATATGAAAAGAACTCGACATTTCATGTGTTTTACGAGAATGAAAGATATGGCTAAAGAATCTCAATATTTTCATGAGTTTAACGAGTCTTCAAAATAATAACCGAAATGAACTAAAGATATGTTTCATTTTTACACAAGCTTGAAATAGAATTTTTTTTTCTTGAGATAGGTTTCATTTTTACACAAGCTTGAAACATAGGAAAACTATGCTTGAAAGTGGTTTCATTTTTCCACAAGCTTGAAACAGAGAAAACTATGCTTGAGAGTGGTTTCATTTTTACACAAGCTTGAAACAGAGAAAACTATGCTTGAGAGTGGTTTCATTTTTACACAAGTTTGAAACGTAGGAAACTATGCTTGAGAGAAGTTTCATTTTTACACAATCTTGAAACGTATTAAAACTTTGCTTGAGATAGGTTTCATTTTTACACAAGCTTGAAACATAGGAAAACATTGCTTGAGATAGGCTTTTCAATGCCCCCCAAGCATAAATTGCTAGAACATCTGCCCCGCAAGCTTCATTTCATTCAACTAAGTATATTACTGGTTCATAGGTGGATTGAATGAAGGTTCATTTACGAGATCTGATGAAATACTTGACTCAATTAGGAGAGGATTTGTTTCATTTTTTAACGAGGTTGACACAGTAAAAGGAACTCTCCTCATGGGGAACCTATTTGATTTTTTAATGAGGTTGACCCAGGAAAAGAACCATCCTCATAATGACCTTGTCATGGCTTCCAACTGGAAGAAACACATGTCAGGGGACACTCCCCTATCATGGCTTCCAAGAGGTCTTCATCGGATGGAAGAATAGTTCTATGGAAGGAACACATGTCAAGGGACTCAATAGGGATAAGAACATCATGTTCAAATGCCCCCATAGAGTTCACCATGTCAATTACCAGATATAAGTCAAAGGAAGTCGAGAAAATAGTGAGAGGATTGCTTTCATTGGTGACTGAGAACATGGGACTGGTGGCCACATAATTAACCCGTGGCGGGGTAGATCCCACTTCTGTATAAGGAACATTTAAGGGTGTCAGATTATTGGTAGTCAAATCAAGACTAACCATCAAAAGCTAGTCTATAGTCACAATGCTTCCATTGTGATGGAAATACATCACATAAAAGAGTGTCAATATGATAGCTTTCATTGTGATGCAGGAGCATCATCTCCGAAAAACACATTGTATTTTACCTAAGCTAGGGGGTTTCATGTTTTGAAGAAATATTAAATCTTCATGTAAATATTAATATTATTTTGAGTGATTAATGAATTATTTGTGAGAAATTGTATATGTGAGAGAAATTAGTTTCTAGATTATTAGAATTAATGAGGAAGCCTAAGTTGGGATTAGTTTCTAAGTTTTAGGGATGGGAATCTATCTTTTAGGGATGTTGAGGATTTTAAGGGATTGAGCATTTAATGTAATGATTTTTAGAAATTGTATAAATAGGAGGGCTTTTTGTGAGAAAAATACATGAGAGATTGTGAGAGAGTGGTTGAAGAAGGCTTGAATAGCCAAGGCTGTACGCCTCTGGCATGTTGTAAGGGCCAATTGTTTGAATATCTGGTCATGTACAAAGGGTTTTGAGTTTGATTTGCATTTGTTTATACAATGAGGAATTTTGTGTGAGTTTTATATTTGTGGTCGAATTGGTATAATGAGTCAAAGTTTTAAATTCAGTCATTTGATAAACCAGCTCTGCACATAAGATCAGTATGGCAATTGTTAAATTGTGTTGATAAATCCATGTCTGTTGAGTGAATTGGTTATTTCGACCTGTAGTATTGATTGACAGCGATGGGAGAAAGCGCCCAGTGAATGTGAGAACCAAGAGATGTTTGATTTTAATGTGGAGGAACTGTATGAAACGCGTTTTAGATGGTATATGGTTATTATATTGGTATCTGTATGTTCAAAAAAACGCTGTTTTGGTATGAATCAAGGATGCAAAGTGTAGGTAGTCATAATTATTAACGGTGCATGAACTATCTATGGTTGTTTTGAATCGATTCAATTGAGGATAAAGGAAGAGCGCAGCAAATGTGAAAATGCATTAAACCTCTGCATAAGGAATTATTTTAATACAGCTTGGTATGTAAAACTTTGTTCTGCAGATTGTGAAATTCTAAAGTGATCGATAGCAGGTATTGTCATTAGTCTAATGCGCTGAAACTATGGTGAAATGAAACTTTGTTTGCCAGAGTAATTATGTATTTTAATTGATCTTAAATAGTGACATTCAGAAAAGGTCGTAGAATTCGAATGCTGTTGGTTTGAGCAGAATAAAACAGTGGAATGGAATCACACAGTGGTAATTAGATACATGGATCTCTCTTTGTGGTAAACGCGTTTCTGATTGAGGAAGCCAGCGCTATGAAATTAAGACTGTGTTTTATATACGTTTGATGTTTTATAATTGCAGAATAGAATCGATTGATGGGTTGTTTTAAAAAGGACGGAAAAAAAAAAAAGGACGCAGATTATTGATAATCCAGAATCGATTGAAGGTTTTTGTCAGAGCAAGAGTGGCATATTATTATTCTGGTCGAATTTGCATAAGCAAGGGCGCCTTCTTTTAATCCCGCACATATGAATGGTTTGTTGTAATGATTTTATGCTTGGGTATATGGTAAGACTGTGGTTGATGAGATTAACTGCGCTGAATTCAAATCTGTTATGAGTCGAATGAAAGTGAAAGTATAATAGCATTTTTATCTGAAGTTTTAATTCGATGGCAATGTTTGAAATCCGATTTCCTTCGTGGTGTTTGACGGAAACCGTATAAGCTGATAGTCAAAGCCAGAAGTTTGAATCAATCGATTGAAGGTACGTTTTTGTGTGATTGTTACAGCTTGAAACAGAATTGTGTTGCTGCAATGTCAGAATGAATCGACGGATAAATCAGAAACGCTGGTATGTGAACATGGTACTGTTCTTTTGAGATCGGTTTGATTAAATGGTGTGAAAAGCTGTGGATTCAATAGTGTACCGATGCATTGAGTGGAAACGGTATTGAAACCAGAATGTTGGAATCCTAAGTTTGTATATGGATTGTCATGGGTAAAGTGCGCTTATAAAGAGCGGAATCTTGTTATGAGTCATGGTTTGAATGAAACATGGAGAGGCATAAGTGCATGGATTAGAGTTATGAATGAAATTTATATTTGCACTCACATTCTCATTAAGATTTATTCAGAACCTGCGTATTGTATAATAGCCATGATAAAAGTTTCTGATGAAGGTTGAAGTGGTTGACTTCTGCATGAAGTTCTTATGGAAAAGCTTGTTGTCTTGGAATGTGTTTTGATTAAAAATGATTTGAGTTTATGAAGTCTGTTTTGATTTCCAAGCATGGCTTTTAATGATCATGGTTATATAACCATTATTGTTTTATACAAAGAAGTTTCCAAAAGAAGTCTAGTTTGAAAATGCTATGAGCAGGTCCAATGTATAGTGATGATAATTGCAGAGTTGAAGAGCAGGACAGAAAGGATGGAAGATTTGGATTTGAGTAAATGCTGGGATGCATTCTTTAACGCATAGAAAGGGAAGATCTTGGGATCTGCAGGCTAGCCCTGCATCATTTTTGGTATCAGAGCCGGAATGCTCTGTTGGAATGTTTATCTTCTGAATGATGACAAGAAGGTTTTTGTTGAACTGGAATATATTTCTGAATGTGTGACGAATGATGAAGTAGCAGATGTGCATGCAGGCAAAGGAGGTCAGACAGTCAAAGCAAACCAGAGTACAGCTGAAGGATCATGCAGGTATTGTGTTTGGTTAATTTTGATTTGAATTTTACTGACAAGAAACGGATTGAGGATTGATGGTTGCAGCAAAGAAGAAACTCAGCAAAGAAGGAATTGTTGCTGATAGCTAAAGTTTGCCAGATCAAGCCAGAAGGTTGGAAGAGAGAATCAGATTTTAAAATCTGATTGACAGTGAATTTGTGCAGAGGAAGAAATGAAGATTTGCTGAAACAAAATTGCAGGAATGATGAGACTGAAGTGCAGGAGAATGGAAGGACAAGATCAGCCGAGATCTTGAAGGTAATGTGATCTGGGTTTATTTGAATTTGAAGATTGTAGTCTTTGCAGAAGTATTTTTGCAACTCCTAAAAGGAAAATCCATAGAAGACATGTTTAAAATTGCTAACAGAAAACTAGTGAAAGCATAAGTGACAGAACCTTGAAGAAATCCAATAGAGATTGGATAATGAGGACAGTTGTGAACAGGCAGGTGAGTTGAAGCCAAGAAGAGCAAAGAGAAGTGCTCAAAGGAGGTTCCAGAGGTAGAACCAATTGCTTGCCAAAAGACCGAGTGAGGAGGGCTTGGTGAGGTAAGTGGCGGCAAGACAGGACTTGCTGCTGAAGAGGCTTTAGTACAACTCGTAGTAAAGTGAGTAAGGGGCTCATAGAGATGGAAAGGATGATGACTAGTGACAGTCGTCACAAAGGTTTTGAAATAAACCACAGCAGAAGACAAAAGAAGAAGGATGCCAAGGCAGTTGGCATACAGAGACAGTTAAGCAAAGAGGAATATGAGAGGGAGAAGGCTGAGATAGCAGTTCAGCTTGAGGTGCTGATGGAGATGTTGCAAAGAAATGAGGTAAACCAGAAGCGTGGTTATGTTATGAGAAAGAAGTTGAGATGGCAGAGGTTACAACAAAAGTGGAATCATCAGATGAATATGCAGTTGATAAAGGAGCTAAGGGAACTTGAACGGGTTATTGATGCCAGGCAGAAGAAAGAGAAGCTCGAAACAGTTGAGCTACAGCAAAAGGAAGATGCTGAAGAAGATGTTGAAGTTTCAATATGTTACCCAGAGAGTGGACCATTACTTTTTGAAAGTGATGAAGAGCTGGAGGAGTTGAATCATATGAATGATTCAAAGCAGCCCGAAGATTTGATGACTGAAGTATCAAACAAGACCGTAAGGTCTTGTGATTTTAAAACTGATGATTTGTGTGTGATTGCAGGTTTGGAAGAAGAAAGACAGTCTTTTAAAGCTGACAAAGATGTGAAAGAGTACCTTCCAGAAGATGAAGGTTTTGAAGCAGAGGCTGGGAAAGAATCAGTTCACTACAGTGAACAAATGCTGGAAGACATCATTGAAATAGTTGATGAGAAGTGGAGACTAGCTGACAGTCTCAAGAGTTCTTTGAGTTTGGATCAGCATACTGATATGCTGACAGAAGAAGAGAAATCAACGCAACATACTAAAGTGTTGCTAAAGGGAAGAAAGGTACAGAGGCCTTATTTTTGTTTTTTTTTTAAACATGTCTTCTATGGATTTTCCTTTTGGGAGTTGCAAAATACTTCTGCTTTAATGCAAAGACTACAATCTTCAAATTCAAATAAACCCAGATCACCTTACCTTCAAGATCTTGGCTGATCTTGTCCTTCCATTCTCCTGCACTTCAATTTCATCATTCCTGCAGTTCTGTCCCAGCAAATCCTTATGCTTCTTCTGCAAAAATTCACTGTCAATCAGATTTTAAAATCTGATTGACAGTGCAGGAGAATGGAAGGACAAGATCAGCCAAGATCTTGAAGGTAAGGTGATCTGGGTTTATTTGAATTTGAAGATTGTAGTCTTTGCATTAAAGCAGAAGTATTTTGCAACTCCCAAAAGGAAAATCCATAGAAGACATGTTTAAAATTGCTAACAGAAAACTGGTGAAAGCATAGGTGGCAGAACCTGAGGAAATCCAATAGAGATTGGATAAGGAAGACAGTTGTGAACAGGCAGATGAGTTGAAGCCAGGAAGAGCAAAGAGAAGTGCTCAAAGGAGGTTCCAGAGAGAGAACCAATTGCTTGCCAAAAGACCGAGTGAGGAGGGCTTGGTGAGGTAAGTGGCGGCAAGACAGGACTGGCTGCTGAAGAGGCTTTAGTACAACTCGTAGTAAAGTGAGTAAGGGGCTCATAGAGATGGAAAGGATGATGACTAGTGACAGTCGTCACAAAGGTTCTGAAATAAACCACAGCAGAAGACAAAAGAAGAAGGATGCCAAGGCAGTTGGCATACAGAGACAGTTAAGAAAAGAGGAATATGAGAGGGAGAAGGCTGAGATAGCAGTTCAGCTTGAGGTGCTGATGGAGATGTTGCAAAGAAATGAGGTAAACCAGAAGCGTGGTTATGTTATGAGAAAGAAGTTGAGATGGCAGAGGTTACAACAAAAGTGGAATCATCAGATGAATATGCAGTTGATAAAGGAGCTAAGGGAACTTGAACGGGTTATTGATGCCAGGCAGAAGAAAGAGAAGCTCGAAACAGTTGAGCTACAGCAAAAGGAAGATGCTGAAGAAGATGTTGAAGTTTCCATATGTTACCCAGAGAGTGGACCATTACTTTCTGAAAGTGATGAAGAGCTGGAGGAGTTGAATCATATGAATGATTCAAAGCAGCGCAAAGATTTGATGACTGAAGCATCAAACAAGACGGTAAGGTCTTGTGATTTTAAAACTAATGATTGGTGTGTGATTGCAGGTTTGGAAGAAGATAGGCAGTGTTTTGAAGTTGACAAAGAAGTGGAAGAGTACCTTCCAGAAGATGAAAGTTTTGAAGCAGAGGCTGGGAAAGAATCAGTTCACTACAGTGGACAAATGCTGGAAGACATCATTGAAATAGTTGATGAGAAGTGGAGACTAGCTGACAGTCTCAAGAGTTCTTTGAGTTTGGATCAGCATACTGATATGCTGACAGAAGAAGAGAAATCAACGCAACATACTAAAGTGTTGCTAAAGGGAAGAAAGGTACAGAGGCCTTATTTTTTTTATTATAATGATTATCTTATGATTGAAGATGTTGTTGCAGACGTTGGAACATATTTGGCACAGGTAGATAGCCAAATGGAAGAAGGAGAGGAAGAACATCTACTGAAGGATGTTAAGGATAGATTGCTGAAGAAGGATGACAAAGCAGTTGTCATAAAAGAAATTGCAGATGATGAGCAAAGAAATGTTGCAGAGGGACAGGAAGTTTGGGAGGACGCAACATTCACAGTGACAGCGAAAGATTACAAGAGCAGAGCAAGTGGAGCACTACAACACAAAATATGGAAACCTGGAAGACTACAACAGATGACAACAGCAGTGAAGCAATCGACAAGCACGGAAGATTTACAAAATAAAATCTGGGATCCAGGAGGAGATATCCAGACTTATGACCAGGTGGTCATGAATTTTCTTACATGGGGAGTCTGATGCAGGAGCATCATCTCCGAAAAACACATTGTATTTTACCTAAGCTAGGGGGTTTCATGTTTTGAAGAAATATTAAATCTTCATGTAAATATTAATATTATTTTGAGTGATTAATGAATTATTTGTGAGAAATTGTATATGTGAGAGAAATTAGTTTCTAGATTATTAGAATTAATGAGGAAGCCTAAGTTGGGATTAGTTTCTAAGTTTTAGGGATGGGAATCTATCTTTTAGGGATGTTGAGGATTTTAAGGGATTGAGCATTTAATGTAATGATTTTTAGAAATTGTATAAATAGGAGGGCTTTTTGTGAGAAAAATACATGAGAGATTGTGAGAGAGTGGTTGAAGAAGGCTTGAATAGCCAAGGCTGTACGCCTCTGGCATGTTGTAAGGGCCAATTGTTTGAATATCTGGTCATGTACAAAGGGTTTTGAGTTTGATTTGCATTTGTTTATACAATGAGGAATTTTGTGTGAGTTTTATATTTGTGGTCGAATTGGTATAATGAGTCAAAGTTTTAAATTCAGTCATTTGATAAACCAGCTCTGCACATAAGATCAGTATGGCAATTGTTAAATTGTGTTGATAAATCCATGTCTGTTGAGTGAATTGGTTATTTCGACCTGTAGTATTGATTGACAGCGATGGGAGAAAGCGCCCAGTGAATGTGAGAACCAAGAGATGTTTGATTTTAATGTGGAGGAACTGTATGAAACGCGTTTTAGATGGTATATGGTTATTATATTGGTATCTGTATGTTCAAAAAAACGTTGTTTTGGTATGAATCAAGGATGCAAAGTGTAGGTAGTCATAATTATTAACGGTGCATGAACTATCTATGGTTGTTTTGAATCGATTCGATTGAGGATAAAGGAAGAGCGCAGCAAATGTGAAAATGCATTAAACCTCTGCATAAGGAATTATTTTAATACAGCTTGGTATGTAAAACTTTGTTCTACAGATTGTGAAATTCTAAAGTGATCGATAGCAGGTATTGTCATTAGTCTAATGCGCTGAAACTATGGTGAAATGAAACTCTGTTTGCCAGAGTAATTATGTATTTTAATTGATCTTAAATAGTGACATTTAGAAAAGGTCGTAGAATTCGAATGCTGTTGGTTTGAGCAGAATAAAACAGTGGAATGGAATCACACAGTGGTAATTAGATACATGGATCTCTCTTTGTGGTAAACGCGTTTCTGATTGAGGAAGCCAGCGCTATGAAATTAAGACTGTGTTTTATATACGTTTGATGTTTTATAATTGCAGAACAGAATCGATTGATGGGTTGTTTTAAAAAGGACGGAAAAAAAAAAAAAGGACGCAGATTATTGATAATCCAGAATCGATTGAAGGTTTTTGTCAGAGCAAGAGTGGCATATTATTATTCTGGTCGAATTTGCATAAGCAAGGGCGCCTTCTTTTAATCCCGCACATATGAATGGTTTGTTGTAATGATTTTATGCTTGGGTATATGGTAAGACTGTGGTTGATGAGATTAACTGCGCTGAATTCAAATCTGTTATGAGTCGAATGAAAGTGAAAGTATAATAGCATTTTTATCTAAAGTTTTAATTCGATGGCAATGTTTGAAATCCGATTTCCTTCGTGGTGTTTGACGGAAACCGTATAAGCTGATAGTCAAAGCCAGAAGTTTGAATCAATCGATTGAAGGTACATTTTTGTGTGATTGTTACATCTTGAAACAGAATTGTGTTGCTGCAATGTCAGAATGAATCGACGGATAAATCAGAAACGCTGGTATGTGAACATGGTACTGTTCTTTTGAGATCGGTTTGATTAAATGGTGTGAAAAGCTGTGGATTCAATAGTGTACCGATGCATTGAGTGGAAACGGTATTGAAACCAGAATGTTGGAATCCTAAGTTTGTATATGGATTGTCATGGGTAAAGTGCGCTTATAAAGAGCGGAATCTTGTTATGAGTCATGGTTTGAATGAAACATGGAGAGGCATAAGTGCATGGATTAGAGTTATGAATGAAATTTATATTTGCACTCACATTCTCATTAAGATTTATTCAGAACCTGCGTATTGTATAATAGCCATGATAAAAGTTTCTGATGAAGGTTGAAGTGGTTGACTTCTGCATGAAGTTCTTATGGAAAAGCTTGTTGTCTTGGAATGTGTTTTGATTAAAAATGATTTGAGTTTATGAAGTCTGTTTTGATTTCCAAGCATGGCTTTTAATGATCATGGTTATATAACCATTATTGTTTTATACAAAGAAGTTTCCAAAAGAAGTCTAGTTTGAAAATGCTATGAGCAGGTCCAATGTATAGTGATGATAATTGCAGAGTTGAAGAGCAGGACAGAAAGGATGGAAGATTTGGATTTGAGTAAATGCTGGGATGCATTCTTTAACGCATAGAAAGGGAAGATCTTGGGATCTACAGGCTAGCCCTGCATCACATTGCATAGACATAGTCTCGTCCGAGGTGAAAATTGAAATCCAAGGGGCCTCGGCCTACCATAAGATCAATACAGGCAGTTTTACCTTCCAAGGTAATAGGACATTTAGGAAGGATCCCTAAAGGTCCACTAATGGTTCTATTAAAAGTTGATAGATTCTATGTAATAGGCACAAGTTGAGGGGAACCCAAAGCTTGCCAAGCAGTTGAGGATAAAATACTAATAGAAGAATCTTCATCTACATTTGTGCAATGCACATTTTTACCACAATCCTTCACAATGATTTGGAATGGGATGGAGGAAGGAAGATGAGGTTTTGTAAGTCTATTCCAATCAAAGGAAAAGAACTCAGTACTTGCAGGGGGTTTTTGTAGGAACAGGTGAAATTCCCCCATGCATAGAAGAATCTAATGTAACAAGAAGAACCTGAGCAGTATGAATTTCACTCTCTACAGGAAGAGTGGGATTGACCGAATGTGAAATAAATTCAACCACTTTATCAAATAATGCATCATCAACCTGAGTTATATGAGTTTCACTCTCCAATGGAAGAGTGGAATTGACTGTACTTTGAATCAGATCAATCACTCTATGAGTTGATGGTAGGTTGGGAGAAAGCTTACAGTAACCGGTAGGAAGTTCTTGTTGTCGAACAGGAGGTTTTCCAATAGTTTTGAGGCTTCATCCATGTGAGGGAAAATGTGAGTTTGATGACTCCATTTGCATAACCTACAAGGAAACCTTACTTTACCCTTTGTCCCAGGAACCCGACAATCACTGGTTGATGCATCAATGGTAAGTTGATGAAAGTTTTCTGACCATACTTCCAAGACCTTCGATATACCAGGACAATTGATAAGGAAGTGATAACCCTTACAAAGCTTGCAAGGGTATTTGTGTTTACGATGCATGTTTGAGGTTTCCTCAACACTACTAACACTTATAACCATGGTTGGTTGGTTGACTACTTTCTTATCTTTCTTCTTCTTCTTCTTCCCTTTCTTCTTCTTCTTAGCCACCCAGTTACTAGCATCAAGGCTTTTACCAAGCCAAAAGGAAGAAAGGGAGGAATACATGTTGGGAGAAGAAGGTAAAGGGTAAACATGAAGTTGGTGATGTTGATATGGTGAACTTTGTTGAGGTTAAGCATCCGATTGAGGGTGAGAAATTTGACTATTCGAGGCCAACAAATTTGAAAATAACCATACTGTAAACCTATGGTAAATCCAGGTAATGACAATGTAGCCATATAAGGAGGACCAACATTTCCAAATCAAGTAAAAGTACTAGGATTCTCATTAAAATAGGTTCTTTGGTTGGTAAATTCTGGAACAGTTGCCATTAATTTCAGCTTCAGTGAATTTTATTAACAATTTAAAAATATTCACTATTCACAATTCACACCTAAATATTAAAATTCACAATTTACACCCAAGGTATCTAAAGATAAAAAAAAAGAAATGAACATGCGCTAATAAATATAAGAGTCAAACCAAACACAAAAAGTAGATTCCCACACTAAAAACACTAGTTGGTGATGAAATCCAACATCGTAGAATTTTAATGCAGAAATGACGGTTCGAATAGTTACCCTGACAACGTGCTTAATGAAATAGACTGTTGAAATTTTCTCCACTTCAACCATCTCGAGTGAAGAGAACCTGCCGGAGAGTCCAAGTGAGTCTAGCCGACATCTGCTCCAGGTACAGTGAGAGCTTCCCTCCACCATTACCTTGGGAAAAATCCTAAATATTATGGCCACTAACGTCACCAACTAAGACAAATGCACCTAGGGGAATAGTTTATGATCTGATATACACGCAAGGGAAGAGTAGAAAGCTCAATCCCCTTGAAGGCTCCTTGACATAATCCAAGGTTTACCAACAAGTGACCCAAACATCCTCGATAATGGTCTATCTGAGGTTTACAATTTTTAATACATGCACATGTGCTATCTTTCCCAATGTGATAGGTATGATTACCTCACTGGTTCAGATATGATCTCATTCTTGAATATTTTAAGAAGAGCTTCCCAGAGCACAATTGCAACAATTGGAATTTTTTGTATCGTAATATGTTATTGTTTGTTTGTTTTGGAAAGTTAATTACAACCTATTCCAAAGCACTAGACAAAGCTAGTTTGGTGAAAAGAGCCCTAGAAAATGTAAAAATATCTAAATTAAGTTTATTAAGCCTTGTGTTATTTGGGTTGTTATTACTCAAAAGGTAAATGGATATGAAACCAATGGTGTTATGACCTGACCTAAAACTGAATGCAATAGAATATGATAATGTAATCTTTTCAATTCGATGAATCCTAACTAAAGTGAGGAGAGAGTTTCCATTTACTTCCAACAATGCAAATATTGATAAATAAGAAAAAATATAACAAATTCTCTAATGCAATAATTTTATCAAGAAAAAATAATGCTAATCAATTCCAAATTTTATTTTTGTGTTTCTAAAACAAGCATAAAAACATGTAAATTCGAATCAAAGAAACTGATCTAAATCTATGATTGATTTTTCAGAATGTAAACTATGCAGTTGTAATCTATGCACAATTCACTTGAATAGTATGAAAATGTAATCTATGCACATTTTTCGTTCATATTTTGAAAATGATAATTCTAATTATGAAAATGTGATGTATGCAAGAGAATTATTAGACACAAGATGATTATAATGTAGTCTAAGAACCAATCTTGCGTAAGTATAGAAAATTGGGTGATAATTCCGAAGGTCAAAAATAAAAACACTCAAAGGTGATTAACACTCAGACACAATTCTTCTTGCGGGCAACAACAGAGAAATCCTTCTTGCGGACAACAAAGATCTCCCTAGTATGCTAAGGATATCTAGAAACAAACATTCAAATGCAAACCATTGTATCTAGATCATTTTTGATTCAAAATTACTAAATAACCAAGTATGAGGACGTGTCCCTACCTAAAGTCCAACGCTTGCTGAAATATTCTATCCAGTAGCTCTAAAGGAGGTCACTTCAACATGAAAACCTGTGATCAAGGAAAAATACAAGGATTAAAAGCACTTGCAAAATATAATAATTAAGAAAACACTAATCTATCTCAGTGATCAAGTAATTCAAGAATTAAATTACTCAATAGATAAAATAAAAATTCAATGAGAAAATAGAATCCATTTGTATTATCTTGTATAGTAAGAAGTAACCTTACAACCTTGTCACCTTGATGTCATACATGTTCTTTTGGTGTCCTGAACAACCGTCTTCCTTTGGTTTGACAAGCCTTCTCCACTCTAAACTAGCATAAAACTATGGATATGAGTATGTGATCATTCTCATACCAATGGTGCCAAATATAGAGAGTATGATTTCTTTAGCAATTTTCTAATCCACCAAAGTCTATCAATCTACCCTTGAGATTGAAACATGTGTTCAATTTATAGGATAATGAATGAGGTTTCAGTTCCATAAAGAGGGGGATAAATTCCTCTCATAAAGGGATTTTAGCTCCAAATACCAAGGGATAATCTCCATTAATGAAGGGATAGAGGTTCATGAATTAAGGGGCGAAGCTCGACCGTATTACGCTTCTAGAAGCTTATAGATGGGAGAATATTTGACCAACTGGGCTTCTAGAACTTACTTTTTCTTTTATTTTACCTTTTACGGGGGTCCGAAATTTTAGTAAGCAGAACATGCAGGCTGTGCTCTAGGTTATAGAGCAAGAAATTGTGGTACCATAGGTAAAAACTAGGAAAAGTGTCGAATTAGACCTTTTAGGGTTTTAATGAGATTTTCTCCAATTCCAAGACTTGGTTTAGGAACTTTATGGTTTTGGACCTCTAAGGGACCATAATATAGGTAATGATGAACCCATATAGACAGCTAAATGTCATGGTGACGAATTTTAATGTAAGAACAACACTTTCCTTTTTTATGTTTGCTTCCATCTTCTTAGACCTAGTCTGTGATTGTCCTTGTTGGTATTCTCTAGTTTTATTAAATTTCTTCCTTTGATGGTTTTTCCAAAAAAATTTCAAATATGCTAGTTTTACTATTTTGAAATTAGAGTCACTCTTCCCCTTCTCTTTCTTTTACCAATTTTTCACCTGATCATTTATGCATTTGAACTCTTGATAACATAGCCTTTCTTTGTGAACAACTTCATCAATTGTCTTTGGATTGTCAAATTCTATTCTCTCTTTATAGATGATAGGTAGGTAGTTTAACAATCATTGTACTTTTGCCTTTTCCTCTCTGATATGAGGCACATACTGAAGCAAGTTAGTGAATTTCGTAACAAACTCATCAATTGTGAGTTGTCCCAATATCAGATTGTGGAACTTTTTGGCTTTATCATCATAATATGTCTCAATCAGATATCTAGACTTAAATTTGGTTTGAGAGTCTTCCCATGTAACATTGTTTTCATCCAGCGCATGTACCATTTTTTATTCTTCCCACAAAAGGGTAGCTTTACCCTCGAGTTGGTAAATTTTCAATCTATATCTTAGGTTACTTCCGTATTCATAAACTTGGAAGTATTCAACTATGTTCAGAAGCTAATCTTATGCATCCTCCTGCTTTTCACCATCAAAAGTGGGAGGTTTGATTTTCCAGAATTGTCCTTGTAATTCCTTTTTCTTTTTGGAATGTTGTCCAGATGCTTCCCCACCCTCAGATCCTTCTGAGTTGGTTTTAGCTTCTTTCCTCTTTTTCCCATGGTCTTCATTTTTGTGACTAGAACTTGAGGTTAAGTCTTTGATCAACCTTTCTTTCTCTTAACTGGCTTGCACCAATCGTTCATTGGTTGTTCTCAGTCGAACCATTTCTTGTTTCATATCTCTAATCATGTCCAGCAATTGAGCATTTTGATATGGTGGATTTATATCACACCACAGATCCACGTACAACCCTAATTTATCACTTATAATAGCAATTGCACTTTTATGCACTTGACCACTATACACAAAAATAAATTAGTGCATCATATTCTAAAAATTTTAAATAATTTATAGTAGCATATTTTTGGTTTTTGTTTTTTCTTTTGTTTTTTGTTTTTATTTTTTTCCTTTTTATATTTTTTTTTTGTGTGGGGACACATAGGCCCAGTGTTTTCAAAATGAGCTCTCGTACCATTTGTAACAACTCTACTTACCCAATTTTTTTTGTTTTTTTTTCTATTTATACATTTTATGTTTCTTTGGTCATTATTCATTTTATTTAATTTTGATGCATTATCATATCTAACATCATTTTTTTAAATATTTTACCTTTTTTCATCAACATATTTTATAATGACACACTTGATTTCCAAATTATGATGCTGATACCACATCATCATGTTTCCACATTTCCTACTTTCAAATATATTGCTACTTTGTTTGGTCCTCAAGACATTCTTACATTTCGTCAATGTACATGGATTCATTTATAATAGTTTTTAGTTATTATTATTCTATACCATTTTTAATACTATACCTTTGATAGCATTTTGTTTAAAAGTATAACTTTAATAAATTACATTAAAGTTATCTATTAGGATCTATATCCACATCCTAAATTCATACTTATTACACTAATTCTCAATTCGAATTATATTAAATACAACTTCCTCATATATTATGTTTATAACACCTCTCTTAAAAGTATTAAGATTCAAATATTGTTATAATGAAATTTCGATACCCATATATGGAACAGACCCTTTACGGGTGTCATTAATAATTCCTTGCAACTAAATTAATGTTTAACCACTTGGCATATTCTCTATAATGTTTTAAGGGTTTCATTGTTATTTCCTAGCAAACGAATTAACCTTTTAACCTCATGACATTATCATTTGTATGGTATTCAAATTTTTTACACAACACTTTACATTTAGCTATGTATAATTAATGATACATTATTCCCTTGATATGTTTAGATTTTCTATGAATCATTTAATTGAACTACCATATATTTTTAATGTTCCAAAGTCTTATATGGATATTCGGCTATACATATTGGATTTTGTCTTACCAATTCCATTAAATTTGTGACAACTCTCCTGTAATGTTTCTTTATTTAAGGATATCAATGTTTAATGACTTCTCCTTCGTATTAACTCAGTCACATGTCCATATTAATTTTTACGCTCCCCTGGAATTCGGATTCATGTTGTGTTGATGGTGGAGATGGGATTGTACTTTCTCCCTCCATCCTCCTTATTTAGGGTTATATGGAAATTAATTTCTTCTCATTTCATTTTCATTTTTCCATGCTCGTATGAGGTTTTCCTCCCTGATTCCATATAGTAGCTATTATGGCTTTTCGCAAATATTTTTATCCTTACAACATAATACACAACTCCAGGTAAACAAATATCCTCTTTTTAATTTATCACTGGAACTTAATATAGTTCACTTTCCTTGAATAATTTATGAATTACTTTGTCAAATTATTCATGAAATTAATCTTAGTTTTATTTTTGTTGTTGAAGAGCAGTAGAATGGCCTTTTCATTGAATTCACTGAATGATTCTTAGACCTCACCACTCACAACAACGCTTGAGGTAGCACCTATTGATATTACGAAGGTAATTTAAAGAGATTCCCAACAAGGTTGCCTTCCTCATTACGCATACTTTCCACTTTCCCTTACAATTTGAATTTCCTCTTTTATGGAAGTGTTAAACCACTTTAATTGTTTTAAGGGGGTTTTGTCTCTGAGACAGTATATGGTTTCCTTGGGAAACACATTTAACATTTTACATATCTTTTCATTCTTGTAATTGAATTAATTACTACTTGGTTAATGTCAGAATAATCCCATCCTCTTGGATCTAACACGATTTTTCATTGGGTTTTATTATAATGTTTCTCCCCAATTTTTTGAAATTTCTTCCCACATAATTTCGAATTGATTTTGTTTTCGAGAGAGTAGTATTCGATTTCTACCTCTCTGTCTGTAATTCAAAATAAACATTGAAAATTGACTCCATATTAAATTTGTAAAAGTCCTCTGGCTTCATTTAAGGATTTTGAGAAGGCATACGATTCCATTAAGCAACTTCTTTACTTTTCTCTATGTTTATCTTTACATTATAGTTGTTTCTGAATCTATATGGAGATCAAAATAGCTTTACTTATTTCGTTTATAATACTATATCTTGAATTTCCCATGAGATTTAATCCTATTCGATGTGAATTTCTTGATTGTCTCAGTGATTTAGATATCGTTCCAGAATCTCTATAATTATGTTTACATAATATCACTGTTGAGATATATTTAGGATACTCTATCATTGTTTTGAATTTTCGTAGCATCAATGGTTTGGTTAACACTAATATCATATTAACCTCTTAATATGATAATTTACATTCCACCATTTATTCCATCATAGTTTATCATCAACAATGTATAGTAATTAATTTTCGTTATTCTAGACTACCCATGATGTATGGAAAGGAATGATAATTTTTATTTTATTTTATTTTGTTCTCTAATTCCTTACTGTTTGTAATAAAATTAGAATCGTTGTTTACCATAGAATTGGATTTCAATGACTTTCTCTTCGTTTATAGAGGGTTGCTTATTTATATAATTAAATTCATGACATATATATCTTTTATGTCATTGTTAGTATTATAGAAATTATTTCCTATATTTATAATTACTTAGGATAATAATATAATTTGTAAAAGATATCTAAGTTCTTCTGTTATAAATTATTGACCATTTTATTAAAATTCCCTCAATTAATAAAATTTTCTATTGTACAAACACTCGTCTTCCTGATTCGATACCATTCATTCCAGAATTCAGGTAATTTATTTTCATACTTTCAATATTGTTTCTATTTTACGATATCTTTCTCTGTACTCTCTATCATCAGAATTAATTAATTTTCTTGTTTATACACAAAAAATATTTCATTTCTTCTGATTGACTGATAATGTAATTTTTTGTTGTAACCACAATTGTCTATTTCTCAGATTCTATGTATTTATTTTAATTATTATATTATTTAAAATTCTAACTCTTTTGTACATGGGTTTGTTGTATAGATATGGCACCTCTTGTAATTTACCAGGCATCTACTTGTGCCTCCTTTCTCACAAGACTTGAATGTTAATTTAGTTCCCTTTATTTATAGGTTGATCGTTATCCTTCATGGAATTTAGTCTAGTAAATTCAAGGATATTTATTCCTGTATAAATTATGCAATTAATAACCAAAACATTTGACTTCAGTCTATGCAACTATGACAGTGTATGATGACATGTTCTATAGTTTTTAATACATACCTATGTTCTTATTAAAGTGATGAGAGTTCATCCTTAAAATAATTTTATATATGTTTTCTTTTCCAATTGTTTGTAGTGCCTAAATTACACACTTACATTATTCATAATTTCAATTAAATGTTATGTGTACAATTGTACTATCCTCTAATACTTAAATATGTAGCTAATATTTGATTTATTATTTGAGCATAAGAATAAATTGATATATGTTTTGTTTTGTATTGTATGTACTATATAGGTTTATATACTTAATTTGTACAATCATGTTTTCTTCTAGATTAAAAAATACATCCCACTATATTGATATCTTTGTTTTATTACTAGTTGCAGAATAATCATGTATAATTTTTCTCTAAACATATTTAGAATACTCTCCACTCCTAATGATGTAATTTATGTTTGTAATATGCTAATTATTACAAACCTAACAACATATTTAAGCCCTCCTAATGGATTTTAGACATTTTTTTTGTTGGTTAACCAAGTTAACTTGTCTATGTAACTATACAGAGCTAGAATATACTTGGTATAGTTATTTTATGTTAAATACATCAGACACTTCACTGTTAATAATAACTTAATTTATTATACAATATAATAACTCAGAAGAGATAATCTTCCACTTATCTTTCTAACTAGAAACATTTACTCTTATGCTATTATCCTCATGATAACAACAGAATCATAAGACAAAATTTAATTAACTGTGCATACCAATTGTTGTAAAGACTAATTACCACCCAACCTTGAGCTTTCCTCCAGAACTCCTCTCGAGCAGAGACCAATTCCACCAAAGTGTAGAAAAAATATTATCACACTGGAATGGCTTATTTAAGCATGCTTTCCCTTCAACATTTTTCGATAATTCCGTCCAGTTAAATCAGGATGTTGTTTTCATTTAGCCTAGGCTTTACTTTTTTTTTTTTCGATAAAAGCTCTTTAAAAAAAGTTTTTTCATCTTTCTAGTTTTATTTCACCTCTTCTTAGTAACTTTCCACTTTAATGACATTTCTTTTAGATTTTTATCTGCAATATAATATTTTGAATTTATTTTGTTTTCTCTAATGATTTTTGGAGATTTTGGGAATTTCTTTGGATTTAATACCATCCTCATGGACTTGAATTCCTAGTCTCCAATTTACTCTAGTCTTTGCACAATAATTAAAATTCTGCATTTATTAATTTAAAAAATATAATATGTCCACACATATAGTTTTCCTTTCGGTCAACTTAACCTTTAGGATTTTCAATTGTCTAAATAAAAGTAGTAAAATAGAGATATTAGAGCATGACACTAATAAAACCCCATGTGATTATGACATGACACTCATCATTGGTTGTGGTCACTGAACAATCAATAATTAATAATTTTTTAATCTCTTAAAATACCTTCGACATTTACTCTTTGAAAACAATGTCAACCTAAGAATTTCTGTAAATTTTTACCCTCATATCCTCCTCATGCAAGGATTTTGTTGCTTGAAAGAGTTCATCTTGGAATTTTCACTATAAATTTGTTTCTACGAAGCTTGAGAAGTTAAAATTAAAACCCATTTCATCTAAAATAATGATGAAACTCGTGACAAACATTCAGATATCGGTTCGATATATTTTTAGAGATCTGATCTGAGAAAGTTAGTCTTTTTGGAGGCTCCCGAATTCCATGTCAAATAGGTGACCATGGGAAAAAAGTCATAACTTTCTCTTTGATAATTGGATTAAAATATATTATAAAGTTATAGGAATAGGATATATTTTATTTTTTTGGGTGTCCTTTTCAGGACCAAAGGTTGATACAATGACACATGGCACTTCGTACAAGTCCCCTATACTAAACTCATCTATAATCTGGTCATCATGGGAGATTGGGCTTAAATATTTCTTGAAGAACCCAATATCAATCAGACCTATTAGGTTAGAAAGACAACTCCTAGGTCTACCATAGGACAAAATTCCAGACATTGGGGATTCAAAAGTACATAAATACAACATATTCAATGTCAAGCTTCTGGAAGGAAAGGAAAACTATGCATTCAAGGATCACTGTAGTAAAGACCATACATTAACAATCAAGGGTAATTCTACTACAAAAATGTATGTATGATTAGTGTCTTCATTTGAATTTTGATATCATCTCTGACATGTGTTGTTGCAGGACAATATAAGTTTTTTTTATGTATGTTTTTTTGGGTTCTCTTCATCAATGTTGAACGTTTTTACATTTGAATTTTGAACATTTCTCTTACATATTTTTTGTAGGATAGTGTAAGTATTTTTTTTGCATATTGGTTTGTGTCATTTTCATTACTGCATGTGTAGGAAGGAGGACATAGTATGAAAACTCAGACAGATACTAGAAAGACATGCAATATGAAAGTACCATTTCTTGAAGCAAGAACAACAATACCTCAGTGGTTGCTAGTGATCTAGGATGTAGTGTCAAATAAAATATCAGATCGTGCCAAAAGTTAGTGTTATACAATTCATAATTCTAATATTGTAAAAGAGTCATTATTATGAAAGAATCATTCTGCTTAGAGTTGAGGAGCCATTTTTGAGAGGTATAGGAGTCATTGTTAGATAATGTTATGGTTGGGTTGCAGGATATAGTGTGATTGGGTGATTGTTCTAGTTAAAAATAATAATTTTAAATCATATTTTATCGTGTATCATTTTACATAGTATGGGAGTCAACACACTTGTCTTATTTCTAATCATTGTTGGTGGCAGGGTGGTGTTAGGTTGGTGCATGAAGCCACCTACATGTTGAGGCCTGTGAAGAATCCAGTGTGGTAGGCCGGTCTAGGATTTCAGGGCATCCATTCAATTGATTGTTGAAGAAACCAAGGCATTGTGGCATCCTCCCAGTCGAAGTTGCAGAAGAATGATTTTATAAAATTATAGGAAGTTTTAATTTTCATTTCAATTAGGGATAAATATTATATAATTTAATAGAAAACCATTTAGTGGTTTTTGACCCGAAGGGAGATTTCCACATAAAATTTATGTGCCTATTGTGTTCTATTGTTTACTATTGTTACTGGATAAAGATTAAGAATTATTAAAGATTTGAAGATTAACGAATGCTCTGAAAATATTTAAAAGTGATAATTTCTAAGGAATACTAATTCAAACCCCCTCTCAGTATTTCCAATAATTGGTATCAGAGTTAGGTTCCCTGAAAAATAGTCTAACAAATAGAACGAGATATTGCAGTATACAAAGGATAGATTTCCTCTGTTCAATGGAAATAAGTATGTACTTTGGGGTGGGAGAATGCAGTTTCATTTGCTGGTGTAAGGATACGTTGTATGGGAAATCGTTGAAAAAGTCTTTATGACAACCCAGGATGAACAAGGTAAGAAAAATATAGTACGTGATGCAAAGGCTAAAGATATCACTATCAGTGGCATTACGGAATATGTCTATCTTAAGGTACTGAGTTGTAAAACTGCTAAAGGTGTATGGGTGAAGCTTCATAATATATATGCAGGTGACTTAAACATGAAAGAAGAAAATCTTCAAATTTACAGGGAAAAAATTGAGCAACTCAAAATGAAGGAAGATGAGAATATCGATGCAGAATTTCAACAAGTTGATGAAACGCCAAAAGGATTGGATGTTTTTTGAGAACCTTTTGATAAGAAAATTCTTGTTTGAAAGATCCTTAGAACCTTACTAGCAAGATTAAACCCAAAGGTATTTATCCTAGAATATAGTTTGAATTTCACCAATATTAGAAAACATGAATCTCATGGAGTCCTTACAAGATATTAAATGAGGATTGAAGAATATGACGACACATCTCACCTAGAAAAAAATTTGGTCCCATCTGAAGATATTATTAAGTAAATGCATACTCCGAAAGTGAAAATTTGCAGTTGTAAGGAGGAAGAAAAGGATGAAGCTAAAGAAAAATTTTAAAATAAATATTTTTCCTACATATGCAAAAAATGAGAATAGGTATAGGGAAATTCAAAGTTAAACTTCCTTTGCTATGCTTTTCTTGTAGTGAGTTTGGGAATGTTGAAGCAAGGTGTCCTCAAAAAAATGAAGTTGTTACAATAGGAAAGAAAGGTCCACGGAAGTTTACCAAGCAAGGTAGGAAAAAATGGTTTAATAAGACTTTCTTCGCTAGGGAAGATAGGTCCTCATCTGATGAAGACAATGATAATGAAGAATAAATCAATGGAAGAGTATTTTTTATGGCCAAGCACAATAAGCAAGAGGTATCTAATGAAGAATGAGACAAAGAAGAAGAGATGACTAAGGTTGAATTTCAAAACAAAGTGATCAAGGTTATCAAAGAAATCATGTCCGAGAATAACAATGTCAACACTCTTGAAGAAGAGTTAAAGACAGATTAGGAACATGCCCTAAATATTAAAATCAAGGTTGAAGAATACAAATGAGTTGAAGAATCGCTCATAGAATAAATAAAGGAAAAAATAAGGAAAGAGAATCATTGGAAGATGAAATATTTTCTCTACGAAAGCTACTAAAAATGGAAAAACTCTTAAAAACTATGTCAACAACTTGAAGGCATTGGAATAAATAATCAACAATGAACAATCAAACATCGACAAGACTTGTATTGGTTACAAATAAAAATATGAAAAGGAGCCATGTAATTCTATGGAAACAATATAATATTGATATGAAAAATCTTACAAACATCTATAACTCCCAATCAACTCAAGAGATCATGACTCGAAGGAAGAACCATGGAAGATAACTACTCAAGGACTATCTCCTCCCAGGTATCAACTTATCATCTTTGGTCACTAGTATTCATGCGAAAGGTTTGGAAATAGAGCTTTATAATGTCTCACATATTTTTTCTATAAATACCATCTTGGGAGATTTTTTAGAAATGGATATTTCAAAACTTAGTAGAATATTAACAGATTTGATCATTTGATAGATGATGTTAAATATTACAAATGTAACAAGTTTTGAAAATTGGCTAATTATTTCAAACTTGTAATATCTTTAAAGGAATTCTCACAAAATCAAAATGAAAAAATATGGAATAAGAAGACTGAAAAATGTGCTATAGCTCTCAACCCTCAAAGAAACAAGAAAGTTTGGTTTCTTGATAGTGGTTTCTTAAGTCATATGACTAGAGATAGGAATAATTTCATATCGTTGAAGGAAAAGAAGGATCACATAGTGTCTTTTGGAAATGACGAGTCTTCAAACTTCATAGGAGCAGGTACGGTGACACTTGGAAGCAAGACTGGATTAGTGAAGGATGTGTTGTTGGTTGAAAATATGAATCATATTTTTTTTAGTGTTTGACAGATATGCCATGCAGAACACATAATGGTATTTAACCCTAAGAAATGTGAAATAATGAAAGGCAAGTTCCGTAAAATTGTGGCTACAGCAAGTAGAGCTCCAAATAAAATATATAGTTTGGATGAGACACCTAGAGGGTTATTTTTAGCAAAAGAAGACGAAAGTTGGTTATGGAGCAAACGAATGGGAAAAATAAATTTCTATAATTTGGTTAGGCTACACAAGAAGGAAGTAGTAATAAATGCCTAAAATTTCAAAACCGACCAATATAGTAACTGAATCTTGTCAGAATGAGAAGCAGAAAAAATTTGAGTTCAAGAAAAAAGAACACTTTGCATCACATCCATTGGAATTTGTACATAGTGATCTATGTGGTTTGTCCTATGAGAGAAAAAGGTTTAGATGGAGAATTATGTTTTATGCTAATGAAAAATTATTACATGAGAATGAAAACCATCAACTTCTTAAAGAAAAATACTAAGGCATTCAAGTGTTTTAGAACCTACATGGAATTGGTAGAAAATTAAAATGATTTGAAGTCAAATGTGTGAGATCATATAATGGTGGAGAATTCAATAACAACCATACAACCACAAAAAAATGGAGCTGCTGAAAGAAAAAATAGAACTCTATAGGAAATGGCCAAAACAATGTTAAATGACTGAAAATTAGATGATAAACTATGGGTTCAAGGAATAGATACAGTTGTATTCATTACAAACAGAGGTTTCCTAAGGAACAATTGTAACGTGACTCGATATTAACTATGGAAAGGAAGATCGACTAATGTCAAAATATTTAAAATATTTGGAAGTGTTGGGGTTCCCATGTTTTAGCAGATTTAGTAATACCAAAAGATGAGACAACATCAAACCACTGAGGCCCTAGGATCTATCACAGACTGGGAGGGATCTCTCCAAATAGAGCAAAATGATATATATTTGAGAAGCTCAAATTGAATATTAGGCAGAGTGTAAACACAAATAGGGTTTAAATGATTTGGTTGGACAGTTCTTTGGTATGATCAGAATCCTTAAGTAGAAAATGGAAGAAAACAAAACAGCGAGGCTTAAACAAGAAAATAGACCAAAAGCAGTGCATCAACAGGCACATGGAGTCATGAAAAAGTGCCCCATCTACCACTTGAAAACTTTCAAAGAACGTCCTTTACTAAAGGATATTTTAGGCGAGATGGTGGAATGGTGCAGTAAGGAGAAAGTGGAAGAAAAACATAAATTCTTGTCTATAGGTAATTTGATCATTTAACTCCAGGACTGCTTGAACATACTCTGAGTAGCTCTCAAAGAGACAAAGGGTTGCTTATAGACGGACAGAGGTCATTTAACTCAGTGCCAGCACGCAACTCCAAGGAAAGAAAAGATAGGACCAATAAATGGATCTTGAAAAGTAAGATAATTAGTACAGGATCCTGGTAAGTTAGAGCTAACACTCACATCTGATGTTCCCAAACCTTCTAGCTTAAACCAACAAGAACATCAGAAGGCCAGTCAATCAACTCATACATCGGTGGCGAGCAGCAACATCCTACCTTTAGTTAAATTGAATGAAAAAATTCTTTAGATATCACATCTGACAAAAAACATTAAAAACAGGAGGCGGGACGTGGTACCTAACAAAAGTGGCTGCCGTAAACAATTCAACGGAGAACGTGAAACAATATGAAAATGTAATAACAAAGTGAAAACATCACCAATAGTAATAGACAGGGATCTTGTGAAATGTGCTTTGATTAATGCGTTCTAGTAGTCATGTACAATATGGCTTCAGTGGTTATACCATCCGGACCTTCTCCTCCCGATACTACTACAAAACAACTACTCTTTCTCCTCGAGGCCGTTAATTTGAATAGAATCTACAAACTGCAAATCCTCCAACGGCCCAGACAACAACCTTTCGTACATATTATGAGTTTCTATGGGAGAAGCGGAAGAAACAAGTAGGTGAATAAATAAATGAGTTCGAGCCAAAACGGAGATGAAGTGTTCACGCCCCTCTTGCTTAATGGCTTTCTGCGATGTGCATGTACTCTTGTAATGCACAAGTGTGGTGAAGGTCGACCTTGGATATTTTCTTTAGGTCTTTAAATTGCTTGGAGCTCGCCTTCTTCTTAAATAAATGAACTAGAGGAAATGTCGTAAACTGTATTCTCATTATATTTTGACGGTCTTTAATGAAAGCTCTTTATTGATGTATTCCATTTCACTGAAGATTTGAAGAAGCATGGGAAAACCTTTATTAGGAGCGATTATCGTCACGGAAAACGTCACGCTGTTAGGTAAACGCGATTTATGGCATTGTTGGTGGCTCACTCCAGGTCTTCAAATTGGTGTAATCCTTCCAAGCGGGCTAAACATTTGATTATGTCAATAACGCATTAACCCCTTTGGATCGCTATGACGTCGTGGCGATCGCGAAAACACCTCCTTGTGATATACTTTAATTTATAATAAATATGTTTAAAGCCAGGTGGTGGCGGTGGAGAAATGCTACGGACGTGAGATAATTGTTGAATAGTGAGGAATAGTGGAAATAGTGAAAAAGCGGAGAGAATCATAGTGTAAAGACCGAGCACGCCATTGAAAAAAGACAAAACAATGGGCAAACGTGGATGAAGCAGCGAAAGCAATCATTCCGTATAAATCGAAGATCATATTATTAATAAATTAATGTCACCCGGAGGCACTTGTATTGGGGGAAAAGGCCTACTTTGCCCCATTTCAAATAACACGTGCGATAGGCAGAGGAGTATTGGTGAATCCGGAAACCAATGGATGGGTGATTTGTGGAAAAAACTGCGATCAGAGAAGAAGGCGATGCGGTGGTCGTGGTCAGCCGGTGACAGCCAGTTGAATGAGAGATGCAGCAATTGAAGTGAATAAGCGGTTCTGATGCGATGAAGGGATTTCTTGATTGTGGCGACCCTCGAATCTGAAGCGGATATGACTCATGAAATGGGGCGATGCGATCAGATGGAAAACGAGAATTCGCGATTGATCCCGGGGATCAGCGGAAAGACTTGCGATGTCGGAGGTGGACGATCCCGGAGACGCGATCGCGTCCCGATGCGCCATGAAATATTTGCGATGGACCAATCGGGGGGTAAATCACATGGGGATTCTTTTGATGCGATTGAAATCAGGATATGATTAAGCGCTCCGTCGGATCTCATGGGAGATCTTGGTCACAACAGCGCCATGGGACTTAGCGTTATAAACAAATCACATCGGGGTTTTACATTGAAAAGGAAAATCACCACACTTAGAGCGGTTCCCATTACGTGCACGCTTGGTTTCATGTGCCAGTCCCCGTCTGCCCAGGGCATATGGAAATTAGTTTGAAAGGGCTAGGCCTTATAATAGTGCATTAAAGTGGGATTCGACCATTCCATTATAATTTGAGGGAAATTTCGGAAAGTGCTGTTGAAGGACAGGAGGATAATGGCCATGAAAGGGTAGGGGTAAATTTAAAGGAATTAGCAGAATTTGAAGGTAAGAAGAGGAATGAAGAGAGGGAGAAAAGAACTGCCAGCAAACGGATAGACTAAGGAAAAAGAGCCTTTGTTTATACGTCATGAAACAATGATGGAAATTATCAAAGGATAAAAGTGCTATGGAGGCTTCAAAGTATATTTTGGAAAATGCATTGACATTCAAAAACAAACAACCCCGTTTAGCACTTAAGATTTATAGGGGCTAACGGTCTTCCTCCACATGGGGATTAGCTTCTTCTTGGAAAGTCGAAATTCAAAAATGATCTCTTGGTGTGGGCAGGATGCCTATGATTAATTATCCTTTTCTTTCTAGATCAGCTGCCTAAATTAAAGACATCATATAGCACCATTCTCCCAGCCACCTACCCTCTCTGATCTAACATTTTGTCTTCTTGGGTGCAGACTGAGTCCTTTACATCATCAATCTTCCATAGAACATAAACCTATTCTACTTCTACCTTATTGCTCCATGACACCAGATTATCACGCATTGCTTCTAATCTGTTCTCTACCTAGGCTAATACGCTAAGTTAAGCTTGTCCTGTGATTTCTTCTCTACATTCATGAGAAAAATAGAAAACAACTAACTGCATATACGCAAACTGGGTTGCAATGAGATTCCCTACCTACCCTACTCCTAGCTGAAATCTCTGATGCTCTGGGTGATGCAATAATGCCAATGCAACAGTCAGAGTAATAGAAAAAAAGGATATGAGCCTTGTGTTTTGCCTGTCAGAATAGGTGCTCTGAGTGTGGCTCTTCAAAGCATGGTCTGTTAATTAGCGACCATTCGTGATGAATTTGGCTCTGAAAATCAGCTGCTTGAGGAACCGAAGCAATAGAGACCTCCATGTATTCATACCAGGATCAACGAACCGAGCCAATGAGGGGCCTCATATGATGCAGGATCCAACAAAAATCATGATGTAAACCTTTTTCTTGAAGCCTTCTTAGTGATGGTTGTTGCATCTAGAAACATGGAATCACTGCATCTTAGTGAGGCCTTTGTAATCACCACTCTCATCTCTTCTTTATTGGGTATTTGTGCCCTTAGGCATCGACGAAATGTCTCTCTTCCTTGAATCGAGCAAAGATGTCGTAGAAGGAACCCTCATCTTTCTTTGTGACTTTGAGCTGAAGACTCGTTATATTGACGTGTTTCCTCTAAATGTCTATTTAGTTCCGCTAGCTACCATGAAAAAAAAATTAACACTCCTTGAGTGAGTAACTGGTTACCTCAATCCCCTTGGGAGAAGGCCCCGGATATTGGTTTCACACCTCCAAGATCTTCCTCCGGTATTTCTTCCTCGTCCTTTGCGGCTGAAAAAACCGCTGGCTTCCGTCTTCTTGAAAAATACAACGATGTTCGGATACAACGGTGCAAATTCATGAATCTTCGTACACCTCGTGCTTCTAGCTTTCTCCATCGGTATCATAGACAACTGCCTTGGCAACGTCGTTTTCTTGAAAGTTGATGGTCGTAGTCTTCCTCATAGAATCTCCCAGAGTGATGGCCACGCAAGCTCAATTTCCCCTCGGAAAAATTGTCATCGAACGAATCAGCATATCGGAAGACATCGTAATTACAAGCATAGTTACCCATCAGAAACTTCGGGACCCTCGGTAAGATCTTTCTTCAAAAAACGATCCCTTGCAAGTTCATTTTTTGATCTAAACTCTTTGGTTCCTCACTTGTCTTTGCATCAACAATTTAAATCTGGTAGTCTGATTTGTCTCTTTTGAGGACAAGGGGTGGGGTATTCTCCAATCATCCTCTTTGGTTTTCGGCCTCATATTCTTGCTCTTTGCTTTACGACAAGGCTGACGATCTCTATCGGCCTTTCTAGCTTGTGCAAATGAATCTGTGCTGCTTACTTTTGCTCGGTCTTTCACTTCTTCCTTTATAATCTTCCTGCCTTGTATGTTGTATTCGGCCAGTGATTGCTATATCATTTCCTCAGGGCTCGAAAGGCTCTTTTTCATATGTAGGAATTCCACCTCGGGAGTCAAAGAACTTTGATAGTGCAATAAAGCCCATCCCAAAGGTGGTTTTATGAGAGGAGTATTGCATCATATACCTTATTAAGCTTTGGTAAAAACATACCTTGTCTCTCCCAGCACCTTCTCAAATTTTGATATTCTTTAGGATAGGAGAACGCTCACCAGGTCATCCATCTTGTCAAAGAGAAAACTTGAAAAACTGATGAAATATCTTGCTTAGGCCTTGAGAGCCAACTCTTAACATTTCCTTGCAATGACAATGCAAACATTTGTCTGTATGCCCTTCCTATTTCATACGACTCAAGTAATCCCCTCAAGGTTTTGAACATGTTCTTCAAACCAATGGACCCTTTATTCTCTCCATCAAAATAGGCGAAATTTGATTAATGGATTCTGTGATGGGGGTTGAAGAAAAGAGTGAAACCGAGGCTTATATCTTTCTATGACCTTTGTAGGTGTGGAATTGGTGTAAAAATGGGCTCTGGGCCTTGAAGCTTCTTTAGGGTGAGAGATACATCGTGAGCCTCATTCCACGAGGTTCTTCACGAGTGCGAGTCTTCTTGTGGTCGAGAAGCTGAAGTTGAAAGGCTTGAGATCTTTCCACGCTCATTAAGTCTAACATGAATGTTGGTAAAATTGAGCATAGTGACAGAAAAAAATAATGAATTCTTTAAGCAAATCCAACACGTATGTTCTACCCACTTCTATAAAGTCTGGCCATATTCCCAGTTCTTACTCTTGATGGAGTCTTTGAAATTGTATAGGTGTTTTCGGAGTTGATGTATATGAACATTGAAGTAGGATGTTGCCTACATCAATCAATGTAGAATCTTAGGTGTATGAGTACTAATTCTTAAGGTGAAATGCACTCAAATCCCAGAATTAATTACGCCATTATGTTGGGGTTCATGTTTTTGGAAGATTTGGCAATACCAAAGATGAGACAACATCAAACCACTTTCGGGCCTAGGATCTAGCCCTCCTGGACCCGAAGGAGATCTCTCCAAATAGATCAGAATGATATATATTTGAAGAGCTCAAATTGAGATATTAGGCTAAGTGTGAAGCACAAATAGAGGGGAGATTTTAAATGATTTGGTTGGTTGGATTGCGGGTTGATGGGGAGATCATAAGTGAAAGTAATGGGAGAAAAGAAGAAAAAAAAGCAATGGGAGAGCCGGCACTAAGGATAGGCAAACGATTACCTCCGTTGGGCTATGGAGTCATGAAAGAAGTGCACGTCACTAATGAGCACAGGCAGTGTCTACACCTAAAGGATCTTTTGAAGCTAGAGGATGGTGGAATGGAACATTAAGGAGAAAATTGAAGAAGGAAAACAGCGATTTCTATACGTAGATCGGAGTCAGTCATTTAGCACAGACATAACTGAATACTCTAAAGCTGACTCTGAAAGGACGGGGCTGCTTTATAGATCGAGACAGAGGTCATTTAGCCGGTGCGCTGTAACTCCAAGGAAAAAAAGATAGGACAAAGCAAGGATGTAGAAGGTAAGTACATTTCGTGCAAAGATTCTAGTGGACAGAACTAACACTCATCCCAGTGTTCCCAAACCTTCCAGAAACTTAAACAGAACATCAGAGGCGAATCCAATCAACTCTTATAAAACTGACGAACAACAACATCCACTACACTAGTTAAATTGGAATAGAAAAGAAAACAGAATTCTTTAGATATCCCTGTTGACTTATTAAGAAAATTTGGTAGGACATAAGGTACTAACAAGGGTAAATCTTATGCCATGCGTTGGTCAGCCAGGAGAACATGAAACAATATGAAAGTATGACAAAAAAGTGAAAACATCACCAATGACAGACCGAGGATCTGTGAAATGTGTTTTGATTCATGGATGCAAAACAGTCATGTAGAATATAGCTCAATGGTTATTTAATCAGACCTTCTCCTCCCCTGACCTACTACAAAATAACTACTTTCTGCTACTCCCCTCCCAAAATTTGTTCTACTTGATCACAAGATGAATCCCTCTGGCCCGCGGATCTGACAACAGATATAACCTTTTCATTATGTTCTCGAGGTTTCATACAGACAACGGAAGAAGCAGTAAATTGAACAAATGAAATGCTGGGAAGTTTCATTAAGGCGAGGAATGGCCGGAAGTGTTCACCCCCTCCTTTTAATGGCTTTATGGTTGTACTGTAATGTCGAGAGTACGTGACCGAATCGACCTTGGATATTTCTTTGAGTTCTTTTACGGTAGCAGGAGGCTGCGCTGTATACCGAATAAATGAGCTGGAGAAAAATCACATTTCATTCATCCTGTTATCGAACGGAGTCTTTAATAAACTCTTCTGTGTATTTAATTTCACAGGCTCAAGAAGCATAAATATTTGGCAAAATGAATAATAACGATACGGAAAATGTCTTCTTGTTAGGTAACATAGTTATGGTATGGTCGCTCATCGGTCTTCAAAATTGAACCTTAATCCTTTGAACGCGGGGCTAAGCTTTGATTTATGTCAATAATGAGTGTGCCCGCTGGATCCCTTCTCAACGTCTCGCAGCGATCGCAACACCTCATGTGATGTCGTTGTGTCATGTTACTTGTCGGCGGTGGCGGCGGAGAAATGCTGCGGACGGCGGAATGGTGGGCCCCGAATAGTGGAGAGGGCAGTGAAACGTTAAAAGGCGGAGGAGAGAATCATAGTGTAAAAATGAGATTTTATGGTAGATGAGCATAAAAAAACAATGGGGTAGAACGTGGATGTGGGGCCGACGCGAGCGAAGTGGGTCAGAACCATCGGATCCGGAGAGATCAACGACGAAAAGTCTGTCGGAACCGCGCATGCGTGGAAGGTAAGCGTAACAAATTTCTAAATAATGTGATATAAGCGTGGGGCGGAAGGAGTGATGACCGTTGAATGGGAAGGCAATGGGCAGTATGGAGATTTAATGAAATATGCCGATGGAAAAAAGCGATCTGATAATTAAATCGGATAATGAAGAAATGGGCAACCAGTTAGATGAAGATCACAATCAAAGTGGTGTGTTTAATTCGATGGAAGAGTTTGCGATTGGCTGACTGACATTCGAATCTGAAAGCGAATCAATATTTCGAATGCAATCCAGGAGACGATCGATGGTCGAGCGGATGCGATTGATGGGGGATGGAGTGGAAGACTGCGATCAATGGTCGGGTATGTCAGGCTGGCAATCGATCGTCACATCGCAAATATTCGATGGAACGGTAGTCATCCTGGGGCTAACATTCCTGGTGGGCGTGGAAACGCGATTAGCGCTCGCCCGTCGGATCTCCATGAGAGATCACTTGATGCTGAAACGCGCCCGTGGACTTAACGTTATGGCAAATGTATGGAGTTTTTACATTGCAAGAAGAAAATCACCCTTAATGGATTCGATTATGATTAGTAACTGGAAACTTAAACGCGGATCAATATTTGACATATGGAAGTTGTTTAGAAAGGCTGACCTTATATTAAGTCGGGAAAAGTGAGTTTAAATGCTATTCATTTAGAAATTTGTAGGGAAGGAGTAACGATAGAGGAATAAGGAGGATAATATGAAGAATAAAGGTAAATTTAAGGGAACCAAAGGTGAGGTAAGAGAATAGAGGAGGAGAAGAAGGGGATGAAAACAAAGGCTTTGGGAATGAAATAAGAGGAAAAGGAGCCTTTGGGCATTTCTTCGTCAACGAAGACTTTATAATGGAATTCGGCGGAAGGAAATTATCAAGGATAAAGACATGGAAGCAAGGAAGCTGACGTGTTTCGGAAGAAATCACACATTCCTTGAAGGTCAAAAACAATTTATCCCCGTTTAGCGCAAAATTTAGAAGAGGGCTAACGGAAAGAATGCTACATACAAAATAGAATATCAAGACTAGCTTATTGGATTACAAACTTTAAGGTATTTTTGGTTATTCACTCAAAGGCTTATAGATGATACAATCTGAGGTAGAAACAAATAGTAGGAGAAATACGCAATGTATGAGTCATTGGGTTGAAAAGGATGATGATGATATGGTCCTTTGAAAATGTAAAGGTCTGGAGAATCTTTGAAGGATGAAGAATAAGCTCAGGAAAAGACCAATCAAATAAAGTAAAATTCACCAAAGAGGAAATAAGAAATGATCAGCAAGATGTATAGGAAAAATTCTCAAAATTTTTAGAAAAATGTTTTCAAAGGAATCATATGTCAAATAAAATAATTAGTAACATAAATTAGATGAGTGGAACTGAAAGAATTTGACGGCTTCATTCATAGAACAAACCCACCTTTAGCTTTTTAGCATCTTTTGAGCTAGAAATTTCAGAGGAACCTAGTCAAGATGAACACGGGGTAGCAACTATGAATGAATGGTGGTTTAGGTGATAAGAATGACACTTTGGGAATTGGTTCCACAATCAAAGAGAATTAAGGTACATTTAGACTAAATGGGTCTTAAGAAAAAAATTGAATGATAACGGAAGTGTTACTAGGAATAAAGGAGATATTAATTTGCAAGGATATTCACAAGTAAAAGAATTGATTTCACATTAAAAACATTTTCTCCTGTTGACTCTGTGATCTTAAAGTTCATGAAAAAACCTTGAGGGCCACATCAAAATTTTTGAATCCTAGGACCTAGCCTTCCTAGATTCCGAGGATCTCTCTATGTGTGTGTTCTTCAAGTATCTGTCTTTTCTTTAGTATAGGTGGCTGCTTAACTGAAGTTCTAGTTTATTTATTTGGCTGGATAATTGTTGACAAGGCTCCTCTGGCTTGACTAATTATGAAAATCTTGTTAATGAATATTTTAGACTATGAAAAAACAGTGATCCATTGAGCTATGGAGTCATAAAAGGATTTAATTTTTCATCAAATGTAGCAGTTTTCATAGGGCAAGATGACTATATCAGTGGATCTCTTAGATTAGTTTGACATGTGGTGACAAATCTATAATTCAATTAAGAACCTTCTAGCTTTCTGGTTAAAAAGAAAGAAAAAGAGCTTTCGGAGAGTAGCTATTTTAAAGAACAAAACCAAAGGACAAGAACTATGAACTCCCTTTGAGAAACAGACTTTAATAATAAAACCTTTAAGACAATAATCAAGACAATCCTAAGACTACTTTTAGGCAAGGAAACATTTAAGATAACGATTGAAAGGTAGATAAAGAGCAAGCTAAAAATATGTTCTTTAACTCAAGACTCAAAATACCTTCAAAGAAACATTTTAGTTAGACCAGAAGACGAGGCATACTACATAGACTTAGTTATTCAACTCTACTGATGCTAAAAAAGACCTTAGAACAATATTTCAAGCTCTGATGAGGACATATACACCATAGACTACTGTTGAATCTATTGAATCATTTCAAAGAAACAAGCTATATGGAACTTGACAGCATTGTATTCTCAATCATACCTTGGAAAACTGCAGAAGATAAAAAATGTGAAACTGAAATAGGAATTCAAGACAACATATATTACTCTAAAGAAACGTTCTTTTATGAAGAAATATGGACAAATGGAAAACATAGGAAAAACGGTGACAAATGAGGAAAAATTCACCATTAACATAGCTCAAGGATACGTGAAAGTTCTCATATTGCTGATGATCAACGATTCTGATGATGTATCTGATCCATTCTGCAACCAGACTTTACCTCAATTATCATTCTTGATATAAATTTGGCCTCGGTAAATGATCAAATCAAATATGCAACTAGCCAACTAAAATGGAAGCTCATATGCATTATTTGTCTAAAGATGAGAGTGGTGCTAACTATGATTTAGATGTCATTTATTATAGAGTTAACTATTTTTGACCTTTAGCAGACCATGCGAATGAAAAAATATTTGAAGGTGTTTCTAAAATAATAACTCCTAACTTAACCACGACTTTAAGGCCTTTTACATGTACCATGCTTAATGGGTACATGAAAATATCTGCGACTATATGTAATAATTGTTTTATGCTTTATTAAAATAAATCATGCTATAGGTGGCAAAATATCATGCAAGTATTATTGGATTTGATTCGGTGATACATTCTGTGCTAATATGTGTTTTGTTGTCCTAAACTCCGTTTAGGCCTTTTTAAACTTTGAGTTATCGCTACCTTATGTTTCAATGTCTTCTCATTTTTTTCACTACCTTTTATCTTTGCAGGACTTAATGCTTTTTATTTGTCTTTGATCCTTTGTTTGATGGCTAATCCAATACGATTTTATACTTTTATGGTGGTTAGCCACTTTAATATTTAATCTTTTCAGTCCTTTCGCTATCTTTATTTTTATTGTGCATTCTTTAAGTGTTTTTTGGTGATTCATTCTTTTGTTCTTTGGAGAGGTTGAATAACCATCGATAATCATATTTTGTAGGTAAGTTAAACTTGAAATAGGGCCTTTGGTCCTTTAGAAATTTAAATCAAGATTACAGTTTATCACGGATATTTCGTGGATGTTCTTGGACTATTGGAATGCCTTTTATACATTTATCAATTAAACCTACACATGAAATGAATAAAGGTAGATTTTAAAGCTGTGGGGGTTTTCGGCGTTTTCCTGAGGTTTTCGGGGCTGTCAAATGGAAGAGTGTATTTCGGAAGCTCGGTTCCATAGGCAAAAAATGGAAGATATTGGAATCAACGAGATGTTTCGTTGAACGTGGAAGGAAAAAAATGGTCTTCGGAAATCGGGAGGTGGTTTTCTCGAAGACAAGGAGAAACGATGGTTTTAAGAAGGGCATGCGATACCATACAACGTTGTTACGTGGCAAGAGAAATTTCCCATATCGATGCGGTCAAAATTGTTTAACTCTGTACCATAATATTGGAATATGCGATCAACGGGTGAATCTCTTGGAAATGAGATCAACGGTGGTACGAAGCCTTGGGAGCGGCAGGGAAAGTTACAAGGTGGATGCGGGGACAATTGGTGAAGTATAAATGGATGTAGGGATTTTGGTGGAAAATGAGGCAGGTCCTTGCAAAGGGAATGCGCTTGTTATAAAGTGAAAAGGAAAGGTTATGAGACATTAAAGGTGAAGGGATTTAATTATTAAGAGTGAGGGCTATGTGAGAGGCTGATTCAAGGTCATATGAGCACGAGGAGCTAACGATGGAAAGTGGCTGGGGAAAAAATAAAATGCACAGTTTTATATTAAAATAGGGTTTTAATATATAAAAGAAATGGATCTTTATTTAAAAACAATGTAAAAAGCGCATTGTTTGAATAAATAAAGGAAAAAGAGGATAGTAAAAAAGTAGTTCAAGTTTTGAAGAAATGCTTTTAGGGGGACAAAATGAATGAATGATCATTTTAGTAAGGAGGAGAATGAAAATGAGATAAAAGCTTACGTGGATACTAAATATACTATATTTTAAAGGTAGTGAGATTTTTAAATATATTTGATAGACCCAATAATGTTATCTTTGTAGCTTTTTGTAGAGAATCAATGGTCATCTAGTGAACTCTCTAGAATACATAGTATAATAGTGAATCTAAATTTGAGCTCCTTTAGGAGGTGTCCCAAAAGGCGTCGAAAGATCAAATCTTTGGAATAAGCGATTGATGCCTTGATTTGCATAACTTCTTTCAAACCTCTTTTCTCAATTTGTTGATTTTTTTTTGTTTTTTCTTTTTATCTTTCGCTGACCTTCAAATATGAAACAGTTAGCTTCAACTCAATTTCTGACCTACCCATCACATACTTTCTAAGCATTTTATTCTTTTTGGTAGCTAAGATTAGCCAACCTAGAGCATCATTTTATTTTGAGCGAAGAAACTATCTTCTTCTACACTTATATCATCAAAATCTCCAGTTAAATAATCATACTTTAATATATACCAAATTATTTGCTTATCAAGTATAACGATTTAATGATTTTCATTCTCTAATCTATAAGCGAGAATTATGATCGTCAGTTAGACATTTGGTTAGTATCATAAGTGGCATCTTAACAAGCTTCTTTTACATAATTTATTTGCAAGAAGTAAAATTAAAAATTTTTGAGGGTTGTAATTTGGAGATCTATTATGTATCCCTCTCTTTCTTTTGTGGTTGATTGTATTGGAACCAATATTTTATCATAATCTAATCTACTTGATAAGCCAAGTTTGAATAGTTTGGAAAAATCTTCATTCACTAGCATATCAACAAGAATTTAGAATTTTCCAATCATGATTATGTTGTATGATTAGACAAAACTTTATTTTCCGAAATAGTGGCATTTGGACTTGCACACTTTAAAATATTTTTTGTATTGGGATTTAAAGTTTTCTTTTTCTCTTGCTTACCTCTTTTCTTCTTTTTATTTGTTTTTTTATTAATTTTTCTGATATTTTATTATTAATAGTATATAAAATGATAAATATTGTTGATATTTTAGAAAAAATATTAACTTGACCATCACATATTGAAAAGGACCTCCAAATAGTTTTGTTAAATTCGATCTCTTGCAGAAAAATGCATTGTTACCTCTATTAGTGATGTATGGGCCTTTCCCATATATTTTTCAATTTTTCCATGCTTGCCTTTTCTTCTCTCCTTGAGTCCACATTTAGTGCCACTACATCAATGTTGATGTATTTTCTTTGGTTCTCTTCTCGTATCTTCACGATATTTTCTTGCACTAGTTGTGTTCTATTATATGCATCCTCTCTGGTTTCTACCAGCTAAGTCTAATTTATTCTTATTGTCATACTATATATTGTTGTTGTACTTCTTGTATCAATTTCATGGTAACTCCTAAAATTGTTGGAAAATTTTAATGCCTTATAAACTAGATAATAGGGAAGACATTCCAATTTATTTTACTTGTTAATCTATCTGTGCATAGTGCATGCACCAGGTTTATTGTTCCATTACTTTTTTCTCTTCCGAAACATTTTGATGATGTTCACAAAATTTCATTTCAATATTCACTACCAACCCATTGCCGAGGGTAATAAGTTGTAGAATGACCCAATCTAATATGATATTTGTAGCCATTACTATCTTCTTGAATTTAAAGGAAGCAACAACATTGTTAGTGATAATCTCGGAGACAAAAATGAAAATATACTGGTTCTCGGAATTTGATGATTACTAATTGTGTGGGAAGTCCTAGAAGGGATGGCCTCTATCCATTTGCTGATAGTGGTTGATGAGATCCATTTAGGCCAGGAAGGGAAGTGCGATGAATTTCTGATGAAGTCTAGGCCCCACCGCTAAATTTGAAAGGATATTCAGAATACTGGTCGCAATGTAGTAGTGACATTTTATTTTCTTCAATTTTGGCACTACGGCGGTACATTTTATGGATGTCATGAAGAGGGTGGAGCCAATACTAACTTGACTCTAAGGTTTTGTTGACAATAGTTTTCCGATAGAGGTAGCTCATATATGTAAGTACATCTTTTGAATGTATCATCATTCTCGAGAAAAAATTTAAGCAATATACTACTAGCATTTTTCACGATGCAACATTTATCTAAAATGCATTAGTTTCCCCTATTCAACACAGAATCTAGCCTTGTCGGACAAACCAGGAAAGGAAACAGATTAAGCTCATATAAATATCTGCTAAGATGAATTAAATGAATCTTCAATAAATGGAGTTCCAACTCCTCTGTTCAACCAAATGCATCAATCATGTTCATATCTAGTGCTTGAAAGTTTGTTTCAGCCATGAGTTTAGCCAATCCTTGTCCTTTGATTAGTTTAGTGGGCTTGATTTCTAAATCATATTCTAATATAAAAAAAATCTACTTACCTCTTTTTCCATCAAGATCTTGTGTTAAAATCTCTTTTACTACTGAATTAGGCACAAATGCAATGGTGTGTAAATGAAAAATGTAAACTCTGAAATCTTTTAATGCCTTGATTAAGGCAAAAGCTTGTTTTTCCATTATGTTGTATTTCAGAGGTGCATCTCTTAATGCCTTGCTGAAAAATGCAATGGGATGCTCTTGTCCTTTTATGTTTTTCTGTAGTAGGACAGCAGCAACTGTATGTTCTGATGCAAAGGAGAATATGAAGAAGTCTTTGGTAAAATCAGGGTTGATTAGAATTGGTGTTTGGGTAAGTGCTTGTTTTACTATTTCAAAGGATTTCTTTGCTTCTATCGTCCATTTGACTCCTACTTCTCTTTTCAGCATGTTTGTAATGTTTCTTAGGAGTTCCGCAAGGTTTGGTATGAACCTTCTTAAGAAATTTATCTTTTCAATGAAGGATTGCAACTCTTTGATATTTCTAGGATGATTGATTTGCAATATTCCTTCAATCCATTTTGGGTCAATCATGATCCCTTCTTCAGATATCATATGGCCAAAAATTTTTCCTTCTTGAAGGCCAAACAAACTTTTCTTAGGATTTAAAGACAAACCATACTTTTTACATTTTTCAAAGACCTTTCTTAAGTGAGCTAGGTGTTATTCATCTGTTTTAGAATATACTGTTATGTCATCAAGGTAAATCACAATGAAGTAACCTATTTTTTCTGAGAAAGCAATGTCCATGGCTCTTTGGAAGGTGGCACCAACATTCATTAACCCAAAATTCATTTTCACATACATGAAAGTGCCCCAAGGTGTAGTGAAAGTTGTCTTGTGTTGATCATCTGGGTGTACCAACACCTTATTGTATCCTAAAAAGCCATCTAGCAAAGAAATTCTTTTAGAACCCACTACCCTTTGTAAGGTGTGATCCATTTTTGGTAAACGGTAGTTGTCCTTTAAAGAGGCTTTGTTTAAATTTCTAAAGTCTATGCATAGCCTAATTTCTCCTATTTTCTTCCTCACTGATACAAGATTTGAGACCCATTTTGAGTATCTTAGAGGGACTATTATTCTAGAATCATACATTTTCCTAATTTCATTCTCAACCAGGGGTAGTTATACAGGGTTTATTTTGCGCAATTTCTGTTTAAAGGGCTTTTGGTTTTCTTTGAGAGGTATCTTATGCTGAATTATCTCTGTATCATAGGATTTTATATATTCATAACTCCAAGAAAAAACATCAGTAAATTCCCTAAAAAGCTTAAGATATTTCTTTTTTATATGAGCAGGAAGTGTTTTGGACAGTTTTATCAATTTGGGTTTTCCTTTACTACCTATATTGCACTCTTCTATTTCAGTTTCAGTGGGTTCCATCTTTGGTTTCTTAGCAACATCATTAAAGTCAAATAATTCTTCTAAAGGCACCAATCCCTTTGGAAAGTTATCTGTATTAGACTGAAGCACTTCAAAATCTTCTTTTTCTAAATTAGTGCATAGCTCTGTTTTATGTATGTCTTCTTTTGTTAATAGATTTATAACAACAGTGTCAGGAGGTTCTTCTTTATAAGATTGTTCCTCAACAGAGCAGTCTTCTTCATACTTTGAGTCTGAATCTCACACTTCAAACTCGTTTCTGGACTGCAGGAAATCCTCTATCTATTTATATCCTTCAAAAACTTGGCATTATTTTATGTTATCAGGAACTGCTGGTCTATATTTGACTTGGACTGTGTATTTTTTGCTTTGATAAGGTTTTTGACATGTACTGGCAACAAATTCTAACCCATTGGCAAGAATGTTTTGGTTTCTAGGGACAAAGGTAAGCTCATATTCTGTGAATGTTTTCAAGAGGTAAATAGCATCATCTCTATAGGCTCTTAATCTTGGATGCTTGGCTGTGTATTCTCCATTTATTTTCCTAATGACTAACTTTGAATCTCCATGGATAGTTATCCTCTTGGCTCCTAATTTCTTCAGTAATTGTAGTCCTAAGAGGAGTTCCTTGTATTTAGCTATGTTATTTGTGCATTGACATTTTAGCTTGTATGAGTGACCTTCTGCATGATTTTTCTCTGTGTTATGCACCCATATGCCTGCTCCTGAACCAATCTTGCTACAAAAACCATCAAAACTCATACTCCAAAGAGGTTCAATTTTAGATTTGTCATTAGAGTCATTGTTTCCCTCATTGTGTTGCTTCTATTGGCTACCACTGTGTTGTTCACCATGTTTCTCTTTAGGGTCTGCATTATGTTCATCATTGTTTTGTCTATAATGGTTTCCGCTATGATGAATGTTTTTTATTTTTTCTTCATGGTCAGCCCTATGTTGATGGTGGCTTTGTCCCTATGGTTTCCACTATGTTTACTATAAAATTCTGTGTTAGCAAACTATTTTGACTTTTCCTCCTCTTATTCTACTATTGTTTGTTGATTTTATGTCACTTGTTCATTAAGGTTTTCATCATTGTAAAGAATGAATGAATCAAGGTCCGTGTGAATAGAATAAAGAGGGGAGTTCTCTAGTTTTTCTTGACTGCTAACCATATATTTCATGCGTGTTTCCCTATATAGTCTTCTTGGTTGACTAAGGATAGGGATAGTAGCATAAGTTATGTCCATTTGTAGGGTACCTTGGAGTTTAGCACCCCATGATCTTGAAAGGAGCATGCCATATTTTCGAAGTATATCAGCCACTACAATGTCCATTACTAGGCTCTTGGCTGGTATTTGTGCTAAGTTGACACATAGATCTTTGATTAAGCCTATACATTTAACTCTACTGGAATCAAAAGAGTATAAATCCTTGTATGGTCTAGTTATCTCAAGGCCTATTCTTTCCATCACTACTTTTTGAATAAGGTTGTGTGAAGCATCAGATTCTAACATGGCATTGTGAAAATTTTTACCATGGATGTTTAAACTGACATAAAATGGAGGAACACCTCCCTCTTGAAATTTCCCTTCTACTTCTGGTCCAAACAAAAGTTCAGTTTTGTCATCATTTAAATTAATAGAATCAACATCTTCTCCTATGTTTAAAACTTTCAAAAATTGATATTTATATACATCTTGAGTGACTAATTCAGTAAGAGGAATAGAGACTTTAAACTTTGAAATTTCATTCTCTATACTGAAAGGTGTCGGAGTTTTTGAAATTTTTAAATCAGCCTTTTCAGACATTGTTTTCATAGCAAATTCAGCTTGCTGGTTTTTATTATGAACAACAGTTAAAGAAGTTTTGTTAGGAGCATTAGTTGAGTTGCTAGTGATTCTTTGGTCACCACTTTGTTTGACACTAGGTCGGCTATTTTTTCCTCTATTTTTATCAGAACTTTCAGCCATTATGTTGGTATTTTCTGTTGTCTTTTTAGAAATTTTTTCAGGATTATTCTTAGCAGATATTTCAGAGGTTTTTCTTCTGGGAGTGTCTTGGTTTTTCTTTCTCCTGAGGTCATATTTTTTGTGTACTTCCATGATTGAATTTTCAAAGCCTTTTTTGTATTCTTCAGATTCTAGGTTGTCTTCTTCATATGGTAAAAATATGCCTTGTCCTTCCTCAGTGAGGAAAACATTATCCTCATTGTTCACTCCCATTAAATTTATGTGGTTTTCCTCTCTTTCTTCAATTATTCCCTCATCTTCATCAGCATAGTTTTCTTGGAAAGGAGGCCTGATTTGCTGATCAGGACCTCTTTGTCTAATTTGATTCTGATTTTGATTCTAAAGTTTTGATTTTGGTTCTGTTTTTGATTTTTTTTTTTAGGATCTGTTTTTTTTTCTAGGATAAGCTCTCTCATTCATGTTTATTCTCTCCATCATCCTTTCCATTGTCCTAACTAGGCTATCAATTTTAGCATCAGATGTGGAGGGTCCAGTTTCTTCTTTGTATTTAACCTTTTTCTCAGCTCTCAACCTAGCCTTTCTAGCATTTAGGTTTGCTTCTACACTTACTGCTCCTCTTTACATGTCCTCTAAGGTGAGGGGATCTCTTTCTCTTAATTGATATGTAATATCCCAAATGGGAAACATGCAACAATACTAAACAATACTGCTAAGAAATAATGCAGTTTAGCTAAAACATAGCAGGAGGCCAATAAAAATGTTCTTCAATAGTATTTATAGCAGCAATATAGATGTATAATGAGGCCCATAAGATGTATAGCTATAAATACAAGACATAAACAGAAGAAATTCCCTCAAAAGAGGTGCTGCAACCACATGAATGGACTGAAACTGCCTTAACAACATTATTTTATTAGGCTAGAAACTGTTGTTCATTACATATCATATCTAGAGTAGATCTGTGCATAAAAAGTCATATCCATATTGGATCCATGCACTAGAAAGGCTCCTCTTTCAGATCCCCTTGGGGTTTTGAGCATTACACCAAGTATAAGCAGTAGATATGAGATCTAAGAATGCAGATCTGTAGAAATATTCAGAGATTCATAAGTATTCAAAAATATGCAGATCAGATATGAAATGTACAACATGTAGATCTCCTCTGATGGATCTCAAAGTGAAAGGTAGATCCCCAACACTCAGAAACCAACTCTCCAAATGGTGCACCCAAACTCCCTGCAACAACTTCTACAAGAATAACACATATTTGGAATAGAAACTGTGTTGTAGGGTATAGATAATAGTTGGCCACATGCCAAGATCAAGAAATGATGTTGAATCACTCCAATACACTTCGTTCAATAGAGCAGAAGACTTGTCCACTGAAAAAGGGCATTGAAATGTCTTAGATATGAATAGATCTAATCTCCACTTGCTGCAGCTTGCAAAGTCAACCAAACCCTCAACAGGATCTAAGTTGTATTTGAAAGGAGAAGCTTGGCCACAATCCAGATAGTGCACTATGCAATACAGGACTCTCCCAAGAGTTACTCAATGGGAAGAGGTGGAATTCCTAAACAGGAGATCCCAATGCTAAACAACATTTGCAATCTATGATAAACAGCTAAAGAAAGCTATATGGTCTAAACAGACAATATATCAAAATATCTTATCTTAAACAACCTCTCCATGTTGTCATCCCCTTCCTTATATAGATTAAGAGCTTTTAAACCCTAAACCACCTTCAATGAAATCTTCTCTTTCACACCATCCATCTCCTTCTAGAACTGCGTTGTGCCACATTGATGGCCTCTTCCTTCTAGACAACGTTGTAGATTTGGTCAAGGTTGACCTAGTCAAAATGTCCAGCCCCTTTCACACTTAAGGGTGCTTGTTTACATAGCCAAGATTTAGCCTTTTTCACATTTGGCATTGATTTATTCTTTATTAGGAGTTTGATGAACCTCCTTTACACATTTATTCTTTAAGCAAAGAAATAAAATCAAAAGTGGATATTCCAATTAGCTTAGGACTAATTAGGAATATTACATGATAACACATGTCAGGATCAAATCCTTCTTGAAATTTTACTAGGGCTAAGCCTTGTAGGGGTTTCATGTGGGGAGGGAGTGCATTGTATACAGTATTGAATCTAGTGCAGTAGTCTTGGACACTCTCTCTAGCATTTCTCTTAAGGCTATCATATTCTGACAATATTTGGAGAGGATTTTTCTTGACTTTGCATTTGTTTAAGAACAGTTGATGAAAAGAAGGGAGGTCATTTATACTGTTAGGGGTTAAGCCTTTAATCCATTTTCTTGCTTCTCCCCCTAAGCTTTGAACAAACATTCTAAGTTTAATGGTTTCATCCTCTATTTCTTGTCTATAAAAGTAGACATTCATTCTATCCACATGTTTTTGAGCAGTAGTAGAACTACTTGCATCATATAAAGGAATCTTGGACAAGTAGTCCTGTGGTAGAACAACTAAAGGTAAAGGAAGGACAAAGGGAGCAAACCATGTTGCCATGATATGTGGCTATGGAAACAATGGATGGTTAACAAGTGGAGGGTTTACAATAGGAGGTACAGGGTTAAATGGAGGAAGGTGAACAATGGGATATGCATTTAGTACAACAGAATTTGGTTGTAGGGTGGATGGGTCTAAAAATATCTGAGTTATTCAACTCTAAGATCTATTCCTAGACAAGCTTTGTTCTAGGGGTGGGTCAGAGGGGATATTCTGCAAGTCTTTGAGGTTTTCAGGTAAAGAACTTGCTTTTTGGATTGGTCTGCTAGCAGTTGAAATTTTGGATCTAGGAGACTTCCTAAGGATGCTTTTAGGATTGTCGACTATGGCAGGAGGATTTGGGTCAGGATGGGATCTGGTATAAACTCTTCTAGAAGCTAGAACTTTAGACCCAACAAATCAGAAAGGTTGGACAAGTATAATAGTCTCAAAGGACAAACCAATCTGTGAAAGAGATACTTAATCCACAAAGTATTCTTAACTGGGTATTGTTGATGTTTATATGATAGAGTATGTTTCCTAGTGGAGTCTATCGAAAACCAATGAAGTCAACAGGCCTACTGAAAAGAAATGGAGTCACCAGGTGGAGGATTTTTACTTATTTTATGGCTGATTGTTGTCCACCATCAACAACCAGGAAACATTCTTGGCTAACAATTGATTCATCTAAGTTTAAAAATGGGGTTTTCTGAGTTTTTAAGTCTATGTTTTACAATTTATTGCTCAGTATCCCCAGTATGATCACCACTATGCTGACTCCCTAGGATTTACAAGATTGGCAAGAAAAAACACTGCAAGGGCCACATCAAAACCACTTTGGAATTCTATGACCTGGCCTTCCTGGATTCAGAGAGGGATCTCTCTATGTATGTGTTTTCAAATGATATATATTTATGCTTTTGTTTATGATATCAGGCTAGTTATGAAGTTCTAAGGACTTGTTTGTTTTGGTTGAATTAACTGATAGATTGATAGATCTGTGGTGTGATTAATTGAGGGGATGTTTTAGCTGAATAGATAGACTATGAGAAAACATTGATCCATTGGGCTATGGATTCATAAAAGGATTTAATTTCTCATCAACTCTACAAGGGTTTTCATAGGGTAAGCTAAATATATCAAGTGGATCGCTTATATTAGATTGTGATATGAAACAATAATACATTGTGAAGGTAGTAAAGCTATAGTCAGTTAAGAATCTTCTAGCTCTACCTAAACAAGAAAATCATTTTAGGTAACTTTTTGAGGCAAACCAAAGGATAGGGCATACCATAGACTTCTTTGGCCATAATTTAATAAGAAAACCTTTAAGAAAACAATCCAGCAATCTTAAGACTACTTTCAGAAAAATAAAACATTTAAGATAACATTGAGAGCAGCTAAAGAGCAAGATAAACTTATCTTCTTTAACTCAACACTCAAAATACCTTAAAAGCAACATTTTTAGGCAGACCAGAGGATAGGGCATACCATAGACTTACCTAGTTTAGACTCTACTAAGTATACTTCAAAGAAAATCCTTAAAAACAATATTTCAAGCTACACCAAAGGACAGGGCTTACCATACACTTCTTTGGCTTGACTCTATTAAAAAATTTATAAGACAACAAGCTAGATGGAAATGGAGAGAAATTGTGAATTCTCCGATCAGACCTTGCAGAGGAAAACATTAAGATAAAGAAGACATACAGAGATAGGGTGCCAAGACAGCATATCCTACTCTAAAACTTCTGTTCTTTTATGAGAGACATATGGAGAGAATGGAAAACATAAGGAAAAAATGACAAATGAGGAAAACTTCACCATTAACATAGCTCAAGAATCCTGTGAACGTGCTTGTATTACTAACGATCAAAATAGTTACATTACTTCATGTACAATAGCTCTCTGCAACTTAGAGATTTCTCAAATCCAACCTAGCAATCCTCAACTACCTCAGCAGCAAAAATCAATCAAATAACCACCAACTAACCAACACTAAAAATGAAGCTCATATGCAGTATTTATCTGCAAAAAAAGGAGGTGGTGTGAAGATAGGGTTTAGATGTCATTTATTACAGAGTTAATCTATTTTTGACCTTTGAGACCATGCAAGGCCTAAGGCAAAAATATCTAAAGGTGTTTCTCTGAAACAATAACTCTTAACTTATCTTTTGAGTTAATTCTATGAAATGTTTGACTTTAAGGCTCTTTCAATAACTTTGCAATAACTGTTGGGTAAATGAAAAATCTCTCTGAATGTGTGTAATAACTGTTTGATGCCTTATTGAAAGAAAACATGTTGTAGGTGGAAAAATATCCTCTGAATAAGTAACTTCCTTTGTTTGATTCATTCGAATGTGTTTATGTGCTAATCTACCTATGTTTTATCATTAAACTTTGTTTTAGGCCTTCAAACTTTGGATCTGCCCTTTAACTTTATGTTTCACTATCTTTTCTCTGATTTTACCTTTTAATCTTGCTTTATGACTTAATCCTTTTGATTAACCTTTTAAACCTTTAATCCCTTAATCTTATCTATCTGTCTTCATCATCTTTAGTCTCTGCTTTGTTGGCTAACCCTCTTGATTTTTCCTTGATCTGTGATTAGCCTTCTAACCTTCATTTCTTTGTTTCTTCATTATGTCTCTGTCTGTGTTTTTGGCGCAGGGATGCATTGTTCTACTGATGGAGGGTTTAAATAACACCCATGATCATGATTCATGGTTTTTAAACCTTGATTTTTCGCCTCTAGTTCTTCTTAACGAAGAAAATCCTCTGGATTATCACCCAGAGCACTTATCCAATCGATTTTGGACCTTTAGAATACATTTCTTCGTATTTCGTCATTAAACCTCCAAATAAAACAAACTGTTAGCTTGAAAACCTGTGTAGGGAGGGTTTTACTGCGTTTACAGGGGTTTTTGGGCTTTTACATAGCAGAGAATGGTGCTCTGGGCCTTGGTTCCATAGGTCGAACCTATGTGAAGTTTGAAAGGAGGATGGAGGTGTTTAAATCTTGGCATGGAGGGAAAAGCAGTTTTCGAAAATAGGGAAGCGGTTTTCGCATGGTTGAGGAGGCGGTAATGGTATTTTGGACAGGCGTGTGATTCCACTCAACGACTTCCACGTGGCGGGTTAAAACCATCCATTTCATGGGGTCAGATTTTGTTTAACCCCCGCACCATTTTATTTGCGATACGCGCAATCAACTATTGGATCTCAGGGAATGAGATCAATTGTGGTCACAAGCTATGGGAGCAGTGGGAAATTTCAAAGGTGGAGTTCAGGGACAAGTGGCACAGTATTATTGGAGTGCAAGATTTGGTGGAAAGCGGGGCCCAGGGTCTTTATAAACCAAGCGAATGTTTCTTTTGATAGGTAAAAATCAAGGTTTATGCGGGGTTTTTTAATCAAACACGGAGGGCTTTAATAATCACCAGAGGGGCTATGTGATAGGCAGGGTTAGGGTCATATGGCATGTGGGGATAAATTAAAAGGAGATCGAGTTAAAACATAAATCTGAGCTTCATATTAAAAATAGAGATTTTTAGCATAAAAGGTGGGTCCCGATAGTTTTAATATTTCGACTTAAAACAATGTAAAAAGAAATTTTTACATTGTTTTAGTGTATATAAGGGAAAATGATTAAAGGAGGGTTTTATGAAGGGTTTTGAAAGGGGAAAATGGGTTTCATGGGGGGAAAATGAGAGAATGAAACTGGTGATAGGTATGAAGGGTGAAAATGAGAGAAATAAGCCCATGGTGAGTCTTTCTAGAGTAGCAAGGTAATTCTTTGAAAGGTCAGAGATGAAAAATAGTGAAAAAGGTTTATTGAGGATAATGAAGGCAACAAGATTCCTTAAAGATAGCTGATAGGAAAAGAATACTATCTTTAGCTGCTTGTAGAAAATCAATAGTCACCTAGTGAAATCTGTAGGGAGGATAAAAAATGCAGCAGTTCCCACTTGCACATCACTCTTTACAACAAAAATTCCTTCATCTTTGTCCTTCCCTTACCCTCCTTTTATAATGTTTGAATTCCTTCTTGGATATTTAGGGCCAAACCTCTATATACCAAATGAAGATGATCGGTTTCGTATGTTTCTCAATTTCCTACCATTTGGCTCCCCCTTCCCTCCTTGGCCTCCATCTGCCATCTTTATAGGGTTTATTCTAAAACTGACAGGCCGTGTAGACAAAACCTTCTCAATCATGTGCCAGAATTTCTGGAAATATCTTTGTGATCTCCATCCTCCATTCCCTTTTTAATGTTTGTGTGTAGTCCTTATGATAACACATCAATCTGTAATGTTAATGAAATCCACGGTGGATCAATTAGGAAATTGTCGACATAGGTCTAAGATTTTTATAAGGCCTGATTAGCTCCATCATTAGACATATTTGGAGGGCTTGATATTCACCTTTCTGCCTTCTTAGATCTATTTTTAGTGCATTATTATTATTATTTGGTTTTATGATGCTATTATACATGGCGATTATGGGTAACATACTCTGAGTACCTAATATGAGGTTGAGGGAAGAAAATCATGATTTATTAATCATTTTTATAAATATTTTATCATAACGACTTGGAGGAGACATCAAGGAGAACTTATAGGAGGATTCTCCGCACTAGATTCTCTCCAACAATTTAAAATCCAAAGGCAGCCAAAGGATCCCAAGGATTCTCCCCAACAATTCGAATTCTAGAGGTAGCTAAGCAACTCAAAGAGGAGTGCACCCGATCTTTGTTTACTGGGAGTCAAGTGGCCTAAATAACCATTTTTCTAGGGATTTTTTTGTAGCTTCCTTTAGAATAAATAGAGAAGAGCTAGAGATAGGAAGAGTTATTCAGTGAGTCGATTCCATTTACAACTATTTTTGTGAGAATATTAATTTTTTCTTTTGTTAGGTGAAAATGTGAAGTTGGGAAACACTTTTTGCCCTTTTTTGACGTTGAAAATTGTAATTTTCTATGTTTTTCAACTTCAACTCCACTAAACTCATATTTTTATTGCAAATTATGCTTTGACATAAAAACAAGAATTGTAGAGAATTGTCTTACCTCCATACCCATATTTTTTTTTTTAAATATTGACATATAGAGGGGTAAATTTCTTGTTTACTAACTACATATACTTGAAATTTTCAGGCAAACATAAATAGTCACTTTATGATCCTTAACTTTTTTTAGGGAAGGTTATTCATTTTTTGGAAAAAAACCATAGCATCATAATCTGCATATATTGCACTAGTGCCCAGACTATTTTTCGGTAATTTTCGGATTAAATCACTATTTTTTATTATTTTTTGAAATGGACAAAGAAGAAACAACAGTGATGTTTCAGTACATTTTATGATCCTTAGATTTTATTTTCAATGTGATCGTAAATAAGAAAAATGAGAGTACCCTTTTGAAGTAGACAGGGAGAGGAAATGCAATATGATTTTTTTGAATTTTTTGGTGTCCTCATTTGAAAGTTATTGAATTTTCATTCAGTGCAATTTTTCGAACAATGAAATTCCACAGTGACACATTTTAGTAAAAAATTAATAAAAAATTGAATTTTTTAATGAAACTCCACAAATCTCATATCATCAAAAACTAGATTCAGAGATGAATCTAATGGTACTTGGTCCGACCTATAACATTTTGTTTTTGTAGGTGTTCCGCCCCTCCAAAGTTGCAGGTTCCTGAAAACTGCAGAATTTTCTGGGTTTTTCGTTGACCAGAAACTCTCGGCCGAGATAATGTCTCGGACGAGAAATTTATAAAACTCTCGACAGAGAGTTTAACCAACCTAAAGTTACAATTAACTGTGCGGCCAAACTCTTGGCCAAAAGTTTAAAAAACTCTCGGACGAGAGTTTAGAAAACTCTAGGACGAGAGTTTAGAAAACTCTAGACCGAGAGTTTTGAAAACTCTAAGACGAGAGTTTAGAAAACTCTAGGCCGAGAGTTTTATTAAATGTTTTAATCAAAAGTTTTAGGGGTTTATGTGTTTATGGTTTTATATGTTTAGGGTAATTTCCTCTTCTTTCTTTATCCTTTTTATCTAATTTAAGATATTTATTTCCCTCTTTTTAGATATGAATTTGTAATACTTTCTAGTTAATCTAAATAGTTATTAAAATAATTATAATATTTATAAAAATATTGAAATATTTTAATAATTAAATTGTTTTTAATTAAATATTTTTAATAAGTAATTTAATATTATCTTTAACCTTTTTAATTTTTCTTGAATACTTAAAGAATCCCCTAATAACTAATTAACTAATAATTATTTAATCTCCTTAACAACTAATTAAATAACTAACTCAATAATGACTAGCTTTCTCACAACTATAAAGGAGTTTATATGTTTAGGGTTTAGGGGTTTATATGTTTAGGGTTTAGGGGTTTATATGTTAGGGGTTTACATGTTTAGGGTTTAAGGGGTCAAATGGGTTAGGGGTTTTGGGGTTTAGGGGCTTAAATAGGTTAGGGGTTAACGGGTTAGGGGTTTAGAGGTTTAGGGTTTAGGGGGTTAAATGGGTTAGGGGTTAGGAATTAGGATTTAAGGGGTCAAGGGTTAAGGGGTTAGAGGTTTAGGTGTTTAAGGGGTTGAATGGGTTATGAGTTGGAAATTAGGGTTTAAGGGGTTATAGGTTTAGGGTTTAGGGGGTTAAATGGGTTAGGGTTGGTTTAGAGATTTAGGGGGTTAGGGGATTTAGCAGTTAAGGATTTTAGGGGTTAATGGGGTTAAATCGGTTAGGTATTTAGGGGTTTAGGGTGTTGAATTGGTTAGGGGTTGGGAATTAGGGTTTAAGGGGTTAGGGGTTAAGGGTTTAGAGGTTTAGGGTTTAGGGGGTTAAATGGGTTACAGGTTTAGAGGTTTAGGGGTTAGGGGATTTAGCAGTGAAGGATTTTAGAGGTTAGGGCTTTGGGGGTTAAATGGAATCCACACTTAAATGGGTTAGCATTTTAGGGGTTTAGGGTGTTAAATTGGTTAGGGGTTGGGAATTAGGGTTTAAGGGGTTAGGGGTTAAGGGTTTAGAGGTTTAGGGTTTAGGGGGTTAAATGGGTTACAGGTTTAGAGGTTTAGGGGGTTAGGGGATTTAGCAGTGAAGGATTTTATGGGTTAGGGGTTAGGGTTTTTGGGGTTAAATGGAATCCACACTTAAATGGGTTAGGTTTTTAGGGGTTTAGGGTGTTGAATTGGTTAGGGGTTGGGAATTAGGGTTTAATCGGTTAGGGGTTAAGGGTTTAGGGGATAGGAATTAGGGTTTAAGTGGTTAGGGGTTTTGGGGTTTATGGGCTTAAATGGGTTAGGGGTAGGGGTTAAGGGTTTAGAGGTTTAGGGTTTAGGGGTTAAATGGGTTAGGGGTTTAGAGGTTTAGTAGGGGTAAATGGGTTAGGGGTTAAGGGTTTAGAGGTTTAGGGTTTAGAGGGTTAAGGGTTTGGGGATTAGGAATTAGGGTTTAAGGGGTCAAGGGTTATGGGTTGGGAATCCACACTTAAATGAGTTAGGTTTTAAGGGGTTTAGGGTGTTGAATTGGTTAGGGGTTTAGGGGTTTAGGGGCTTAAATGGGTTACAGGTTTAGAGGTTTAGGGGGTTAGGGGATTTAGCAGTGAAGGATTTTAGGGGTTATGGGTTAGGGTTTTGGAGGTTAAATGGAATCCACACTTAAATGGGTTAGGTTTTTAGGGGTTTAGGGTGTTGAATTGGTTAGGGGTTTTGGGGTTTAGGGGCTTAAATGGGTTAGGGGTTAATGGGTTAGGGGTAGGGGTTAAGGGTTTAGAGGTTTAGGGTTTAAGGGTTAAATGGGTTAGGGGTTTAGAGATTTAGTGGGGGTAAATGGGTTAGGGGTTAAGTGTTTAGAGGTTTAGGGTTTAGGGGGTTAAGGGTTTAGGGGTTAGGAATTATGGTTTAAGGTGTCAAGGGTTATGGGTTTGGAATTAGGGTTTAAGGGGTTAGGGGTTAAAGGTTTAGAGGTTTAAGGTTTAGGGGTTATATGGGTTACAGGTTTAGAGGTTTAGGGGGTTAGGGGATTTAGCAGTGAAGGATTTTAGGGGTTGGGGGTTAGGGTTTTTGGGGTTAAATGGAATCCACACTTAAATGGGTTAGGTTTTAGGGGTTTAGGGTGTTGAATTGGTTAGGGGTTTTGGGGTTTAGGGGCTTAAATGGGTTAGGGGTTAATGGGTTAGGGGTAGGGGTTAAGGGTTCAGAGGTTTAGGGTTTAGGGGTTAAATGTGTTAGGGGTTTAGAGGTTTAGTGGAGGTAAATGGGTTAGGGGTTAAGGGTTTAGAGGTTTAGGGTTTAGGAGGTTAAATGGGTTAGGGGTTAGGAATTAGGGTTTAAGGGGTCAAGGGTTAAGGGGTTAGAGGTTTAGGTGTTTAAGGGGTTGAATGGGCTATGGGTTGGGAATTAGGGTTTAAGGGGTTATAGGTTTAGGGTTTAGGGGGTTAAATTGGTTAGGGTTGGTTTATAGGTTTAGGGGTTAGGGGATTTAGTAGTTAAGGATTTTAGGGGTTAGACGTTAGGGGTTAATGGGTTAGGGGTAGGGGTTAAGGGTTTAGAGGTTTAACATTTAGGGCGTTAAATGGGTTAGGGGTTAGGAATTAGGGTTTAAGGGGTCAAGGGTTAAGGGGTTAGAGGTTTAGGTGTTTAAGGGGTTGAATGGGTTATGGTTTGGGAATTAGGGTTTAAGGGGTTATAGGTTTAGGGGGTTAGGGGATTTAGCAGTTAAGGATTTTAGAGGTTAGAAGTTAGGGGTTAATGGAGTTAAATGGGTTAGGTTTTTAGGGGTTTAGGGTGTTGAATTGGTTAGGGGTTCAAAATTAGGGTTTTAGGGGTTAGGGGTTAAGGGTTTAGAGGTTTAGGTTTTAAGGGGTTAAATGGGTTACAGGTTTAGAGGTTTAGGGGTTTAGGGGATTTAGCAGTGAAGGATTTTAGGGGTTAGGGGTTAGGGTTTTGGGGTTTAAATGGAATCCACACTTAAATGGGTTAGATTTTTAAGGGTTTAGGGTGTTGAATTGGTTAGGGGTTTTGGGGTTTAGGGGCTTAAATGGGTTAGGGGTAGGGGTTAAGGGTTTAGATGTTTAGGGTTTAAGGGTTAAATGGGTTAGGGGTTTAGAGGTTTAGTGGGGGTAAATGGGTTATGGGTTAAGGGTTTAGAGGTTTAGGGTTTAGGGGGTTAAGGGTTTAGGGGTTAGGAATTACAGTTTAAGGGGTCAAGGGTTATGGGTTGGGAATTAGGGTTTAAGGGGTTAGGGGTTAAGGGTTTAGAGGTTTAGGGTTTAGGGGGTTATATGGGTTACAGATTTAGAGGTTTAGGCGGTTAGGGGATTTAGCAGTGAAGGGTTTTAGGGGTTAGGGTTTTGAGGGTTAAATGGAATCCACACTTAAATGGGTTAGGTTTTTAGGGGTTTAGGGTGTTGAATTAGTTAGGGGTTTTGGGGTTTAGGGGCTTAAATGGGTTAGGGGTTAACGGGTTAGGGGTAGGGGTTAAGGGTTTAGAGGTTTAGGGTTTAGGGGTTAAATGGGTTAGGGGTTTAGAGGTTTAGTGGGGGTAAATGGGTTAGGGGTTAAGGGTTTACAGGTTTAGGGTTTAGGGGGTTAAATGGGTTAGGAGTTAGGAATTCGGGTTTAAGGGGTCAAGGGTTAAGGGGTTAGAGGTTTAGATGTTTAAGGGGTTAAATGGGTTATGGGTTGGGAATTAGGGTTTAAGGGGTTATAGGTTTAGGGTTTACGTGGTTAAATGGGTTAGGGTTGGTTTAGAGGTTTAGGGGGTTAGGGGGTTTAGCAGTTAAGGATTTTAGGGGTTAGAAGTTAGGGGTTAACGGGTTAGGGGTATGGGTTAAGGGTTTAGAGGCTTAGGGTTTAGGGGGTTAAATGGATTAGGGGTTAGGAATTAGGGTTTAAGGGGTCAAGGATTAAGGGGTTAGAGGTTTAGGTGTTTAAGGGGTTGAATGGGTTATGGGTTGGGAATTAGGGTTTAAGGGGTTATAGGTTTAGGGTTTAGGGTGTTAAATGGGTTACGGTTGGTTTAGAGGTTTAGGGGGTTAGGGGATTTAGCAGTTAAGGATTTTAGGGGTTAGAAGTTAGGGGTTAATGGGGTTAAATGGGTTAGGCTTTTAGGTGTTTAAGGTGTTGAATTGGTTAGGGGTTCGAAATTAGGGTTTTAGGGTTACGGGTTAAGGGTTTAGAGGTTTAGGGTTTAGGGGGTTAAATGGGTTACAGGTTTAGAGGTTTGGGGGGTTAGGGGATTTAGCAGTGAAGGATTTTAGGGGTTAGGGTTTTGGGGGTTAAATGGAATCCACACTTAAATGGGTTAGGTTCTTAGGGGTTTAGGGTGTTGAATTGGTTAGGGGTTCGGAATTAGGGTTTAAGGTGTTAGGGGTTAAGGGTTTATAGGTTTACGGTTTAGGGGGTTAAATGGGTTACATGTTTAGAGGTTTAGGGGGTTAGGGGATTTAGCAGTGAAGGATTTTTGGGGTTAGGGGTTAAGGTTTTGGGGGTTAAATAGAATCCACACTTAAATGGGTTAGGTTTTTAGGGGTTTACGGTGTTGAATTGGTTAGGGGTTGGGAATTAGGGTTTAAGGGGTTAGGTGTTAAGGGTTTAGGGGTTAGGAATTAGGGTTTAAGGGGTCAAGGGTTATGGGTTGTGAATTAGGGTTTAAGGGGTTAGGGGTTTTGGGGTTTAGGGGCTTAAATGGGTTAGGGGTTAACGGGTTAGTGGTAGGGGTTAAGGGTTTAGAGTTTTAGGGTTTAGGGTTAAATGGGTTAGGGGTTAAGGGTTTAGAGGTTTAGGGTTTAGGGGGTTAAATGGGTTAGGTGTTAGGAATTAAGGTTTAAGGGGTGAAGGATTAAGGGGTTAGAGGTTTAGGTGTTCAAGGGGTTGAATGGGTTATGGGTTGGGAATTAGGGTTTAAGGGGTTATAGGTTTAGGGTTTAGGGGGTTAAATGGGTTAGGGTTGGTTTAGAAGTTTAGGGAGTTAGGCGATTTAGAAGTTAAGGATTTTAGGGGTTAGAAGTTAGGGGTTAACGGGTTAGGGGTATGGGTTAAGGGTTTAGAGGTTTAGGGTTTAGGGGGTTAAATGGGTTAGGGGTTAGGAATTAGGGTTTAAGGGGTCAAGGGTTAAGGGGTTAGAGGTTTAGGTGTTTAAGGGGTTGAATGGGCTATGGGTTGGGAATTAGGGTTTAAGGGATTATAGGTTTAGGGTTTAGGGGGTTAAATGGGTTAGGGTTGGTTTAGAGGTTTAGGGGGTTAGGGGATTAGGGTTTAGGGGGTTAAATGGGTTACAGGTTTAGAGGTTTAGGCGGTTAGGGGATTTAGCAGTGAATGATTTAGGGGTTAGGGGTTAGGGTTTTGGGTGTTAAATGGAGTCCACACTTAAATGGGTTAGGTTTTTAGGGGTTTAGGGTGTTGAATTGGTTAGGGGTTGGGAATTAGGGTTCAAGGGGTTATGGGTTAAGGGTTTAGAGGTTTAGGGTTTAGGGGGTTAAATGGGTTATACGTTTAGAGGTTTAGGGGGTTAGGGGATTTAGCAGTGCAGGATTTAGGGGTTAGGGGTTAGGGTTTTGGGGGTTAAATTGAATCCACACTTAAATGGGTTAGGTCTTTAGGGGTTTAGGGTGTTGAATTGGTTAGGGGTTGGGAATTAGGGTTTAAGGGATTAGGGGTTAAGGGTTGAGGGGTTAGGAATTAGGGTTTAAGGGGTCAAGGGTTATGGGTTGGGAATTAGGGTTTAAGGGGTTAGGGGTTTTGGGGTTTAGGGGCTTAAATGGGTTAAGGGTTAACGTGTTAGGGGTAGGGGTTAAGGGTTTATAGGTTTAGGGTTTAGGGGTTAAATGGGTTAGGGGTTTAGAGGTTTAGTAGGGGTAAATGGTTTGGGGGTTAAGGGTTTAGAGGTTTAGGGTTTAGGGGGTTAAGGGTTTAGGGGTTAGGAATTAGGGTTTAAGGGGTCAAGGGTTATGGGTTGGGAATTATGGTTTAAGGGGTTAGGGGTTAAGGGTTTAGAAGTTTAGGGTTTAGGGGGTTGAATGGGGCATAGGTTTAGAGGTTTAGGGGGTTACAAGATTTAGCGGCGAAGGATTTTAGGGGTTAGGGGTTAGGTTTTTGGGGGTTAAGTGGAATCCACACTTAAATGGGTTCTGTTTTTAGGGGTTTAGGGTGTTGAATTGGTTAGGGGTTTTTGTGTTGAGGGGCTTAAATGGGTTACAGGTTTAGAGGTTTAGGGGGTTGGGGGATTTAGCAGTGAGGGATTTTAGGGGTTAGGGGTTAGGGTTTTGGAGGTTAAATGGAATCCATACTTAAATGGGTTAGGTTTTTAGGGGTTTAGGGTGGTTAATTGGTTAGGGGTTTTGGGGTTTAGGGGCTTAAATGGGTTAGGGGTTAACGAGTTAGGGGTAGGGGTTAAGGGTTTAGGGGTTTAGAGGTTTAGTGGGGGTAAATGGGTTAGGGGTTAAGGGTTTAGAGGTTTAGGGTTTAGGGGGTTAAGGGTTTAGGGGTTATGAATTAGGGTTTAAGGTGTCAAGAGTTATGGGTTGGGAATTAAGGTTTAAGGGGTTAGGGGTTAATGGTTTAGAGGTTTAGGGTTTAGGGGGTTATATGGGTTACAGGTTTAGAGGTTTAGGGGGTTAGGGGATTTAGCAGTGAAGGATTTTAGGGGTTGGGGGTTAAATGTAGCCACTCTTAAATGGGTTAGGTTTTTAGGGGTTTAGGGTGTTGAAGTGGTTAGGGGTTTTGGGGTTTAGGGGCTTAAATGGGTTAGGGGTATGGGTTAAGGGTTTAGAGGTTTATGGTTTAGGGGTTAAATGGGTTAGGGGTTTAGAGGTTTAGTGGGGGTAAATGGGTTAGGGGTTAAAGGATTAGAGGTTTAGGGTTTAGGGAGTTAAATGGGTTAGCCCAGTTAGGAATTAGGGTTTAAGGGGTCAAGGGTTAAGGGGTTAGAGGTTTAGGTGTTTAAGGGGTTGAATGGGTTATGGGTTGGGAATTAGGGTTTAAGGGGTTATAGGTTTTGGGTTTAGGGGTTTAAATGGGTTAGGGTTGGTTTAGAGGTTTAGGGGGTTATGGGATTTAGTAGTTAAGGATTTTAGGGGTTAGAAGTTAGTGGTTAATGGGGTTAAATGGGTTAGGTTTTTAGGGGTTTAGGGTGTCTAATTAGTTAGGCATTTGGAATTAGGGTTTTAGGGGTTAGGGGTTAAGGGTTTAGAGATTTAGGGTTTAGGGGGTTAAATGGGTTACAGGTTTAGAGGTTTGGGGGGTTAGGGGATTTAGCAGTGAAGGATTTTAAGGGTTAGGGGTTAGGGTTTTGGGGGTTAAATGGAATCCACACTTAAATGGGTTAGGTTTTTAGGGGTTTACGGTGTTGAATTGGTTAGGGTTGGGAATTAGGGCTTAAGGGTTTAGGGGTTAGGAATTAGGGTTTAAGGGGTCAAGGGTTATGGGTTGGGAATTAGGGTTTAAGGGGTTAGGGGTTTTGGGGTTTAAGGGCTTAAATGGGTTAGGGGTTAACGAGTTAGGGGTAGGGGTTAAGGGTTTAGAGGTTTAGCGTTTAAGGGTTAAATGGGTTAGGGGTTTAGAGGTTTAGTGGGGGTAAATGGGTTAGGGGTTAAGGGTTTAGAGGTTTAGGGTTTAGGGGGTTAAATGGGTTAAGGGTTAGGAATTAGTGTTTAAGGGGTCAAGGGTTAATGGGTTAGAGGTTTAGGTGTTTAAGGGGTTGAATGGGTTATGGGTTGGGAATTAGGGTTTAAGGAGTTATAGGTTTAGGGTTTAGGGGGTTAAATGGGTTAGGGTTGGTTTAGAGGTTTAGGGGGTTAGGGGATTTAGCAGTTAAGGATTTTAGGGGTTAGAAGTTAGGGGTTAATGGGGTTAAATGGGTTAAGTTTTTCGGGGTTTAGGGTGTTGAATTGGTTAGGGGTTGGGAATTAGGGTTTAAGGGGTTAGGGGTTAAGGGTTTAGGGGGTTAAATGGGTTATAGGTTTAGAGATTTAGGGGATTTAGCAGTGAAGGATTTTAGGGGTTAGGGGTTAGGGTTTTGGGGGTTAAATGGAATAAACACTTAAATGGGTTAGGTTTTTAGGGGTTTAGGGTGTTGAATTGGTTAGGGGTTGGGAATTAGGGTTTAAGGGTTTAGGGGTTAGGAAATAGGGTTTAAGGGGTCAAGGGTTATGGGTTGGGAATTAGGGTTTAAGGGGTTAGGGGTTTTGAGGTTTAGGGGGTTAAATGGATTAGGATTGGTTTAGAGGTTTAGAGGGTTAGGGGATTTAGCAGTTAAGTATTTTAGGGGTTAGGAGTTAGGGGTTTTGGGGTTTAGGTGCTTAAATGGGTTAGGGGTTAACGTGTTAGGGGTAGGGGTTAAGGGTTTAGGGGTTAAATGGGTTAGGGATTTAGAGGTTTAGTGGGGGTAAATGTGTTAGGGGTTAAGGGTTTAGAGGTTTAAGGTTTAGGGGGTTAAGGGTTTAGGGGTTAGGAATTAGGGTTTAAGGGGTCAAGGGTTATGGGTCAAGGGTTAAGGGGTCAAGGGTTAAGGGGTCAAGGGTTAGTTTTCTGCAATAACATAATTCTCCAATCCCATACACTTCTGCTTGGAATGTCACACTTAACATTCATTTCCTTTTCGGATAATATTCTTTATCCCCTTACATCCATACCTAGGAAAATAAACTTCATTTCAATTTAATCTTGTGAAACTAAAGTGGAATATAGGAGGACCCATTCCAAGAAGGGCATCTCACTCAATGTTCAAATAATATTGTTCATTCCCTTACATCCATACATAGGAAAATAGACTTCCTTTCAAGTTAATTGTGTGAAACTGAAGTGGAAGATAAAGTGACCCATTCCAAGAAGCTCATCTCACTTCAAAAATTTCTCGAGATTTCCAAAAATTTATAACGATATTAAGGTGCTATGCATTGTCTCCTTTATCACCTCATTGCATTTAGTCAATTGTTTTTTAAATTTAAATTTATTCATTAATTTCAAAAAAAATATTATATAAATTATATATAGTTGTTTTTATTTTGATTTATGTTTTAGAATTTTATTTTATTTATATTAATATATGAATTAGTTTTATATAAAAATATTTTTAGTTTTTTATATAACATTGATATTACAAAATATTGTAACAAATTTTATTTAATTAAATCTTCATGTATTTTTTATCATTAATAATAATAAAATAATTTAAAATAAAATTATAATTTTATTATTTTTTATCATTTTTTAATTTTAATAAAATACTATTTAAATTATATAAAGTACCAATTCTAAAAACTTAATAATTTTTGTGTTTTATTATAGGAATAAAACTCTCGGATGAGAGTTGAAAAAACTCTAGGATGAGAGTTTTTAAAACTCTCATACGAGAGTTTTTAAAACTCTCATACGAGAGTTTTTAAAACTCTCATACGAGATTTTTAAAACTCTCATCCGAGAGTTTTTTTAACTCTCATCCAAAAGTCTTCTCGAGAGTTTCCGTCAATAAAAATTTCGGACGAGAAAATGCATAACTCTCGTCCGAGAGATTTTTAACTCTGGTTAAACCCAATAAAACTCTCGGATGAGAGTTTTTAAAACTCTCGGTCGAGAAATAGAGTTGACTATTTTCTCGGATGAGAAATTAAAAATTTCTCCCAAATTCTAGCCGTCCGCCAAAAAGTGTTTCCCAACTTCGCGATTTCACTGTTCATGTTACTCTTCAGTTTGACTTGTTCCCTTAAAATTTCATTTTCATTCTTTATATGCCTATTGAGTACTTCTAATTCATATTTGTCTCTTCTTAGTACTTCAATTGCAGATCCTGGTGGACTAGGAGTTCTTCCTCTTCTTTCTGAGGCTCTCTTTTCTAATGACTCAACATAATTATAGATTTGTTGTTGTGTTGGGTCTATCTCCAAAGTTCCTTCATCAAGATCCTCTTCGTACTATTTCTCAGGAGATCTATCAGTTGGTGTCTCTTCATCTTCAATGTCTATGATGCTTATTTGCTTAACTGTTGTTTTCTTCAATATTCCTCTAAGCCTATGGCTTCGTCTTAGTTTAGATGGTCCCTCACCTCTCTCATTAGCATAATTTCTTATTATCTTTTCCTTTTTAAGTTGTTTCTTAATTTCAGCCAATTTCTCAGAGATAATCTCCTCACTTTCCTCTTGTATGGACTTACCAATTTTAAGTTCAACATATTTGGAAATTTTCCCTCTCCTGCTTCTTCTTGCAAGTTTTCCTTCAGACGGAGATTCCTTGGGTTCTTCAAAGTGATTCCTCAAGAGGAACTCATCCCAATTGTCTCCCACCTTTCTCAAATGATGCTCAATTAGGATTTTAACTAGGCCATGGTGATACAAGGTGGTTTCCAAGAATTGAACCCTCTTTTGGACATTAGAAGCCATTCTCTTTAGGCTATGAAGTAAGAAAAAGGGTAAATTGATTTCTTCATCTAGGAAATGCATCATAAGCCAAATGTGATAAACATATAGGGTACCAAACCTTCCCTCACAAGTTATAAACTTTTGCAAAATGAGAAACATATTTCACCATTTATTCTTCAGTGCTGAGCTAGGAATGCCCTTCTTGAAAACTGAAATATCCATACCTGGTGTTTTGAGCATCTGCCTCCATGCCTCATTGTGAAATTCCTTGTTTTTGAACCATCGTTCACCTTGCCTTGGTAATTCTGTTGCTTCTGCAATGAAGGATTCTGTAATAGTGAACTTGACATCTCTTATTTCAACTTCTGACCCGTTGAAGGACCGTGCAAATGTCTTGGTTACCTCCTTATGAAAACCATTGAACTTTTCCAAAAACTGTAACCACCCAACCTGCTGTAGCATCTCTCTAATCTGTGGGTAACCCTCTAAGTATCTAGTTCCGACTGGGTCGGACCTTACAATGAGACCCATGGCTTCTTTTCTCAACCTTCAATTTACTGCTCCGTTACTGCTCTTCTATTCACGGTAAAAATGGCTGTAGAGAGTTGTTTTCACCCCAAAGATGACTTCTCTGTTTATGCAGCAAGAATTGGCTACAGAAAGATGACATGAAGTGGTTATGGGATGAGTGGAATACGGTGAGGGTGATTCAC
>CM076582.1:1230409481-1230670156 GCA_034641835.2 Pinus albicaulis | reverse complement strand
CAGAATGTCAGTCTCCACACTTAAAATTTGAGTAAATTTATAAAAAAATAAGTCAAAAATACAAAAATAAAAAGTAATTTTTTTTATTTTACTTAAAAATACTTAAGTATTTTTTTATTATTTTTATGGTTAATATATTATTTTACTTGATGAAATTTATCTTAGAGTTCTAAATTCCATTGACGAACACTTCTTTCTCCCATCAATTCATTATAGTGTTGACTACTCTTCATTGGAATCTTTTGAAAATCTAGAGAATATGCACGACCTCTTAAATTAGATTGATATTAGTCAAAATGGAACGTGATGCAGAATGACAAGAAACATTAGAGAAGAACATGAATAGTCATGAATATAAAATGACATTTACATAAAATTCCGCCCTAAGATCTTTCATGTCAAAAAATTCATTTGGCTTAAAAGAGAGGCCAGTTTGGTCACTGCATTTCTATATATCAAAAATATCCTCAAATGGTCGATTAGGATTGAATAACATTTTTTAATAAAAATGGAACACATGCATGTGATGGCATCAAACATTTTTAATTTAGGAACAATAAATTATATGCTTATGTCACTAATTCAAATATTAGAAATTCATTTTATTTGCATGGTTTGTAAAATCACTACATTATTTGGAAAAAAAAAGGAAATGTTACGAAAAGGAAGTTAGATTTTGAAACATTCACAAATTTTTATCAAGTTGGTAGATTTGGCCAGATAATATAGGTCGTGAATACACAAATTTATATTATAAAATAAGAGAGTGATAATGAGTTTAATTATTGCGTAAAGAAATAGAATTAAACTAAATCAAAACAACATAGGAAACATATTTATTTGAATTTGATTTAACATATTATGCATGAAGTAGAATATATCGTGTGCTCTTGTGATTTGGTGTTAAAATTGACCTTTTTATCCATTTATATGTATGAGTAACCTTTGAAGATTTTATTTTTTTGTGATCTAGTTTCCAAACAAAAATCCCTACTATGGCTCACAAATAACCAACCTTATATGTCTCTCATTTACATCTAACTTCTTCATTTACTGAAGGTGAGTCATCTACTATGAGGCACACTAACCATTTGTGTATTTGAGTGCTTTTATTTAATGTTTAAAATCATTTTAGCATGGATCATTAATTTAATTAGATGATTGCCCATTGTTGATTGTATACTTGTTCCCTTCACCTTGGTGGTTATCACTTACCCCTCATCCAGTGTGACTGTGTTAGGTCATTTCTTTCATTGTATAGGAGGGGCACAAATAGGAGGATATAATGATTGTAATGTTCCATGTTTTCCATACGTAGCACTTTTCATCATTCCTCCTACTCAATTATTATATATTTTGAATGATTGTTATACAATGATGTTGGTTCCATCTTGACCTTGTTGAGCGAGAAGAAGGGGTTGTATATTCCCAAGATTGATGAAGTTATAAGAAAATAAAGAGCATGACCCAAATGTCTATATTCAAAAGAATGGAAAGGAATGTAAAGAAAGAAAAAGCCAAATTTTAGCTTGAGCTCTTCTCCCTCTTATATAGCCACTCATCCCCAAGAGTATCCATGCATATCACACTTATTAAAGTGAAAGGAACTCTTTATGAAAATCTCATCCCAAATGAAGTGGGAAACTCCATATAGCTAAAAGGGTATATCTCATTATTTCATGAGAACCAATGATGCTTGTTAAAAAAGCTATGTAAATAAAAGAAAAGGACCAATATTAGGGGCTTGGAAAAATAAAGGTGAGAATGGTAATTCAAGCATGCTCAGTGCTCCCCTTACAAGGAATTCATGGAAAATGGTGTGATGTAACCTAGCATAACACTATGACATAATTAATGAAGTAAAGCCCTCTCCATAACACGTAGCACATACACCTATCTTTTGAAAGTGTCAACCTAGCAAATTTTTCTCCTAGTATGGTTAGAAGCACATAATAGGGGCATGAGATAACCTATCCATACGTATTCTTGGTAACTTGTGTACAATCCTAAGCTATTAATATATTTGAACATGATTATTGTGTGATGTAATTTGATGGCTTGAACATTGAATATGGCCCAGTCTCATTCTTTGATGGTTCTTGCACCAATTATGTTGATCTCACTTGATGCTTTGAATATGTGTTAGATATTGCATCTAGGTATATCTAAGATCCCTTAAGGACTAGATGATGCCTCTCCAACACTTTAAAGAGGATGATCAACCATTTTTATTATGACATGGGGCACTTTGATAGAGTATGTTGAGCACTTATTTGGAATCGTTGACCTTGGGATGACTTGACATAATTGATGACATGCTTCCTGACTTTAAGGAAATTTGATGTTATTTTTTAGAATTAGGAAATTTCCTTGAGATTATATGTACCCTTAAGATGGTAGGACACACCCAATTTGACATTTAAATTAATTGATGGATGTTTCCCCGCTCTTGAAGATTATTGATGATGATGATGGCATGGGACCCCTTGGGATGGGAATGCACATTACCATGATGATATCCTATTAATATTATTTACTTGATTCTATAGATGACAACATAGATACACTTATGGATAAAATTGGACTACATATGCTTTCATTAATAATTGAGATTCATTTTTTATGAGGATATATGACATTTGGATTGAGATGTGTCTCTTGGATCCATTTATTTAACTTTACATGGAGATAAACACCTTTTGGAGGATGACGTGACCCTTGTAGGGCACATAAATCACACATGCCGGTTAATTGAGGTATAATTTCATGTTATTCAATTGATTCAAGTATCCTTGGGGAACGTCTTGGGACCTATCTATCATGTGTAATGGATTTACTATTATTTTATGGATTTTTAGTCTAATTTTAGACAAATCGACCTAGTAGCTCATATAAAAATAGGAGGTCAATTTACCCTTGGATTCATTTTCACACTTAGAGATAATACCAACTACTTTTATTTTCTCTCTTACGCATTTTGAAGCAATAGTGAAGTGAACTTCCCTTGGATAATATTTTGTGGATGGCTCTCTTTTTTGGATTATTATTGTTGGTATTTGATGATATGTGTTATGAAAATGTGAGTTGTATTCTTCCGATATTGTTATTTTTGATGAATTAGGGTTGATTAAAAGTTTCACCAATATTTTGTTGATATTGTACGGCTCTAACATCTACTTGTACAAGATTTTTCATCAAGTTCTCTTGAGGTGATCTAGGTTTAGCTACCTCCATTTAAATTGTCCAAGAAGGTAGAAGGATGCTAGGGTTAAAGAATTGAGAGATAATAGTTTCCCCTTATATATATTTGAATCCATCTCTATCTATTTTCTTTCAAATATTTTTACTCCTAGACTCCATCAGCCATAGATTGAGAAAGAAACTAGTTTGATCTCTTGTGCTAATTTTTTTAAGCCATAAATATTTTCTTATTTTATCTGTTCTAATTTGAATTAGTTTTTATTTATAGTAAAATAATATATCTTCGACATTAATTGTCTTGAATGTCATTGTTCTAGGGTTATGTTTTTTTTGCAATTGATGCAAAGACAAAATTATTAATTCACATGCAAATTTGTAGACTTAATTTAGGGTTAACGTCTATTGTCTATTATACATATTTGTATCATAAAATATTTGTTGCAATTTATTATTGTGTTGGGTCATTAATTATCCTTAATTTTAGAGTTTATTATCATAGATTCTAGGGATTTTTCTTATTTCCATTATAAACTATGTACTTTCCATAATTTCTAGTTTAAAACACTAGTTTATGATAGCCAAGTACACTTTTTTAATTGTGTTTGGGAACTTATTTGATCCTCTATTTATTGACATAAGCCTCTATATTGAGCCATAGGAATCCTAGAACTCACATTCTTGGAATTATACCTCAATCTTCTCAAAAACCTAATTATTATATCCTTATTCCTAGAGATGAAATATTAATGTAGATCCCTTAGGGGGAATTTAGATTAAGCTAAATTGGGTTACTTGATCCATAAGATACAGTAGGGAAGCATACTCTCTGGTGGATTGTGTCCACCACTAAAATAATAGGAGTTGTTGTTGAGATTATAGTGGTAACATCCCCATAATTTTGCTCAATCTAGGTTGCATACTAAGGCTTTGCACTAAGGTGCCAAATTTTGTGGCAACATTTTTGGTACCATTACTAGGGAGGAGTTGAGTCCTTCTCTTTGAGATTTGAATTTTATACATCATTTGTATTTTTTCCATGGATTTGAGTTCTCTTCAATATTTGAATTCTATATATCAATATTCTCCTTGATGAGTATATATCAAATCCTATATTAGCTTCCTCATTAGGGAACTCCACTTATGAATCTATAAATTGTAGAGTATATCCATGTCAAAAGTTATCAAAGAAGGTCTAAGAGAATGTTTCCCTCTAATGGTCCTATATTTAAAAAAAAATATCTAAAATAAAAGGATTTCTAAGATAATCCTTCTTAGACCATGGGTGGAAAACACCTCCAAACCTAACTGTTATAAAAGGGCATCCCAATGCAATGTATAAAGATTTTAATAAATGGTTACCAATATTACTTAGAGATGCTTCCACTAACATTATGGAACATTTAAGCTCTTTTGAAACTAGTTTTGAATCATATCCAAAGGAAGATATAACTAAAAATGTGGTAATGAGATTAATTGTCTTATCCCTAGATAACAATGCTAAAGCCTAATATCAAAAACTTATATATAAATGCATTAAATCGTGGATAAATTTTGAAAAAGTAATCATTGAAAGAGTGAATGATAGGGTAGATTTCAAAACATTTCTTACCAGGATTTCTGAAGTTAAGAAGTAAAAATCTGAAGATAGTAGGAGCTTTAATAACAGGTTTAGTCATCTAGTAAAAATTATCCCTCAAAAATGGAAACCATAAGATGATATAATATTGATAAAATATTTTAAATCTTTTGAAGGAAAAATTATGTTTCTTTCTAGAAAAAAACCCAACTACTCTCTCAAGCCAAATAACATGATTTAAATACTGAATGAAATATTATGACATATGAACATTTTGTAGAAGAGGTAAACCTTATAAATCCTTCCAATGAGTTTGTGATTACTTCAAACAATATTTTTAAAGAATGGATGCCAAAAATCATTCAAGCACATAAGGTTGTTCCTAATAAGATTAAGGTGATTTAAAAAGGAAATCAAGCTTCTTATACAAATCATCTTTCAATAAAAAAGAGTGGTCACATTAAGTCTTGTTAGACTCATTTTGACTTAGATATGCAACGCCTCGTCCCATATCTACCCAATTTTACAAGCTCGCCATGGTAAAAATCAAACGAGTGCCACTATGATATGACCTGAACTCCAAGTTATAGTTATGGAAGTGGGGACGATGCACCGACAACTTAAAGACATCCATCATGGACTACATACCACTCAAGAGCCAAACAACCACCCCAGGTGATCAATCCTAGTGTTGGAAACCTTTTTCATTGACCTAGCTCTATAATCGCACCCTTGATACTGCATCCATACATTTGGAAGCCTATAACTACACTCACAGGCTTGATTCCATGCAGTTATAACCCAAAAACTCCAGTTTAGTGCCTCGAGTTTCTAGATCTAAGCCACTTTTCGGGCTAGTCTCCAGAACAATGCCCATAACTTATTGTAACTTTCCAAAATCATAAATAACGAGAGAAAAAATCTAACCATACAAAACTTGAACAAGATCTTGACTAGGATATGCCTCGTACACAACAAAAATTTCTTCAAACATATGCTAAACTTGAAAACTACACGTGATGAATGCATATCTGATCATAAAATTTTTAAATTCATCTAAGATACACCAATAATGCTCTATGCCCTCTCTAGATAGCTGAAATAACACTTGTTATCCCATGCATTCATCAACCATTCATTAGCTTATCAAAACATCATAAGAGCCATATATAGTATACATAATATTACCAACATATAACTAGAATAGAAACCATGGAAAATAATCCATAATATCATCATCATATAAGTAAAAATTATCATAGTTAACACTAGGGAAATATCTCATATTAACATATGAAAATCCCAACCAAGTCAAGAATGTTCACATACCACCGGACCATATATTGGGTTGAACCAAATATCTATTTCAACTAATTACCCTTGTCCCATATTTCGAGCATGTATGTGGGATCATAAGGGTTAAACAAAAAAAAAACAACCAACGCCTCCAAAGGAAAAACCACCCTAGCCACTATAATTTTACATCACCTGTCCATAAATCACTAACAACAACCTCATCAGTCTCTACCCAAATTTTGTAGGGATTTAGGAACTAATAATTGAACCCATAATTAACTCAAGGATCCAGATCATTTGTTCCAACACATAGCTCGAGTGACTAGTAACTCAAATAACAAGGCTTGAGAGTGTTTTTCCCAACCTGTAGGCTCTACAAACTAGTAACCCAACCTAAGTTGTTTCAAGGCTCCAAAGCAGTTTTCCAACCCACAACCATAGGGAACTTGAGAACCAGTCAAAAAACAAGTCGGAAACCCACAACACCATGCCTATCCAAGAAATGGCAAGGAATGGTTGAAACCATTGTCAATCCAGGAAAATATCCATGCACATAACCAAGGAACCACATGCATATACCATGCATCCAAAAATAAAAAGGGAGATACTACATGCAACCCATTACCTGCAAAGAAAATTCATCTAAGATACACCAAGAATTCTTTATGCCCTCTCTAGATAGCTGCAATAACACTTGTTATCCCATGCATTCATCAACCATTCATTAAATTATCAAAACATGAAAAGAGCCATATATAGTATCCATGGTTGAAACCATTGTCAATCTAGGAAACTATCCATGCACATGACAACACATAACCAAGGAACCACATGCATATACCATGCATCCAAAAATAAAAAGGAATATCCTACATGCAACCCATTACCTACAAAGAAAATTCATCTAAGATACACCAAGGATGCTCTATGCCTTGATCTAAAAATGAAAGTATTTTTACTACTATTCAAAGTATTCATTTCCATTAATTTAAGTGTGCAAAGTGTTTGTAAGGTCTTGCAAGTAAAAAAAAGTGTTCTTGGTAATTGTTTATGAATTTTGGTGTGAGGGAGTGTTGTTTAAATTTACTGTTTAACAAATTTAATCTGAATAACACAGCAAAATAAATTCACCATAAACACACAACAACATGATGAGGTAGTTCACCACTCCTGGGCTACATCTACTGGGTCCAAGGCTCCCAATGGGCATGTCCTTGATATATTATGATACTCAAATTGGTAACACAGTTAAAATAAGGACTAAATAGACCAAACCAGCTGTAAAAATGAGTTTAGAATGCAGAAATTAGTATAAATTGGCTTTTGTTTCACCTAAAATGGTTAAACATAGCCCAAAACAGCTCCAAGAGCCTCTAGGCCCTAATGGCTCTCCAAGCTTCCCTGAAGAAAAAGTACCTGAAGGTCAACTCTATTGACTCTACAACCTATTCAATGGCTCCAGAATGCTCATAACAGTCGAAATTGACCAAAATTTCATCAAAAATGTTCAGTATCCTGAAAGTTATGATCAAAATAGTATTTGCCCAATCTTGCCTAAAGAAACTCCACTAATTTTGGGCTAACTCGAGTTAGTCTGACTAAAACGGCCAAACCTGCCAAAAAGGTCAGATCCACCAACCTTAACCATCGGAGGACTACAGTTATATTAAGTTTGGGTAGTTTAGCATGTGACCGCACACACCTAACCACCGTGGAGACCGCCGAATGAACCGTTACATAACCGTTTAATCGTGACATTAATTATACATATCAGTGGTCACATATTACAGTTTCCCAACCATTAAATTCTGCCATGACCGCCAGCTGTGGAGCTCCCGGTCTTCGCGCTGGGGCATATGGGTCATGTATATTAGGGGGTTGGCCCCCTTTAGCGCCCAACCAAAACAAATTTGAAATTCAAATAGAACCTCTGCCCATTGTATGTTAAGACATAATGTATAGCAGAGATGGTTAGTCCTATTGGCTTGCAGGCAAGAGGCCTAGTTTCGAATCCTGTAGAGTTAACAAAACCTTTTCCACTACCAAATTTCTCCGGCCTGGGGCCACGTGGCGGCCTGCGGGCTTATCGCATGGCAACGCCTTATTGGTCTAGAAAACCAAAAGTCTATTCAACATCAAATGAACGCCTGCCACTTGTCGACAAATGATTGGCCCACAGGGAATATTTCATGGAATATTTAAAGGAATATTCCTAGAATATTTTAAGGAATATTCCTGAAATATTCTTTTTTTAATAATTTCCAAAGTCAAGTCAAATCTGGTCAAACTCATTTTTTGAAGGATATTATAAAATTCAAACCTGCATAACTTTCACATATAGTGTCGGATTTGAGTGTCGTTCACGACACCAGGATCATATCAAGGAGGCCTATCTAGTCATTCTAGTTTCAACCAATTTTGAGCAATTCTAATTTTGAGAATTTTTTCAACTTAGGACATGATCACCTGATCATGCCCTCTCTCAATAGCTGCAATAACACTTGTTATCCCATGCATTCATCATCCATTCATTAAATTATCAAAACATGACAAGAGAAATATATAGTATCCATGGTTGAAACCATTGTCAATCCAAGAAAATATCCATGCACGTGGAAACACATAACCAAAGAACCACATGCATATACCATGCATCCAAAAATAAAAAGGGAGATCCTACATGCAACCCATTACCTACAAATAAAATTCATCTAAGATACACCAAGAATGCTCTATGCCCTCTCTAGATAGCTGCAATAACACTTGTTATCCCATGCATTCATCAACCATTCATTAACTTATCAAAACATGACAAGAGCCATCTATAGTATACATAATATTACCAACATATAACTAGAATAGAAACCATGGAAAATAATCCATAATATCATCATCATATAAGTAAAAATTATCATAGATAACACTAGGGAAATATCTCATATTAACATATCCAAGGAACCATACCTCATGCACATGACAACACATAACCAAGGAACCACATGCATATACCATGCATCCAAAAATAAAAAGGGAGATCCTAAATGAAACCCATTACCTGCAAAGAAATCCAATTGTAGTTGCTAACCCAACTGTCTCCTTACACTTCCTTGTTCTCCTTTTCTTTCCCTTTCCTTCCTTGTGTTTCCTTTGCTTGCTTTCTCCAAATCCAAGTGAATACTAGAGTGCTCCAAGAAAGCTACAAGAATTCTCTAAGTTTGAAAGAGTATGAGAGTGAGAGAATTAAAAGAGAGCCAAAACTTAACTCACAAAAATTGTGAATTGTTTCTCTAATTCCTTTTTATCATTGATGCCTCTATTTTATTCATTTTCCTTCATTTTTCCTCTAATTTCCTTCTCATGCATGTATGTGTCTCTCCATCTCCCTTTTCTCCTATTTTCTTATATTTTCATAATTTAATGCCAATTATTTCCTTTTTCCTTTCCCAATTTCAATATCCATTAATTAACCACAAGTTATTCCCACTATAATTGCTTTCCCACCATTCAACCTGGAATACATGTCTCGTGACCTTGGTCTTGTTGTTTTTCACATGGAAAATCAACCAGGGTTTCAATGACGTCCTTGGTGTTCAATGAAGCTTATAACCAATAAAAAATGCTACCCATGGAGCTTTATAATACAACCCGATGCAACATTAACATAATACCAAACTAGTGAAATCATGATCGCCATAATTCTTATTGGAGCTTTATATAGCTCGATGCAAGATTTACAAAATGCTTCTTATTGGAACTTTATAACAAAACTAATTGTAGTATCTGCAATACATAAATGCACATATAAACATAAGTTGAAACACATGTACCAACACAACTGCTCAACTAGAAAATAAGTAAATATACATAGGCCGCATCTGATCAACCATCTCGCATGTAGATTCATCAGGTCCAAAGTGCTTCTGAAGCACTTTAACTTGCTCGATTTCGAAGCATGAGTTGTTTCTGCTAAAAAGCTAGTTGACGTTTCAGTTGTAATTCTATTTCTGGTTCCACCTGCAATACAGACTTGTAAATCACATGATCTACATCCTTCACATATCTCTTAACTAGTGAAACATGGAAAACATCATGGACTTTCACTTTTGGCGGAAATGCAAGTCTGTAGGCCACAGGTCAAATCCTCTCAAGGATATCTAAAGGCCCACAATATTAAGGTGCCAACCTGGCACATGATCCAATCCTCAAGGAGCTCCTCTTGGGCTTGATGCACAAGTACACATGCTTCCCAACATGAAACTCCTTGAATGCTCTGGGTTAATACACATAACTCATCGATCTGTCTTATGTTTCCCTTAGATTCATTTTAATAACCTGAATCTCCTAATCCATCTCAGCCAACATGTCCAGTCCAATCGACACCCTATTCACTAGATCACTGTAGTTGATGGGAGTATTACAACACTGCCCATAAAGAGCCTCAAATGGACTCATCCATAAGGACTCATAATACCCATTGTTATATGAAAACTCTACCAGTGGAAGATAATCCTCCCACTTCCTCTGGAGATGCATGACATGCATCGTCAACATGTCCTCAAGAATCCAATTAACCCTCTCTATTTGTCCATATGTTTTCAGATGATAAGTTGTATTGAAAGATAACTCTATCTCAAAGTTTGCAAGAAACTCCTTCCAAAACCTGGAAGTGAACTTGGCATCTCCATATGATATGATCTTCTTTGGAACATCATGTAATCTCTCTATCTCCCTGATAAATATATGGACTACTTCACTAGTTGAGTTAGTGGACTTCATTGTAATGAAGTGAGCTACCTTTCTTAACTTTTCAACCACAACCATGATGGAATCATGTTTCTCTGATGTTATTAGAAAACCTGTAATGAATTCCATGGAAATGACCTCCCATTTCCATTCTGGAATCAGAATTAGCTACAACAAACTATCTAGGTGCTTACACTCACCTTTCATCTACTGAAAGTAAAAACATCTAGAAGAAAACTCACCCACTTCCTTCTTCAAGTTTGGCTAATAATATAATTTCTTGATAGTTTTCAAAGTATTTTAATATCATGGGTGACCTGAATATGGCTTGACATGAAATTCCCTCAAGATAAGCTTCTTCGGCTCACTATTATTTGGCACATAAATCTTGTTCCTGAATATGACCAAGCCATCTGCCATGAGGTGATACCTTTCATCTCTATCACATTCACTCTATTATTGTAACCTTTGCTTCAATTGTTGGTACCTTTCATCATGTTGTCCTGCATGCAATATCTGCTCCTACAAATTTGTCCCATATGTATTCATATAGTAAAATTTATTCACATGCACTCTCCTACAAAGAGAATTTGTAACCCTATTCATCTTGCCTTTGATGTATCTGATCTCAAAGTATAACTCACTGAGGGTATCCAACCATATAGATTGTCTGGAATTCATTTTGGGTTGGTCAAACAAGTACCTTAGCTTGCTGTGACGAGTCATCAAAAAAACCTCCTACTAAGAAGATAATGTCTCCACATCTTCAATGCATGAATGATAGCTTCCAACTCAATATCATGAGTCACATGGTTCTCTTGTGCTCATTCAAATTCCTTGAATAATAACATACTACCTGTCCCTTCTACATCAGGACTCCACAAAGTCTTTCCTTGCAAGAATTTATACATATCATGAACACCTTATCAGGATCTACAATCTTCAAGACTGGAATATTTGTAAGTAAATTCTTCAACTGTTCAAAACTAGTTGCACACTACTTAGTCCATTCAAAATTGTCTCCTTGTCTATGGAAAGATGTAATAGGATATCCAATCCTTGATAAATTCCCAATGAACCTATTTTAGTAACCTACTAGTCCCATAAATTATCTCACTTCATCCCCATTCCCATGAGTTGTTTATTCCATGATAGCTTTAATATTTTTTAGATACACTACTATCCCTTCATTGAAAAAAACATAATCCAAGTAATAAACATCAAAATGAAATAATATGCACTTGCTTAGCTTGGCATACAACTGATCCTATCTCAACAATATCAATAATGTTTCTAGGTGTTCTGCATACTTTTGCTCATTCTTAGAATATATTAGTACATAATCAATAAACATTATCACAAACTTGTAAAGTTAGGGATTCAACACATTATTCATGAAACATATGAAAGTAGCTAGAGCATTAGTAAGACCAAAACAAACCACTACAAACTCATAATTCCCATACCTGGTAGAAAATGTGGTCTTGTAGATAATTTTTTCTTTAATGTGCACCTGATAATATCCCAATCTCGTATCAATATTTGAGAACATTGTTTCTCCCTTCATTTGATCAAATAAATCATTGAACTCTGGAAATCGATACATGTTCTTGATGTTCACCTTGTTCAACTTCTTGTAATCAATGCACGATCTAAGAATACCATCCTTCCTCCTCACAAACTACACTGGTGCACCCTAAGGTGACACTGTTGGCCCTATGTATCCCTTGTCAAGCATTTACTTAAGCTACAACTTCAATTCCACCAACTTCTGAGTGCCCATCTTGTAAGATGCTTTAGATGTTGGTGTTGCTCCTGAAATGAGCTCAATAGATAAATCCACTTCCTATGAGGTGGTAGCAGTGGGATCTCTACAGGAAACAAATCCTGAAACTGCTATAAAACATGATACTTCTTTGGAAATTCCTCATCCTCAGCATCCTCCCCTTTATAACTAGATATGTGTACTGCAAATAACAAGCATCCTTTCCTACAACCGTGCTTTTCTTACATAGATGTAACCATTCTCAATGATGTAGGATTATTTTTTCCCTGCAATATTCTTCTTCCCCATCATCGTCCAGGAACGTAATAGTCTTTTCATAGCAATCCACCTTATTCAAATATCTAGTCCATGCCCAAAATCATACTATATGAACCCAAGGGAAGCACATTTGGGTGTTCTAATGTAGGCATATCATTAAACTCAAATGCACAATATCTCACAAAATGATGAACTCTTCTCTTGGTCCCTATATACAACTGCACCACCCAAGATTATACATGCACTTCTTTATTCAAGGCACACTTATCCACCAATTTAGGAGTGATATAATTCTAAATATATATAGGATCAATCAAACTAGAAACAAATTGATCATGAATCTTACCTTCCATCTCGGTAATGGATGCCTGATGATCTTCCTACCTATTATCCATTATTACAAAATCCAAGGAATAATATGACCAATGTCTCCAATTTTCTATGCCTCTTGAGCACTATAAATCCAAGGTCTTCCACCTTGATGTTGTGGAAAATATCTCCTATGATAATATCCACCATAAGTCCAACACCTAAAAGGATGTCTATCATCACTCTTGCATTTATCCTTAGGCCAAGTCACATGTCCTTTGTCAACTACATTAAACTTCTTGTGTGGTGCTAAATTATCCTTATCACATGCATCATGAAGTATTCCTTCCTTATTACCCCACTTTCCTTTATTCTTCTCACTCCATCTCCAATCCTACTTAGAATCATATTTTCGCTTTGTCTGCTCATAATAGTGCTTCAAAATTTTTATGGCTTCCTCCAATGATCTAGACTCATCAAACTGAATCCTATCTCTAACTGATACTAACAACCAACTAATGAACCTTTGAATATTTTCTGTCTCCTTCTTGAGGTAAGGCACAAACCTCAATAACTCCAAGAATCTGCTAGTGTACTCATCAATAGTCATAGAGCCCATCTTCAACTCATACAACTCATTTTCCTTATCATCATAGTACATTTCAGATAGATAATTGTTCTTGAAGAGTCTCTCAAACTCATCCCAAATCAAATTTTCCTCTCGAATGTCTCTGACATTCTTCACATATTCCCACCAAATATTTAATTTCCATTTAAGAATGAAGGTTTTTTATTTTTGTTTTCATATTATATGAATGGTCATGTCGTATGAAAAACTTATTCATCCCAAGAAACCATGCTTCTGCATCTTGTGACTCCTTCATCTCTCAAAAAAATGTAGGAGGCTTGGATTTTTTGAACTCTTCTGGAAAATACTGCTTCTCACTCTACCTAGAAGGATGATGGTAGTGATGTCTCTCATAACCAAAACTAGAATAAAGTTCATAGGCAATACCCCTCCTGTGGATCTGCCACCTCTAACTGTATGATCTTTGTCCTACCTGTGTCCTGATCAAGACGTGCTACCATATGTCCTATTAGTCCTTTCTTCTTGCTCATGAATGATCCACAATTATCCCTATCTTTTAAAATCTAAAAGGCTCTGTGGGATGACTGTAATAAATTCCACTTGATTTTCCTATGCTTTAGCAATCCTTCCTTGTGCTTCAATCAACCTTTTATTATCTACCTCACATCTTATGATATTTTTTTATCAAAATTCTCAATATATGTGCTATATTAGGAGAATACTCATCTCCTTGTTGCTCATATGATCTATAAGGAGATTCATGTGACTTTTAGTCCACCATTCACCTTGTCATCTTTGTCCTTATATCTCCTGCAAACATGACATGTTAGATAAAATAATAGAAACATAATCAAACCATACCTTAGTGTATCTCAAGGGAGGCTATCTCATCTGCACAAGTCAGTCTAGATTGTCACGGTATAAGATCAAAAACATATCAGTTCATACATGAATCAAATAATTACACAAAAATTTATGTTGGTGATATAACAACCTTAGTAGTAGTTAAATCACATGCATGCATAATAATCACATCTACCCAGAGGTCTAGTGTTGCAACCTCTCTTTGATACCAATTTGTAACACATCCTCCCATATTTACCCATTTTTACAAGCTTGCGAGGTTAAACATGAGACGAGTGTCACTATGATATGAAACTACCTCCAATTTCCAGTTATGAAAGTGGGGTCGACACACCAACAACTTACAAACATCCCTCAGGGACTCCAAACCACTCAGAAGCCAAATATCCACCCCATGTGATCAATTGTTGACTTGGAACCCTTATTCACTGACCTAAATCAATACCCTCACCCTTTAAACTACATCCATAAGGTTGGAAGCCTATAATCACACTCATAGGCTTGCTTCAATGTGATTGTGACCCAAAAACTATAGTTTTGTGCATGTTGTTTCGAGATCTGAGCCACTTTTTAGGCTAGTCTCTATACCACTTTCCAGAGCTTCCTATAACTTTTCATAATCATAAATAACATGATAACAATTCTAACCATACAAAACTTGAACAAAATCTTGACCAGGACATGCCTAGTACACAAAATACATTTTGTCAAACATATGTTAAACATGAAAGCTACAGGTCATAAATGCATATTTGATCATAAACTTATGAAAATCATGTGGGATCATTATACATGCTAGAATCATGCTTGAAGTATTTTACCTATTACAACTATTTTCATCATTTATTTCCAACAATTTTGATAGCATATAAAAACATATACAACTTGAGGAAGGTGGAAGGATTCATGTCCCTTTGACACCTCTTGCATTCAAAAAAATGTTTTATCTTCCATAATCCAATAGAGTTTTTAAAATTGTTGAGGTAAATTATTTCCTTGATAATCATGATGGGGGAGCTATCCTTATCAATAATGTTTTAAAGAAACCAACCGAGGAACTAGTTAATGCTAGTAAGATTGAGGTGTGTATGCTAAATAGCTGAAATTGATCATTTTCCTAGTTGTTTTCCAAAATAATTGGCCAAGAATCCAGTAATTTTTTTCCCATATATCTTTGGTATGTATTAAATTATTTTTCATGAGGTCCTCATACAATTTCAACTCAAATTTCCTATAAACTTCATAATTTTAATTAGACAAAGAAATTATTCATGGCTTCATATCTCATCTATTCCATTGTCTACTATAATGTTTTCAAGGGACTACCAAGGTCAACACACTCCAATTTGAACATGGAATATATATATCCTTGGTATCCATAGTTGTGGAAGCATAACATCTAGTTTTATTTTTATCAAGTACATAATTATTTCCTTGGAAAATGCAAAAAAATGTTGATTAGCGCTTTAGATGGTAGGTTTTCTTCTAAAACCATGGCTTTTCTAGAAGGAAACATATATATATATATATATATATATATATATATATATATATATATATATATATATATATATATATATATATATATATATATATATATATATATATTTTTAATTATTTTTTATTTTTAATGTTCAAGAAGATTGTTAATTCATTTGATTGTTTGGATTTTAATGGAGGCCTTTTGTGCTTCTAATTTATGCATATGATAAGTTCTTCTTGGTAGGAATCTGCTAACAATACAACCATTAGGCCTATTTATTTAATGGGAAGACAAATAATAATTTATTCAACTTCCTATTAAGTTTTGGACACTTAAGTATTAAAATAATCTCTCATTTATATGAAAATGCTATTTATTTGATGTGTTTAAATTAAGAGAATTAGAAGTTGTTGAGGGTTTTGATCTGGAAGCCTTTTTCATAGCTCATCTTACTTTTGTAAGGTATGGTTCACTTTTTCAAGCAAGGAATGTAGAAGATAGAGGAGATAATTAGGTTTCACCTTATAGCCCTCAATCAATTCATGAAGATGCTAGTGCCCTACAGAGTTCAAATAAACAACACAAACAACATGGACATTCCAACATAATCATTTGTTCAACCGTACAACAATATCAATAGAGAACTTCTACACCACATAGGAGAATTAAATTGGGTAGGACATAATAGAAGAAAAATGTATTTGATAGTGCTAGAGAGGGTGCTATTTATCATTGCCCCCAATATAATTTGAAGAACACATGTTGTTGTTGGAAAATAAATAAGGAAAATAAATATTGTTAGAATGAATCCCAAATATTTACAAAAAGAAATATAAGTTAATGTTATGGAAATCGATGATATTAATGAAGTTATTGAAATGTCAGACTAAGATGAAAATATGCTATTTGAAATCTAGTTTATTGCGGTAGAGATAGATTGGGAACACTCATTTTTTTAAAGGAGGAATTAGTCACATTGCACCAATAAATGTATAACAAAAATTCTAAAAAATTGTAAATTGAAAGAGTGAATCTGAAAAACAAGAAACATGTTGATAAAACAAATTCTAAAATTAACATTAAAGGAATAAACCCTCCAAGCTTAAGAAATTATAGACCCACTTGATTATTAATTTTTGAAAAATAATTATAAAATATTATGTTGAAAACAAGAATCGAGGAATTATAAATGGCCTTACCACTAAAAATGTCGTCTTTTGAACCAATGTCTACTATTAGGTCAGGCCATATTTTGAAGATTCACCAAATAGTAGTTCAAAATCAGAGTAGCCTCAATTTTATTAGAATGCAACAATATGTAGCCGAAAACATGATAAAAGGATTTATATACTCATAGAATTCTAGGAAGTAGCCACTGCTTCAACTAATTGTCTACATGGATAAAAAAAATTAGAATATTTGTAAGAGGATTTGGATAATGTTGAAATAGTTTACTAAATTTTCGGACATGAATGAGGCTTAAAGGAGAAAACAAAATATGTCTTCCAAGAATAGAAAGAAGTTGTTGAATGTTTGTTGGTTAGGAAGGATTTACACACTCTAAGAAATGATCTCTCCAAATGTGAAAATATCAATACAAAAAGGAGTGAATTGTTATTTAAATTAATTGATGTGACTAAAGAGTTAGAGGGCCATAACAGTGAAAAGAAACATTGTAGATTGTACTTTCGAGGCACCATTATCCTTCTCAAATTTGATTCGTTTTTATTCCCACTTCCCTTCTATATAGTTAGAATCACTGAATGAGTAAATGAGAGTAACAATTCCATCCAATATTTTCAATACATATCTCTCCACTACAACATAACAAAAATTCTCTCCCAATGCCACTCTGCTTGATGCTTCTAATCTTTCTCTACCATGATTTGTCCTCATTTTTGCAATAATGAACCATATTAATATCAAGCCCTTCATTTTTCCCTTTCCTTGAATTATTATTTTCATCCAAACGCTATCATCATCATGTCTAGTGTCTTCAACTACCTTAGTTATTGATAGTAATTATTCTTCCACTAGTATTGTTATATACACAAATATATCATCCCCTGCAACACATACTTCAATATAGTAAATCTCCTCTCAAAAATTCTCTAGCTCCTGTTACCTATTTCTCAGCTCTTTGATGAATATAAAGAGACAACACCATTCACCAACTATAACAATAGGTAATCTTTTCTCCGAGTATGAAAAATTGAAACAAGTTAATTGTGCCCTTTAGTGAGCATCCTCGCCTCGAAGATATGCAAGTTTTCCATGTTTACCACCCAAATATTTGGGGCTAACTGACCAACTATCCCTATGTATAATTGAGCTTATAGGTGCTCTCCAACCCAATAGGGTAGAGATGTAATGTAATGTAATGTGTTGTAAACATTTTGATTCAGTCAAAATATAAATATAGATAAAAAAATTAAAATTAAGATAAACATGAACATGAACATAAACATAATAATAATAATAATAATAATGACTAAACCAACTTAGATCCATCTTAATTCTAGTTCTACCAAGTGTAGAGAGGGATCAAATCTCTTGATATGAAAACCTTGATCACTATCTTGAGTAGAAATTGCTTCAACATATAAATTGCTTTGCCAAAACAATGCAAAATGAAAATTAACTGATTGTGTATGGTAGAGATGTTGTAATGTCATGTCTTATAAACATTTTGAGTTGGTCAAAATGATAAAATAAAATAAAATAATTAATATTTAGAATTCTTTCAGTAATAATCACATGCAATAGAACATTGTCGACGTGTTTCAAACCAACCAGTGTGGTTCATCATCAGGACTATGTGCGAGGTCAGATCGAGACGTTGAGTGTAAATAGATGTAGAAATGGCTAAACTAGACGTTAAGATAACGGCTAGTATCCTAACGGCTAGTTTGAATATGAAATTAAATTAAATTAATAAAAGGATTAATTTTATTCATATAATAATTTAAAAATAATTTTTTATAAAATTTTCAAATATTTTAATTTATATTATAATTTTAGGTGAATTTAAGTTTTTATTATATTATTAGATTAAAATAGTTTATTTATTTATTAATTTGTTTATTTATTTATTATATTAATTTATTAATTAATTTATTATTATTATATTTATTTTATTTTATTTTTTAAACAACAATTAGGAATATAAGACAAGGATCCAACACTTACTGATATTCCAGCTGTCAGCTCTATTGAGATTAATGGATCTTTTTTCAATCTCTAAGGCCTCCCTTAACTTACGATGATGAAAATGGTCAATTCGAACAATAATATTAGCATCTTCGATGCAAATATAATGGTTAGTCTTTTCTGCATACTCAGCTAAGGTAGAGGAGCGGGATCTTCCATTTTTAATGTCAGTAGCATGCCCACAAATTCTTTGATTTATATACCAACCAGTTTCACCAATGTATGGCATCCCACAAGAACAAAGAATGATGTAGACACCTTTCCCATCCCTAGGGTCTACCATATCTTTAACAGATTTGAGAGGCTGCGAATAGTATTAAGGGGTTTGAAAGACGAACAAACCCTATGCTTCTTAAAGATCCTAGTAATCCTATTAGTGGTTCCCTAAATGAAAGGAAGGTGCACACTGTAAGACCATTCACTAGGCTCTTTTTTATTTTTAACTAAAGAACCTTTTTTTTCTTTAAAGAAAGCTTTAAGGCCCTATGACCTACTATAACCATTTTTATAAAAGACATTCATGAGGTGGGTTTTTCCCGTACAAGGTGTGACTCATCAGATATTTTCAATGCCCTACTGGCTAAGGTGTTGAGGACGCCTAATTTCTGAGTAGGTATATGATGATAACTAGCGTTAAGATATTGCTTAGTATGAGTTTTCTTTCGAAAAACTTGATGGGAGAAAGAACCATCATCCTTTCTTGAAATAACAACATCGAGGAAAGTTGGGCTACCATCCACCTCATATTCCATGGTAAATTTTATGGAGCAAGATTGACGAAAGAGATCTAACTTTTCCTTTCCATGAGGCTAGATATTGATAGTAATGAGACTAATAAGATGGATCTTAACCTTATTAACATTGATAAGAAATATTTAATTATTAAAATGACTCTCACAACATTAAAAATGAAGGGTATAAGAGTAAGAAAATAATTTTTAATAACAAGAATAGTAATTATGAAAATAACAATAATATAGATAAAATTATTAGGAACTTTGAGAATAATAAAAATAGTAAAAATAGCAATAATATTAACCATTATAATGATTATAACAAGAAATATAACTATTTTATTAACAACAATGATAATAATAATTTTGAAGATGAAAGTAAAATTAATATTAAAAATAATAATATCAATAATAATATTAATAATAATAAATCTAATAATAATATTTTTTCATGTCCTTCTGCCAGTAATAACGTAGTCAATCTTTTGACCTTCTCTTTTAACTCATCTATTTATATTCTTATAGAGAAAGGCTTTAATTTTTCCTTAGCTCCTAGAAATATCCATATTAAAGATATTGTATGTGACATAGAATTTGGAATTAGGGGCTTACTAGATTCCTCCAAGGACATCATTAGACAAGATTGTGTGGTCATCTTGAGGAAAGCCAAGCCCCCCAAAAGCAACCTGAGTAAGCCCAAGTTTGAGGCTCTAAAATCCTTAAATAATAATAAAGATATTGTTATTCTTATGGCTAACAAAGGAGGTGCAGTTTTCATTCTTAATAAAGATGATTATAGGAGGAAAATGTTAGACCATTTGGATAACAGTGGAAGCGACAAGAAACTTACTAAAAAACCCTTAAAAAAGGTCTCCAAATTTTTCACTGATTCCATTAAATCCAGCAGCTCAGTGAGCTCCCTTAGAAAGAATTTGATTGAGAGAAACCCTCTTACTCCTAGAATCTATGCTCTTCCTAAAATCCATAAGGATGGTTCCCCCCTTTGGGCCATCTTTAATACCATAGGTGGTCTGACTTATCTTCTCGCCAAGTATTTTTCTCATAATCTTAAGCCTCTCGTAGGTCATACTAACTCCTTTATCAAAGATTCTTTCTCTTTTGTTAAGGAGTTAAAGGACATTAGAATGGATCTTGATGATAGACTTGTCAGTTTTGATGTTGTTTCACTTTACACCAATATCCACATTAATGAGGCCATTGATGTTATTAATCGCATTCTTGATCCAGATATGACCCATTTAATTGGGATCTGTTGAGATTCAACAAGATGATGAGCAGGCATAATTTTAAGAACCCCCCTAAATTTATATATATTAAAAATAGGCGAATCCCCATGATACATAGGAAAAATGGAAGGCGATTTTATTAATAATATAATATGTATATATAATTTTTTGGCGAATCTCTCACGAGATTATATTATCCTGTAAAATCATGGCGAATCACCAGTACAAATGCTGAATCACTACTACAAAATGGTGAATCGTTGTCTAGTGGAGTTCAGAGTGTTGGTTCCAATGAAGATATGGTAATTGAACCATGAGTAGAAGGAAGAGAACCACAGAGACCAAGCATGGCACATGGTGACTCGTGAGGGAAGTAGTTCTCGTGTAGTTTGGAAAATGCGTTCTTCTAGTTCTGCTAAGCGTAGTGTTGTTTGTCATGCTACTACTAGCACTTATATTGAGGTTGGAGAGGAGTTTGAGGAAAGGTAGCAGTGGTGGAGAATTACAAAGAGTACCCCATGATGGGCTCCATTTTTCCCTTTGGTATTTGTGCCTGCAAGACCTTCTGTCCATTGAACCAACAATTAGCCATTCAACCAACAATCAACTTGACTGATTTGATTAGGTACGAGTCAACTTAGACTAATCTTCAAAACTATGATTTGCACTATCCCATATTTATCACACTAATGCTACACAACATTGTGCATTTGCACCTAACTCTCAATAATTCTTTTCCAAGAAAAAACTATAATAAGAAAAATATTTTACTATATTCTAAAAGGTGAAGATGTCGAAATCATGCCACAAAGTGAAAGGAAATAAAATATCTTTCCTAAAACCACCAAATATATAAAGAAAACAATAATGATTATAATAATAGAACTAGATCTATCGATCTATCGATATATGCATGATATGAGAACCATAAGCATTCAAGAGACTAATTTCAAACTCAAAAAAATCCTCTAAACAAGCAACAAACAAACCACTAAAATTTTCAAATATATCAAGGCTAGACATTAACACAATTTCATGTACTTGAATAAGCCCATTGTTGCTTAGCGTTAGACTTCTTAAATTAGTTCTTTATCATTTAATACTAGGACACTATCTATGTGAAAAGAAATAGGTCCCAACTTCATCAAATCCGACTTCATTTCCAATCAAAGATCAAAACTAGCTTCGTTTCCAATACCAGTATAAAATCACACATTTTCCAAATATCAATAATTATTTTCCAAGAAAATATAAAACTCGAAACTCAGCAAAATTCCCCAAACACAAGCAACATATATAACATTAAAATTTTCTAAGATGTCAAAGCTAGACATCAAGGTAGTTTCATGTACTTGAATGAGCCCATTGATGCTTTGCATTAGTCTTGTTAAATTAGTTATTTATCATTTAATACTAGTCAAACGCTATCTATGTGAAAATAGGTCCCAAAATCATCAAATCCAACTTCATTTCCTGTCACAAATAAGAAGCAAACAATGTAAGGATTGAATATGAAACATCAATCTTAAAATAACACACATGAAAGAAATGTAGATGCAATGTTACAATAAAAAATACAAAATATGGAACCCATTTTTACCTGAATTTGACATGTAGTAATCTTGCATGATCAACGGAACATGTATACCAAAATAAGAGTCCTAGGGTATTTCAATTTCCCAATTCTCATCTTGGTCATCATTTTCTACATTATGAACATGATCTTCTCCAAATGTACTGTCATTATGAGCCTCCAAAACATTATCTTTTGTATCAAGTTCACTAGATAAATTTGTTATATTGTTTTCTTCCCTTCTATCACAATTTGATCGCCAAAGCGCTAGTGCTCTTTCATATGGAAAATTGTCAACGTCATACTTTGTTACATATAATCTTAAACATGTATCCACATGTTTATCAAGCTTGTTCCTCAACTTTGACTTAAAAAATGATAGTGCACTAAGCATTCTCTCATCCTCCACTGATCCCAAAATCATGGTTTGACACAAATATGCTAATTTAAAATATTCTGATATGTTTTCTTGCAGGTATTGGCTAGCACTTAAAGTATTCCATAATCTTGTTATAGCACCGTTTTCATAAGTTCTCTTAAGGTCTTCTTGCATTGTTTCGTAGCGTCCACACCTTCTTGATACCAATTTTGATGAGATAAATACAACAATGTGTTCTCATGTGACAGAGACTTGTACAAAGTGATACTAAGACATTTTGGATAATCATAGAAAATGGGACTTAAGTTCAATACATTGAAAGTGTTTCCAATATTCTTGAGACTCTTTTTGCTGCCAGCTCCCAGCAGTTGTCTCAGGACTCATTCCCTCTCGTAGTGTAGTGATCTTGCAATTTCTATCAAATTTGGTCTCACTGAGATCACAATATTATCAAATTGGTCTCTTGACATGGGGCAATCTTTGGTGATTCGTCCCGTCTTACTAATATAATGAAAGGGGACCATATACCCACGCACTGTGATACATAGTATCCCTTTTTCATCAAGCGTCAAAAAATTTTCAGTATTTTCTATATTGATGATCTTAGTCCAACTTGTAAACTCTGGACCAGTAAAAGAGTCTGGCATCATATACAAATTATCCAATGCAAGGCATGCTGACTTTCTCGAATTTGTGTATTCGGCAATATACATTGTCAATTGGACCGTTTTCGAGACGTTAACATTGTAGCATAAGGAGGATTCATCAGATGCGTCAATAATGTTTCTATATCAGTTAGTCGAAAAAGAAGATCTTGAGCTTTGTCTACATTGTAGCGATTTTCATACATCAACCCTACCAAAGATTTGAACTCACTTAATAGTCTTTGAGCTGATCCATTTAATGAGATCCTTCTTGTATCAACATATTTTAGTAGTTTTTTTCCATCCGTAACACCATCTACAAATTTTTGAAACTCTAAATATCGTTTGGGACTACGAGAAAAGTATGCATGAGTCTCACGTACAAGATCTTCAACTTTTGAAACTGATGGAACTATATCATGCTTCAAATCACAAAGAATCATCATAGTATACAATGAATATTAATCATATATGGTGAAGCTGATAGTTGTAGTCTAACACAAAGACCATTCCTTTGTCCTTGCATTACCGATGCTCCATCTGCTCCAACACATACCAACTTTTTTACAATCATTAAATGATCCATACAACTTTCCTTCAAAGTATTAAGAACAAGTTCATAAATATTTTCAGCTGTAGAAGTCTCTCTCATCTTTTTAATCCCAAGTAGATAGGAATGCCTAATATGGTCATTAACCATATAAATGCTCATGCAAATCCATGAAGTATTATGAATAGCTGTAACCTCATCCAAAGACAATGCCAAAAACCTAGCATTTGCAATCTCCTGTTTCAAATCATCAATTTCTACTTGAGCTAGATATCTTGCCCAGTCCCAACCACTAGTTATGGACCAATGAGAAGATGGAAAGTTTGGCACGTGAAGAAAAGATAGAAATTTCATCTGATCTGGATAATCTGTCATAGGACGACCCTTACATAAGATGTGAAATACAGTGCTCAATTGTATCGTCTTGGATAACAAACTTCTTTCCATCGTATTTTCAAATTAAGATATGATGGTTCCTCCACTTGCCTCAAGTTTCTTCTTATTTATTAAATATTTTTTGTATTCTTCCACACATTGGCTATGCCGGCATTCCTCCAAAGATTTCCATCTGATAATAGATTTCTCTTTACCATTTACAATTTTCTTTTCATAAACCTTTCCTGCATGTTTTTGTACTATATCTAGCTTCATCTGAAATTTCTCTACCTTGCAACTTTTCCATTCCCACTTAGTGGTTTAATTTCTGGCAATCTCATTTTCATGGGACATTATTGTCAGTGGAAAACTTGAGAATGATCATCTTGGAATTTTCTCTATGATCCTTGGCCTTTTTTCCTTTTTAAAGTGAATGGTTCATCACCTTCAAGGAAATATCTTCTGTTGCTCATCTATTAATTGTGTTCTTCGTTTATCTACCTACGATCACTTGAACTATTATTTCAAGTAATGCACATGGATTATCAGGACCATTTCTGAGATTTGACATCTCTCGATAATGTACGATTGTTGAAGAGCTTAAAGCATGAAAGAGAATATTATTCTTAGGTTGAACTTTGAGATATGAATAATACCTTCAATTTCATATGAATAATTTCTTCGAGGATTAGATTTGCAGCATCTCTTCTGAATATTCCACAAATCCCATTTCAAGTGAATCTAGAAACCTGCATCAATAGTTTCCAAGAGTTGAGAATTACTAGATTTGTAAGTAGCTTTCAAAGTAAAATAAGTCTAATGTTCACAAAAACCATTATGCAATTTTTTATTAAAATGTTGTGCCAAGGCCCAAGCCCAAAAGCAAAAATAAATCATTATACACAAAACAATAACATCATGAGTCATCATCTATATAACAAAGAACATCATTCAAATATAAAATATAAAAAAATTTCCACTAAATTAAATCATATCTCCAAATCACCTAATGAACACTTGAAAGCTTTAAACAAAACAACAAAATATTACAATAAATTTAATCATCCTTTGAACTTCCCAAAACACCTCTCCCTTAAGTTGTAAATAATTGGTTATAAGAAGTTGAAACATATCCTCTATCATTTTCCATCATAAAAGTGAGGAAGGAAACTAGTCAGTTACTAGTGATTCTTTTACTTATAAATGTAAAGAAATCCCTTAAGACATTGTCCTCCTGTTGACCATAGTTTCATTTCCATAGTGAAACACGTCTAGTATGGCCATGAAATAACCTAAAAAGACTCAAATTTTTTCCATGATTTGTAAACACACGGGTGCCATGTAAAGTTTCAGGCCCAAAAAGCACATGTAGGATCCTATAAACCAATATTAGTTATTGTATCAAACATTTAAAACTCCTAATTAGCACTTAGTGTTTGTTATTTAACCAAGTTCCATTGAAATAACAGTCATGGGATGTTACCAAAGAGTTAACCAATAGATAAATGCACACCACAAATCATACATTCATTGGAACTTCCCCTCCCATGAATGACCATCTAAGGGAAAGGGGCAAAAAAGAAGAAAAGAAGTCAGCGAATCACCATAGTCAACCAATGATTCTTAATGTCAAATCATTGGAAACTGAAAATCAAGTGCAAATTTAACCCATGCATCCATGGGTTGACAAAAAGAGTTTATAGCAGCCACAAGCTAATCATTCTATGAGTCTACCCAAATCTGACACAAACTCCTAAAACTTGTTGATTAGAAATTCCCCAAGAAATTTCACTTGGTTCATGAGAGAATGAAAGACGAGTACAAATAAACTTCCATGAAAGACGAGTGCAAATATCCTTCCATGAATGGATATCACTCTCCAAAATCATTTTGGGCATATTCCAATATGTAGGAGCCAGGGAAACATGGTGCATAACAGCAGTCTATTGTGCCTGAATTTAAACCGCATCAAGGGAACATTTGCACTCTTCACACATTGAACATTGAAGACAATTAATTAATGCCTAACATGACCATAGCAACAAAAGCATCAAGCAGAGGTTATAAAAAGATTATGTGAAAGTGAGAAAGAACACCCATCATGAAGCATCAAGTAATATCATCCACAACATCAACATCATTGTTGGGAAGATTTTGATCGCCTTCGCCTACTAGAAGTAACTTCTAGTGGTAAAGGTGGTTTTAAAGCTAATCTATGCGAATGACGAGGGGTAGGATTATGTTCTTCCACGATTGTTGATTAATTTTAACAAAAAATAAATAAACAAAAAGAGGGTAATGCTAGGCAAAAGGGTTTACCAGTAAACTGTGAACTGCAGAATACCTCCTGGAAAGCCAAGAAGTATGGGCATGCAATCTCCCCGAATGCTGTGTTCGGTGTATCACAATTTAAAGGCAGCCGACTCGGTTCACTATGGATGGATAACACCTAAAAGTTGTCCTCCCAAATATACCCGAAGGTACGTGGAGGCCCAAGTCCGTAATAGCGTTGTCTAATGCGAAACCGCACAGTGAGAGCACCACCTATATACTTATCATACTGTAACGCCGCCCCGAGGGACGTGCTATGATATACTTACGTACGTGGGGTGAGATATCGCACTCAGAATGTATCGCAGACAAGTTAACGACAGCTGCTATGTTTTACGACGCCGGAACACGTCTCTAGCCTAGAACTTCTAAATGTTATTGTTATGGTTCCAATGCGTTTTTAGATAAATTGAGATTAATTTTATGTTGATCTTGCTTAACAATTTTCCTTTCAATGGTACCGCGATGATGTATGTAGAAATTCCTAAATGCAAACTAAGAATGATAAGCAAACTTTTCACTTTTAGTTTTTCAATGAAAGACCTACCTACAAAGGGAAGAGAGCAAATAATTTTGTGAGCAAACAAATCAATGAACAAAAGAAAACATTGAGCACAAAACTAAATGCAGATTTCCTAATGTTCCTTTTGTGAAAAAAAAACACAATCCTACATGCAAATGCGAGTTTTTCTTTTCAGTTCCTTAAATGTTATGAATGCCGAAAAGAAACTAAGTGCATCAAACAAATGCTTTTTACTTTTCAAGAAATGAAGAATATGAATGACAATTGTATAACCGCCATCATTGCCAAAGTATACATGCCATTTACAAAATGTCAAGGAACTAGATTGAGAAGAGATATCTCAAAGATCAAATTAAAAAGGAAAATAAAACAATCATCATGATACAAGAAACAAAAATATCAAGTGAAAGAGTTAAGGAAATAACATCTTCGTGTTGGAGGAGATGTGAATATGTAGCCTTAGGTGTTAGATGAAGTGTTAGATGGAAGTGTTTGGGGTTTGAAGTTATACACATAAAAATCCTGTTACAAAAAACATAAACTCTCATAGACCAATGGTCCCATTGCCTATAGATCTTTGCTAGGGAAGAAAATTGAAATGATGCAAATACTAGTATAGATTCTCTATAACTCTAGATCTATTAAGCAACAAAAGGGATAAATATCAAATAACTTCTCAGGCTTAAAAAAATATAGGGTCAAGTGGATCTATGCTAGTTTATATATATTTGTAACATTAAACATCGAATATGAAATACTTTCCATGTTATTTTATCAGTGTCCATGTCTATTACAATGATGTCTCTGCCACCCAAGCTTTAATGAATCTCATTTTCTGTCGGTGCAACTAGAGATCTAAAATGTAGTTATTTCTATTATTGTTTAATACTTTTAGGATAGAATTAAGTGTTTATTCCCTATATGCTTTGCATGACAAATGAATGCCTTTTAATGTTTTTCCAATTTAGTCTTTTATAGTGAAATCGAGTACCACATAAAATAGCATGAAAGAGGAGGACATAATTTTGCTGGCTAGCTTAAGTGTTGTATCTGCTGACCCAGATGACATTGAGCACTAGCTACTTGCCAAGGTATCCCTTCTTGTGAAAATAGCTTAATAAGCTTACAGGATGATCTTATATCTTTTAATTGACATGTTCTTAGTCTTTTAGAGTGTAACACATGCATTTTATTTTTTTGTTAAATGTAGCTCATTTTCCTGTATTGCTTCCCACTTTTCATTGTACTTATTGATATGATAGGATGAGAACAGAGCTCATGAAAACATCAGTCAACCTGCACAGGTAAGCGATGGTGAAAAAACTTCTGAAAGAGAAGAAGGTGATCAAGAAAGTTTGCTTACAAAGGTCCAAATTCATGCTCAATTAAGGGTAGTGGAGGCTGAAATAGCTGTAGTTTCAGCTGGCCTTGAAATAGTTCAAAGCATTGCAGGCAAAGATTCAGAGAGTTTAGAAGGTGAAAAGTATGAAAATGATCAAGACTTAAGTGAACACAAGCCTTTTGTAGTGGATGGAGGAGTGCTTCAACGAGCATTGGCTACTGAAAGACTTAGAAGCCTTAAGCAGAAAAGAGGACATCTTAAGGAACAACTGAAAGCTTTTGAGAGAGATGGAAAGACACGAGAACTTGAGGAACAAAAGGTGCTTCTGAATTCAGTGAAGAACAAAGAAGAAACAATGATCAATAGAACTAGACGTCTGTTGGATAAGCCAACAAGAGGGAAAAGGAATAATTTTTCATTGCAGGAGGATGATGAGTTTGATGCAGCAACGTTAGGGCTCATTGAAACTGTAATTTACATTGCCCTTTATTCCTGTATTAGTATCAGATGTCTTAAATGCAATACAAGTATGAAGGTTTAAACTCTTCATGAAGACAGTTTTGAGGAAACTTTATGACAGTAAAGCTTTGACAAAACTTTATGAAGCCATGGTTTCGAGGCAGAGCTTAGATTTCTTATGCGAAGTGACAGCAATAAAGAGACTCAACTTTAAGACACGAGTTTGGGAAGATTTATTTCTTATGAACCCACAATTTAGAAAAAAACTTGAGTTTTTAGGAAGTTGCAATTTTTGAACAGTGATTTTAAGGAATCAACAATTTAATAAAAAGGAAAGATGAGGCATGACAAAAAATTAACAAACAGTGGAATTTGAAAGCTCATAGAGACAAAATTTCAAGTGTCTTATAACTGTTGTAGAAAAGAATAAAAAGTGTGGAAAGCAGAATATATGTCGGGGGTGTGTGTGTGTTAAAGACGCGGAGGAGGCTGAATTATAGTTGAAACAGAATTGCAGCCATTGAGAAGACAAAATATAGTCTTGGAAGAAAGCAGAAGATCAAAGTAGCAGCAGAAACTGAACATGAACTAGCCCCAGCAAGATGTATCAGCAGAGCTAGTCAGTTTGCTCAATAATAAGAAACATTCAATGAAGATGGGTTAAAGATTTAGGGGTAAAGACAAGGACGAGGCTGAATTATAATTGAAACAGAATTGCAGCCATTGAGAAGACAAAAAATAGTCTTGGAAGAAAGCAGAAGATCAAAGTAGCAGCAGAAACTGAACATGAACTAGCCCCGGAAAGACGTATCAGCAGATCTAGTCAGTTTGCTCAACAATAAGAAACGTGCAGTGAATATGGGGAAAAGATTTCATCAATTCAATAAGAAACCTAAAAAATAATTTCGAGTAAAAAATTTCATAACTGCAAATTAGTGAAATTTTCTTGCACAAAATTGGAAAGACAACCTATTATTTGGAGGGAATAATTGCAGTAATAGGTTTGAAATTGAGATGAATCAAACATGGAGCTGGTTACACTGCTCAAGAACAAGAAAGTTGCAGTGGATATAGATGTTTGGACTGAGAATGATTGATTAGATAAACAAGCTAGAAACGTACTAAATAATGAAAAGATTGAAGACCCCAAAGAGAGTAAAACTGCTTGCACAAAATTGTAAGGAATATTTGTAGAAGCAGCAAATTAGAAAAATAAAATTCAATTAAGGAGTAAAATGGCATTCAAACTGCAAGACAAATTTCTACCTTCAGATTATAACAGAAGTACACTCTAATAGTTGCAGAATCTAAAATAAAAAGAAAAAAAAATTTAGGAGTACACCGAAGAAAGCCATCCATTCTAGTTGGGCAACAAGAATTTATAAGGTAGGCAAACAGGTGGTTGTTTCACAGAGGCAGGGGTGTTGGTGCAGCAAATCAATGCAAGACAAGAGTTTCTGCATCCAAGAAAGAAAATACAAAAGAGAAAAAGACTGGGAATCTGGAACGAAATAGATTCATTATCTCTAGATTGCAAGAATATTTATGCAATTATATATTATAATATATTTAATACTGATTAAACAATAAGAATTATAATGTTACAATGAGCATCGTGACAGCTTAATTTTATGCATTGACTGGTCATGAAGTAAATGGGTATGTGCCCTTTGACATTTCATTAGCTAATTGTTATTATTATTATTATGTTATCATATTACCACCCCCTCAAGTAATGTTTTTATCTTGTGTTAGGGGTTTGACTCTCTACGTGATTTGAGTGATGGCAATTTCCTTTGTATTCTTTGCATCCATATCTTGAAGTCTGTTGACCTGGTTGCTTAACATAAAACATTGATGCTACTTGATAAGATATTTTCCTTGCTTCCACTGTTGTATGTTCATATGTGCTTGTGCTTTTTTCATTAGTTATAATTCACCTTCCTTGAAAGAAAAACCCTCATCAGTGATCACCATAGAATTTATAATGTTGATATTGCCAGTTAAACTTTGTGAACTATTCTTTTGGGTTGGTGTTATAAGTACACAACTACAGCAACAACTCCACACCTAGCACCATTCTATCTCATCAAGTAGTAGAGCATATAATCCTGTTTGCAGCCTTACTTCTTGTATTTGAACTGATATTTGATGAGATCTTCCCACTCCCTTGACCTTTTTTCCATCAATGACCATAACGGTGAGGTCCTTGGTTGGGTACACATAGGTATAGCTGTTTAGAAACATTGAACTCTACACTACACAATGATCATTACTGTCAGAAGCTACAAGTATCATCGCATTTCTATTTTTCACAATTCCTTTGAGCTTTAGTGTCTTAGGTTGTGATTTTCTTGAGCAAGTTATAGATGGAGTTGTAGGTTCTTTCGTCTTTTCTTAGAACCTAGATCTTATCAACCCTGCTGAGATGAAGTAGGATATATTTGGCATTCAATTCTTGTATTTGGTCCTTTTTTTAATTTCCTTTTTAGGCACGTCTTCATTTATTTTGTTGGGAACATGAAACAGAAGCTAATGATATTGTTGATGGTGCTTCATTATCAATCATCAATATTTCAATTTTCAATCAGGTTAACTTGTTCTACCCTGACCTCTTTTACGAACTGTGTGATGGTACTTCATTATCAACCATCGATATTTCAATTCTAAATATATTGAATTGACCTGTATTAGCATGACCTCTTTCGTGAACTGTGGTCAATGAATTCAGACTTACTAACAGAATTTTGTGAGTTTTGGATTCTGCTTTGATCTCATGTTTTAGTTAGACAATCAATCCCTTCTCTACACTCATTAATTATCTTTGATACTTCATCCTTGCCAGGCTCTTAATTGCACCCAACAATAGAAGAGCTCATAGAAGTCCATATTTTATTTATAAATATAGAGCTCATATGAAACCATATTTTTATTTATAAATATATTCTAACAAAACATTCTTAGGATGGACTTCTATGAGCTCTTAATTTGTAAGTCCACCTTCTTGTCTAGGAAGATTGTTAACACCTTCTTGTCTAGGAAGAATTGAAATTTAATCACCTGGGATGCTTGGATCATTAAATATAATCTCCAGGCCAAGTATGTTAGTTTATTTCGAGTCAAATTCCCCTGCTCTGGTACAGAGTTTGTAGGCAAAATAGCATACAAGTATTATGTTTCTCTCAAGCTCCCAATGCCCAGTCTAGGTTACAGATAATTTCATCAATGTTGTATTAGTCCTAACATACCTAAATGATCATGGTAATAAGATTTCACTGTTTTATGTTGAGGATTGAACAACATGTGCACTTCAATAAAACCTTATACAAGCCACCTTGATAGGGGCATCCTCAAAAGATCTCATATTATCCGACTACATTATCCTAGATAGTAAATGATATATACAAGTTTTGTTTCTTAAGAAACATTAATTGGCATGGTATCTAATATGACATTGTGTTGATTCTCATAGTCACATAGCATTGCATATTTGCATGGTTTTGTACACTAGTCATGAAAATTGATTGTTGTTATGAAGTACACCTTGCTACTGCATAAACATTCTGGCAGATTGTTAACACCTTCTTGTCTAGGAAGAATTGAAATTTAATCACCTGGGATGCTTGGATCATTAAAGATAATCTCCAAGCCAAGTATGTTAGCTTATTTTGAGTCAAATTCCCCTGCTCTGGTACAGAGTTTGTAGGCATTATAGGAAAAAGAATGCTTTTCCTATACTTTGCTGCTAATATGAAGAATCATCTTCCAATGTCTCATTTACTTTTTACGGGAGTGGGCTTGCATTAGTTTTCCATTCCATGGGGAAAAATTTACATAGTGGATTGCATAGTAAACATACTAGAAATAAAAGAGAATTGATGATATCAAAATTATGGTAACAAATAATTAATTCAAGCAAAACAAATATAAAGGATAGAAAAATACATGTAGAAAGTTGTGAATGATGAACTGTACCAAGTTCCCCACCTATGCAACACAATTTACTACTTCTGCTTTGTAGTACCCCATGGAGAATAAATTATGGAATGAGGTGTGACTACTCTGCCTTATCTGATGTTTTTTAAGGGAAAACTTGTGAATTTGAATACTAGATTGTTTATTATTACATTTTGATGGTTGCATTTCCAAATGGCTCCACTGTTTAGTGATCATGGTGGAAAAATTGCAAATGTCTTTTCACAGTCTTTTGTTCATTTGTTCTCTCTCGAAAGCCCTTGCACTGCCTGCTCTGAACTACATCACCAAGATGACCAGCTCTAAGCTGCAATTCTATCTGCAAAAGGTCATGGAGCCTTGTTCTGAAGTACGCCTTGCTACTGCATAAACATTCTGGTAGATTGTTAACACCTTCTTGTCTAAAAAGAATTGAAATTTAATCACTTGGGATGCTTGGATCATTAAAGATAATCTCTAGGCCAAGTATGTTAGTTTATTTTGAGTCAAATTCCCCTGCTCTGGTACAGAGTTTGTAGGCATTATAGGAAAAAGAATGCTTTTCCTATACTTTGCTGCTAATATGAAGAATCATCTTCCAATGTCTCATTTACTTTTTACGGGAGTGGGCTTGCATTAGTTTTCCATTCCATGGGGAAAAATTTACATATTGGATTGCATAGTAAACATACTAGAAATAAAAGAGAATTGATGATATCAAAATTAGGGTAACAAATAATTAATTCAAGCAAAACAAATATAAAGGATAGAAATATACATGTAGAGAGTTGTGAATGATGAACTGTACCAAGTTCCCCACCTATGCAACACAATTTACTACTTCTGCTTTGTAGTACCCCATGGAGAATAAATTATGGAATGAAGGTGTGACTACTCTGCCTTATCTGATTTTTTTAAAGGGAAAACTTGTGAATTTGAATGCTAGATTGTTTATTATTACATTGTGATGGTTGCATTTCCAAATGGCTCCACTGTTTAGTGATCATGGTAGAAAAATTGCAAATGTCTTTTCACAGTCTTTTGTTCATTTGTTCTCTCTCGAAAGCCCTTGCACTGCCTACTTTGAACTACATCACCAAGATGACCAGCTCTAAGCTGCAATTCTATCTGCAAAAGGTCATGGAGCCTTGTTCCGAAGTATGCCTTGCTACTGCATAAACATTCTGGCAGATTGTTAACACCTTCTTGTCTAGGAAGAATTGAAATTTAATCACCTGGGATGCTTGGATCATTAAATATAATCTCCAGGCCAAGTATGTTAGTTTATTTTGAGTCAAATTCCCCTGCTCTGGTACAGAGTTTGTAGGCAAAATAGCATACAAGTATTATGTTTCTCTCAATCTCCCAATGCCCAGTCTAGGTTATAGATAATTTCATCAATGTTGTATTAGTCCTAACATACCTAAATTATCATGGTAATAAGATTTCACTGTTGTATGTTGAGGATTGAACAACATGTGCACTTCAATAAAACCTTATACAAGCCACTTTGATAGGGGCATCCTCAAAAGATCTCATATTATCCGACTACATTATCCTAGTTAGTAAATGATATATACAAGTTTTGTTTCTTAAAAAACATTAATTGGCGTGGTATCTAATATGACATTGTGCTGATTCTCATAGTCACATAGCATTTTATATTTGCATGGTTTTGTACACTAGTCATGAAAATTGATTGTTGTTTTGAAGTACGCCTTGCTACTGCATAAACATTCTGGCAGATTGTTAACACCTTCTTGTCTAGGAAGAATTGAAATTTAATCACCTGGGATGCTTGGATCATTAAAGATAATCTCCAGGCCAAGTATGTTAGTTTATTTTGAGTCAAATTCCCCGGCTCTGGTACAGAGTTTGTAGGCAAAATAGCATACAAGTATTATGTTTCTCTCAAGCTCCCAATGCCCAGTCTAGGTTACAGATAATTTCATCAATGTTGTATTAGTCCTAACATACCTAAATGATCATGGTAATAAGATTTCACTATTGTATGTTGAGTATTGAACAACATGTGCACTTCAATAAAACCTTATACAAGCCACCTTGATAGGGGCATCCTCAAAAGATCTCATATTATCCGACTACATTATCCTAGTTAGTAAATGATATATACAAGTTTTGTTTCTTAAAAAACATTAATTGGCATGGTATATAATATGACATTGTGTTGATTCTCATAGTCACATAGCATTTTATATTTGCATGGTTTTGTACACTAGTCATGAAAATTGATTGTTGTTCTGAAGTACACCTTGCTACTGCATAAACATTCTGGTAGATTGTTAACACCTTATTGTCTAGGAAGAATTGAAATTTAATCACCTGGGATGCTTGGATAATTAAAGATAATCTCCAGGCCAAGTATGTTAGTTTATTTTGAGTCAAATTCCCCTGCTCTGGTACAGAGTTTGTAGGCATTATAGGAAAAAGAATGCTTTTCCTATACTTTGCTGCTAAAATGAAGAATCATCTTCCAATGTCTATTTACTTTTACGAGAGTGGGCTTGCATTAGTTTTCCATTCCATGGGGAAAAATTTACATAGTGGATTGCATAGTAAACATACTAGAAATAAAAGAGAATTGATGATATCAAAATTAGGGTAACAAATAATTAATTCAAGAAAAACAAATATAAAGGATAGAAAAATACATGTAGAAAGTTGTGAATGATGAACTGTACCAAGTTCCCCACCTATGCAACACAATTTACTACTTCTGCTTTGTAGTACCCCATGGAGAATAAATTATGGAATGAAGGTGTGACTACTCTGCCTTATCTGATTTTTTTAGAGGGAAAACTTGTGAATTTGAATGCTAGATTGTTTATTATTACATTGTGATGGTTGCATTTCCAAATGGCTCCACTGTTTAGTGATCATGGTAGAATTTTTCTCATTTCCAGTGGTGCATTGTACTATTGCTCCATTTTTCTCTCTGGTGATAGTTAAAGAGCCTTTCTCATGTCCAAAAGGCATCTGTGTGTGTTGAAAACAACCAACATTTGAGCCTTCCACATTATGATCTTCAGATGTAACACAAACACCATTCATAAAACCTCTCGTTTTTGAGGTTAACCCTTCTTTAACTCCCATTGAACTTGAGCTAAAATATATGATGTCCTCTGGTTGCTTTGAATGGCAGATTTCATGGGAATCGACATGACCCGGGCCATGGGACGTGTTCCTATGTCTGCAAAAACTGAATTCATGTCCCTTTCTAGAGTCATCAAAATCACTTGAGAAATTCTCATTGTTAGTATGACAAAAATGCAGTCCATGGCAGGACTTCCTATCTATTGGACAGTGGTGACAGTATCTATGTTTGTGTACCCTAGTGCTGCTCGTATGAATGTACCTAAGAGAACTACTTGTTAAATTTTCCTTACATATTTGTTCTTATGTTTTCTCCACGATGGAGAGAGGGCACTTGAACATGAACTTAGAGTTCATCCAAAAGGGGCCATCTGAACCATAACCTGATTCTAAGCTACTACTTTTAGAATATGGGCTCTCACTTCTCTTACTCTTCATTCCAGACATCTTTTCTTCCTTGTAATTACTAGTATCTGAACTGTCTGACCTGTATCTGCTGTAGCTTCTCTGGCAGCTACCACACTTATGTGACATTCTTCCATCAATTCTTGCACAAACATCACAGCTACTTGTGTGACTGCATTGTTTACAAGTATTGACTATATACGTGGTCCTCCTTGCTGTCTCTGATTTCTCATGCGCTTTCTTTTTGCATTTGCACCTTCTACATGAAAGGCATGTTCCAGCATCCATTCTTGAAAAACATCCACAGAAAACATATGCATCACCATACACAAAAAATATGTATATCCTCAATAATTTCGTCACAGGGTGCAATCCAGAGGTGTCAATCCAATGTGAAAACAGAGCAACACCAATAAAAAAGCACTAATTAAACCCCAACTGAGATGGCAAAAAAAAAAAAACAAATTCAATCATAAAAGCAATTAAAATCGAGAATGCAAGGTCACCCAATAAGATAAATCTTCCTAATTATTTCCAGGAATTTTTCTCAACAGTATTCAATGCCTGTGTTATACAAAAGTCAGCTGAGTGTTCCATTGTCTAGACAATCCCAAAACCCATTAATGGGTGCAAAAAGGTGTGGAGATATATTATACATCCATGGGCTTTACATATCACAAACAGAAACATATAATGTAACAGAGACTCACATGAATGATGGAAATTGGTATAATTTGCATGCAAACCTTTGGTTTATTCAAAATGGAGTCCAGTTGACGAAAGAAAACCCGAAAGGGGTAGAAGAAGAGAATGATTTATACAGATACATACACTAGTATACCTGATGAGTGAAAGATTTTTATGTAAAGGCCCGCCCAATATTGTGAAATGCCGATACCCAGCATCAGCAACAGAGTCCCCAGACGTAGGAGATAAGCTTACAACATCTTTTCGAAAGCCCGTAGCCGCTGTTCCTGTTTCAAATCCAGAGAAACCGAGCAAGTAGTCTGTGGCGAGTGTTATCTCCCACAACACCATTTCCTCGAAGTGTATCTCGATTCTCTGCTATATACGAACTATGGGAGGCCCTAATGGAGTCCGGACCAGAGAGTGACGGACCAAAGAGAATCGGACAGGCCCTAACGGACCATGATGGGGTTCCTATGACTGTAAGAACTTAGAAGATCGGTGATTCGGTGTGCACAGAGCCCAGCCACCTCTCCGAACCACTGAAAAATGGGGTGAATGCCATGGAAATATGGAAAATTGGTTGAAAAAATGGAGCGAATCCCATGGAAAACTGGAAAATCGGGGGCGAATTTCATGCTTCCAGTTTTGTGCGCCCTTTTTTTGGTGGGCTAATATTAACTAATTAATTATTTTTAAAATATTTTTTGGGCTAACTTTATTAAACTATAAAAATTGGGTTTTATATAAAAAATTCGCCCTAATAAAATTTAAAATCCCTTAAAATTCGCCTTTGGGCTAAAATTCGCCGCTAAAATTATCCCTGATGATGAGCTTAGTGAAAAGTAAGCACCTTCACTAAGTGGGGCTCGCAAGCTATTTTTAGGTGTATGTCTATTTTTAGACATGGTGAGCATATTCTATAAGTTGCAGGATGCTATTTGTAGATGGTTGGTCAAATGTGAAAAATAGATGAAATTATATTTTTAGAATACTGGGCAAAGTCTATTTATAGATCGTCAATCTAAAAATAGATGCATGTCGATTATTATTAGCTCTTAATAATAATCAGAAAATAAACATCAACTTATTCTCTTGGAACACTTTTTTTTCAGTATACAGATTTCGAAAATCTGTGGGCTAAAGGAATTATGCAATTCCTAGGGTTATTGGTGGCTCATGCATGAAGGACTCAGTTAGAACTGAAGTGGAAAAGTTATGACAGAGTTGGAAGACTAGTTTATGAAGTTGTTATTTAGTTTAACTCAGTTAATGGAGTTAAACTCAGTTGAGATAGTTGTATCTAGTCTAATTGAAAGATACACTAGTGAGAGTTAGTTGTGAATTAATTAGTTAATTAATTCACAACTAATAACTCACTAACAACTCAACAGAAACAACAGTTAACTACAGTTCATGTCAGTTCCAGTGGAGACCCAGTGGAGATAGGTGAAAGGGTGAGATGGACTATACGTTGTGACTATAGTGATGCATTCAATGCATCTGACACACATTGGAGTTGCCAATGAGGATTACGGAGTCAATTCAAGGCAAATTCGAATTCATTCAGGGGTCTTCTTCAGTAGGGATTGCGTAGTGGAGGCAGGCTATCAACAGGCAAGAAATTGGTGCATGGAGATGCAAATTTCTGCATGACAGTGTGTAATGAATCTACATTGTACTGAGAGCTTGATGTACTAATATTTGTATGAGATTATTACAAGATTCCATTTATATACATAATATATGATATTTGGGGTTTTTAGCTTTAATTTTTCTCATTAAACAACTGTGTTATGTGCGATTGAATTTATTCACATGTGTTTGCAATTGATATTTAAATTTCTGCAAGATCAATAGTGGAAGGATTATGTATTTTGTAAGAAGATAAATATTGTGATATCAGGAGGATCTAGTAATACATCAGTATTAATAAAAGACTACATGGTATCGGAGAAATATTGATCACTGGAGATTGCAATTGTGAATAATTGTTGAGTTTTGTGCTGGTGGAAAATTTGAATTTGCTGCAGAAATTTCTTGGTGCGACAATTTAGAATTCATTGAAATGTATTTCAATGGGTTGTGATTGGAGTATGCCCTTGATGGTAGTTTGAATTACATATCCTGGAAGGATAGGACGGAGGCGATGCTTGAAGATAATGTGTTGAAGGAGTTCATCGATAGTGATGTTCCTAATCCTGCTTCTAGCAATGCTAAAGGACTTGACGCATGGAAAAAGAAGGTAGCAAAGACAAGAAGAATTCGGTTGGAAGGTGTGAAGGACCATATTGTGTCAAGCCTTCATGGGAAAGCCACTCCATTTGCAATGTGGAAGGCTTTGAAAGATCTTTTCCAAAGCAGCAGCGACCAGAGGAAGTTGGCGCTGAAAGATAAGCTCAGAAAAATAAAAATGGAGAAGCGTGACAGTATTCCAAAATATCTCACGAATTTTTTCCACTGTAGGGATGAACTAGGAAGTGTGGGGATTATTGTTGATGATGATGACTTGGTGAGCTTGGCTCTCCTTGGGCTTCCTAAGATTTGGCATAGCTACGAATACTTTTTCAATGAATGGGAGAAACTGTCGGGTTGGGAGCAACTTTGGTCAGATCTTGTGCAGGAGGAGATAAGGCGAAGTACCGGGGATGGTTCTTCATCAAAGAATGATGATGAAGAGAATTTTTCTTTGGCTACCAAAGAAAGGAAAGGAAAGGGGAAGAAATCCCATCCAAAATCCGAAGCTAAAGGCAAGAAGCTGGACTTTTACAAAGTGAAGTGTTTTCACCGTCACAAACACGGCCATCTCGCCACTAACTGCCCATAGAAAAAGAAGAACAAGAAGGTTTTTGGAGTTGCAGTTGGAAAGGCCTTAGCCTCACAATTTTAACTTGATTTCTCTTTGATCGCATGCTTGGTTTCAAGCTCAATGGGATCAGTGTGGTATCTTGATAGTGGTGAGTCTTTCCATATGACGGGAGACAAGGAGTTGTTTAATGACTTGGAGAAGAAGTATCTCCAAATGCATATAGAGATGGAAAACGATGGCAGATATAGTGCGACCGGCATTGGAACCATTACCTTTGAGAGGGATTCAGGTAAACCATTTCCGTCGAAAGATGTTATGCATGTTTCAGGTCTGAAGAAGAACTTGGTCTCAGTCGCAATGTTTAAAGACAGAGGTTATAACGTTTTTTTCAGCAAGGGAAGAGCTTTCCTGCAACATAAAACAATGGCTCAAACCAAGAGGATAGGGATTCGAGTTAAGAATATATACAAGCTGGAGGTAGATGGTTCAATGCAATGATGGGAAAAGTAGAAGAAGTGGCGAGCCGAGATGACGACGAATTATGGCATAGGAGATTGGGCCATCTTCACCATGGCGCCTTGAAGATTTTGCAACATATTTCTACTATACTTTGCAAGGGTACTCTTGCGCAATCAGAACAATGCAAGGGATGCACTATGGGTATGTTTTTGAAGACCACCTTTCGTGAGAAGGAGAACCATGCTTTGATGATCCTCGAGAGAATTCACACAGACGTGTGTGGACCTTTCTTGGTTGCTTCAACAGCAAAACACAGGTATTATGTTATATTTTTTTATGACTATTCTCGTAGATGTTGGATGTTATTCATGCAGAAGAAGAGAAAAAATTTCTCAAATTTCTGTTAGTTTAAAGCATTGGTGGAGAAGGAGTTGAGGAAGCAAGTGAAGGCTCTATGGAGCGATAATGGTGGTGAATATATCTCAAACGAATTCAAGGACTTCTATAGCAAAGAAGGAATTCTAAGAGAACTCATAGCGCTTCATAACACACAACAGAATTGGGTCATGAAGAGGAAGAACAGAACGATCCTGGGTGCTGCACGAGCTATGCTGCATGACCAGGGCCTACCGATGCACTTGTGGGCGGAAGCATGCAACACTGCAGTTTATGTGAAAAACCGTTGTCCTCATAGAGTACTTGGCATGAGTACACCTGAAGAAGCTTTTAATGGTAAGAAGCCTGATATTTCTCATTTGAATATTTTTAGCTTATCTGTTTACATTCATGTGACAAAGGATGCCAAGAAGAAGTTGGAGCCAACTGCAAAAGTTTGGATATTTGTGGGGTACACAGAAACACCCCAAAATTATCGTGTGTATTTTCCAAACAGTCGAATGACTGTGGTGCGATGGGATATAAAATTAAATGAGGTGAAATCCATGAAGTTGTCACTTGAGAGGAAGCTACACTTGCATGCAGAGGAGGAACTTATTGTTCCCAAAGATGAGCCTCTATATGTGGATCAGCCACAGGAGGAGATTCATGGAGTGGAGGAGCCCACTCATGCAGAACCAAACATCAGAACAGGTAGAAGGCGTACCACAGAAGCTGAGAGACTAAAGCTTGATGCGGCAGAGAATGTAGGAGTCCCTACATCACAGGGCAGACAGAGACAATCACCTAACTGATTTACTGGATACATGGCTCTTATAAGCAAGTGTGTCATGACATAGCCATCTTCTTTTGAAAAAGAAGCGCAAGAGCGCACATGGGTAGATGCCATGCTGGAGGTGTATGACTCCATTGTCAGAAACAATGCTTGGGAGATTGTTCCAAGGCCGATGGGTAAATCAGTGGTAGATTCGAAATGGATCTACAAGGTAAAACAAGCTACTGATGGGAGCGTCGAGAAGTATAAGGCAAGATTTGTTGCCTGGGGCTTCTCACAGATCGAGGGGATTGATTATGAAGAAACCTTTGCACCTGTTGCACGGTATTCTTCCATAAGGACCATCCTTGCTCTCTCAGTGCAGATGGGTTGGCACATTCATTAGATGGATGTGAAGACCGCATTCCTTAATGAGATCATTGAGGAGGAGGTGTACATTGAGCAGCGTGAAGGATTTGAGATCTTTAGCAGCAAGTCGCATGTGTGCAGACTCAAAAGAGTGATGTATGGGCTGAAGCAAGCACCACATGCTTGGCACACATGGATCGACAACTATTTCATTGGACTTGGCTTCACCAAGAGTGAGGCGGATGTAAACCTGTACCAAATTGTGGTGGATGGTAATATTTTAATCATTGTTCTTTATGTTGATGATCTAATACTAACGGTGATGAGCAGTTGATGCACTCATGTAAGGCAGACCTTGCAAAGGAGTTCGAGATGAAGGATTTGGGCCTCCTTCATTATTTCCTTGGATTGGAAATATGGCGGCAAGAAGGTGAACTGTTTGTGTCTCAAGGCAAGTATGATCAGGAGATACTTGGTAAATTTCACATGGAGGACTGCAAGCCCATGGATACTCCTCTTCCAGGAAATTGGAGGAAATAGGATGCTACATCGGTAGAGGTAGTGGATGCCACTGTTTATCGATAGTTGGTGGGTTCGATCATGTATTTAGTTAATACAAGACCGTACATATGCTATGAGGTGAACCAGCTTTCACAAGCGATGGTTAAGCGTACCAAGCTCTTTTGGAAGGCAGGCAAGCATGTCCTGAGGTATCTCAGGGGCACATATGAGTATGGCTTATGGTACAAATAGACGGATGAGGTGAAGTTACATGGCTTCATGGATGCAGATTGGGTAGGCAACCCAATGGACAGAAAGAGCACATCAGGAGGGGTTTTTCAGTATCGGATCTACAACAATTTCTTGGTACAACAGGAAACAAAGATCCATGGCACTCATTTCAATGGAAGGAGAATACATGGCAGCAAGTCAAGTTGCATGTGAGGCTATCTGGATGAGGAAGAACCTGGTCGGTTTGTTCAGTTCACATTTAGATCCTACAGTGATACATTGTGATAATCAGAGTTGCATTAAACTCTCGATTAATCTTGTGTTTCATGATATATCTAAACATATTGATATCTGGTATCATCATATCAGAGATTGTGTGCAGAGGAAGATCATGTTGCTTCAGTACATTCCTACGGAAGATCAAGATGTAGACATTTTGACGAGGCGCTCGATAGGAGAAAATTCGAATAACATAGAGGCAGGATCAGGGTGAAGGATAATCCCTATCTTGTTGAGAGGGATTTTTGAGATTCAACAAGATGATGAGCTTAGTGAAAAGTAAGCACCTTCACTAAGTGGGGCCCGCAGGCTATTTTTAAGTGTATGTCTATTTTTAGACATGGTGAACATATTCTATAAGTTGCAGGATGATATTTGTAGATGGTTGGTCAAATGTGGAAAATATATGAAATTATATTTTTAGAATATTGGGCGAAGTCTATTTATCGATCATCAATCTAATAATAGATGCATGTTAATTATTATTCGTTCTTAATAATAATCCGACAATAAACATCAACTTATTCTCTTGGAGCACTTTATTTCAGTATACAGATTTGGAAAATCAGTGGGCTGAAGGAATTACACAATTCCTAGGGATATTGGTGGCTCATGCATGAAGGACTCAGTTAGAACTGAAGTGGCAAAGTTATGACAGAATTGGAAGAGTAGTTTATGGAGTTGTTATTTAGTTTAACTCAGTTAATGGAGTTAAACTCAGTTGATCTAGTTGTATCTAGTCTAACTGAAAGATACACTAGTGAGAGTTAAGTGAATTAATTAGTTAATTTCACAACTAATAACTCACTAACAACTGAATAGAAACAACAGTTAAATACAATGCATGTTAGTTCCAGTGGAGACCTAGTGGAGAGATAGGTGAAAGGGTGAGGTGGACTATCCATTGCGACTATAGTGATGCATTCAATGCATCTGACACACATTAGAGTTTCCAATGAGGATTGCACAGTCAAGGCAAGGAAAATTCAAATTCATTCAGGGGTCTTCTTCAGCCAGGATTGCGCAGTGGAGGCAGGCTGTCAGCAAGCAAGAAATTGGTGCATGGAGATGCAAATTTCTGCATGAGAGTGTGTAATGAATCTACATTGTACTGAGAGCTTGATGTACTAATATTTGTATGAGATTATTCCATGATTCCATTGATATACATAATATATGATAGTTGGGGTTTTTAGCTTTAAGTTTTCCCGTTAAACAACTGTGTTATGTGCGATTGAATTTATTTACATGTGTTTGCAATTGATATTTAAATTTCTGCAAGATCAATAGTGGAAGGATTCTGTATTTTTCAAGAAGATAAATATTATGAGATCAGGAGGATCCGGGAATACATCAGTATTAATAAATTTCTTCAGTATCTACTTAACCTCTACTTTATTTATTTTTGAAGGGGAATTCTATGAGCAAGCCTGTGGTGTTGCGATGGGTTCTCCCCTATCCCCGATTGTTGGTAATTGTTTTATGGATGACTTTGAATCCAAGACTCTTTCCTCAGCTTTTTACTAGCCAAAGCTTTGGAAAAGGTTCGTAGATGATACTTATGTTGTCTCACCTCATGGTAAGGAAAAGTTAGATATATTTTTCCTTCATCTTAATAGTCAATATTGTTCCATAAAATTCACCATGGAATATGGGGTGGATGCTAGCCTACCTTTTATTGATGTTCTTATTTCAAAAAAGGATGATGGTTCTTTCTCCCATCAAGTTTTTTGAAAGAAAACTCATACTGAACAATATCTTCACGCTAGTTCTCATCATTTACCTGCTGAGTAATTAGGCTTCTTTAACACCTTAGCCATTAGGGCGTTGAGAATCTCTGATGACTTACATCTTGTAGGATAAAAGGCCCACCTCCTGAATTTATTTTGTAAAAAATGTTATAGTAGGTTGTTGGGCCTTGAAACATTCCTTAAGCAGAAAAAGTTCCTTTAATTAAAAATAAAAAAGAGCCTAGTGAATAGTCTTGCACTGTGCGCCTTCCTTTCATTCAGGTAACCACTGATAGGATTTTCTAGGATCCTTAAGAAGCATAGGGTTTCTTCGTCTTTCAAACCCCTTAACTCTATTCATAGTTCTCTCAAATATGTTAAAAATATGGTAGACCCTAGGCATGGGAAAGGTGTCTACATTATTCCTTGTTCTTGTGGGATGCCTTACATTGGTAAAACTGGTCGGTCTATAAATCAAAGGATTTGTGAGCATGTTGCTAACATTAAACATGAAAGATCTCACTCCTCTTCCTTAGCTGAGCATGCAGAAAATAATAACCATCATATTTGCATCGAAGAGGCTAAGGTTATTGTTAGGATCAACCATTTTCATCATCGTAAGTTAAGGGAGGCCTTAGAGACTGAAAAAAGACCCGTTAATCTTAATGATTTATGATGATGATGGTTACTGTCTGTTAAGGCCAATGTGGTTTATCGGACCATAAAGAGGAGAAATAATCTAAGTTTGATTCTTCAAAATCTTGTTTCTCTGATCAAAGAGAAGGAAAATAAATGCTCCAAGATCGCTATAGGTGGGTTGGCTTAAAATATCAAGAAGATTGGAGGTTGGAATATCAGCAGGTGTTGGATCCATGTCTTATATTCCTAACAGTTGTTTAAAATAATAATAATAATATATAATAATAATAATAATAATAATAATAATAATAAATTAATTAATAAATAAATATAATAAATAAATAAACAAATTAATAGATAAATAAAATATTTTAATCTAATAATATAATGAAAACTTAAATTTACTTAAAAGTAACCAAATATATATATATATATATATATATATATATATATATTTGAAAATTATATTAAAAAAAAAAATTGAATTATTATTTGAATAAAATTAATATTTTTATTAATTTAATTTAATTTCAGATTCAAACTAGCCATTATCCTAATGGCTAGTTTAGTCATTTCTACATCTATTTAAACTCAACCTCATCTGATATGGCACCTAGTCCTCATGATGAACCACACTGGTTGGTTCGAAATGGGTCAACAATGTTCTATTGCATGTGATTATTACCGAAAAAAAACCAAAATTCTAAAAAATAATTAATATTAATAATTATAATTATCAATAAAACATTTTGACTCAATCAAATTATATAAAAATAAAATTAAAATAAAAACATAAAATTAATAATTATATTTATAATTATAATTATAATCATTAATAATTAAAGTAGATAATATCTCTCTTAATTCTGAATCTACTAACCTAAAAAAAAATCAAATAAAAAATGAATATAAATTGGTGTTTTAAACTAAATATCTAATACGAAAGGGATTTCTGAAAGCATTGTCTTCATCTGTACGAGTTTGAAGTCTTCCATGGTTTTGGCCTAGTATTGTGCCGTGAGAATTTGTTAAAAATTCGGTCAAATAATATGGAATTAGTCACATACTCATTGTTAGGATATTCTGACACATAGGAAATAGTTAAGTATAACTTGGTCTAGTGTAGTGTTAGGTAAAGTGTGTTTCTTTACTATGTACATTTGTAACGTATAATCCAATGGTCACAATTTGTAGTGATCTGACGGTTCACTCTGTCCTCGGTATTAACGAAACTTGATCAGTGGCTTAACACTTGATTGGTCCATGATATCTATTTAAAGAGCATGGAGGGTCATTTGTCCGATAAACGTTTATGAGAGAAACATATGTAACTTTTCTTTTAATATTAATAAATTTCCTGAAGTGGCCATGTTGGCTCAGGCTGTGGACTGTTTCCCTCTTCAAGGGTTTTAACCACGTGATATACTGGTGTACTGAATTGTGATTTGTTTGTGAGCGGTTACCTTTGGTTTTTTATCTAAGGAACTTACCCTATAAATTCCTACATGGTATCAGAGCTATTTTGAGGGTCGCATCCATTGTTGATCCAAATCCGAAGCTGGTTTGACTGCATGCAACTGTCATTTTCTAGATCTACTATTTCAGAATTTTTTCAGGCCTTGAGAACTACTCTGTTGTGTCTGGAGCGTCTGTTACAGTGAGGAACCCCTTTCATTTCATGCGAAAATGTTTTAGGTTTCCCACGTTATGTCATTTTAGATCTAGAGGTATAAAGTATCTATTTTGCAGTTATATTTATTAATGACTATGTTTATTTCAGTTCCCTGTGTTTATTTTGGCCTATAATTTTTTATTGTTGGATCTATACCCTCTTGTCTATGTATTATATTTTCTCTGTGCTATGTGTGATCTTGGCAAATCAAAATCAAGAAGAGGGGATTTTTTTTTGCTACGTATGCTCTTTCCCCACGTCTTTGTGCGATCTTGGGAAATCAGAAATAGTGAGAAAATAGATAGTTGTCGTTAAGGCTAACCGAAAATCTAACGTTCTGCCGTAAGGCTTGCATTTCGGTTTTTTTTTTTCAGTTTTTTGTGCTTTTGTGTAGGAAAAATCACGCACACCGAAGGCTAAATGATAATAATAATAATAAATAAACCCCCTTCCTCTTTCAAACAATTACAAAATCCTTTTAGTAGCTCACTTGGTGAGAAGTTAGTTTATGAGAATAGAGGTCTTGGGTTCAAGTCTCTTTCTCAAGCTTCTTTTTCTGAAAAGGTTTTTGTTAAAGGGGCAGGATTTTTTTTTTAAGGTAGAACTTCATCATCAAATTTCCATCGTTCACGTAATTATTCGTCATCTACAACTCAGTTTTTTCAACCAAGCATAACTTCTTCCTCCAGAAACCATTTTTCGATCCGTTTTTTTTTAATCGGCCTGATTTTTCGAGACCTTTCCATTGGAGAAGTTAATTTAAGCTCTTTTCAGCTTCAGTTTTTTTTTTTTAATGGAAAGTGCATGCCCAATTATTCTTAACTGCGCCAATTATTTCTAATGACTACCTCACATGGTAAATTTACTTAGAAGTAAAGTGCTTCATATAATAGCCATTGGACAAGAAACTAAAACTTCCGATGACGATAAAGCTGCTAAATGGGAAAATAAACAAGATCAAGCACGAGGATTGATAGGAATGTCCATTTCTCAAGATCTTCGATTTCATATCCTTGACATTGACACCCCTGCTGAAGCCCTGAAAAATCTAAATACTTTTTTTGGCATTCAAAATCAAATCAGGGCCCATCAGCTTGAAAATGAGTTGCTTACTTTGGACCCCAATAATTTCTCTTCTATTGAAGATTTTTTGTCCAAATTCAAGACCCTTAGACTTCTTTTAGAAGGTTGTAAGGTCAAAAAGGAAGATGGTAGCCTCATCTATTCCATTCTTGCTAAGCTTGGCCCTGCATACTCTGTATTTGTTTCCACCTTCCATTCCACCAGAGAAGCCATCATTTCTTCAAGAACAACCTATAAGAACCCCTCTTTTGATGCCTTTTGTGATTCTTTGATAAGAGAACAAGAAAAACTCTTACACCTTGGTCTTATCACTTTTGGAAACGCTTATAAGAAATCCTTAGCTACCCAACAACAACCATATCAAAATAATCCCAAGAAGCAGTATCCTAAAAGGTATGGTCCTAAACCAAACAAGGGTCCTAAGAAATTTCAGCCGCAAATTGAAAAAACAACTCACCAAAATGATAAGGAAACTAAAAAAAAGGGAAGAAAACAGATAAACATTACAACTTTTGTAATCATGATGACCATATAGAGTCCAAATGTTTTAAGAAGATGGAAGCCTTAGAAGCAACGATGAAGAAGCACAACATCAATTTGGAGAACTCTTCACCTTCATCTTCAAGAAAGGCACTTTCTGCTTATGGTTGTCAAGAATATGGTTATGCATTAAATGTATCTTCTCCTTCTCATTCTGATGAGTGGCTCAATGATTCTGGAGCCTCTTACCACATGGCCAAAAATAAAACCATGTTTTCTTCTTTAAATGATTGTAACACCAAACATATGTATATTGGTGATGATAGATCTCTTATTGTTGTAGGATCTAGAACCATTCATCTAGATAATGGTCAGTTTAATGATGTACTATGTGTTCCTACCTTGTCATGCAACCTTCTGTCTGTTTATCATATAACTCATTCAGGTGAAGGGAAAATAGTTGAATTCTCACCTCATGATGTTGTAATCAAGGACCTCAAAGATCCTAAGCATATTTTAGCTGCTGACATTACTCATGATTCCACAAGGTTGTATAAGTTTGACAGCTTTGGGTCATCATTTCTTCCCTCTGTTTTTGTTTCTCATAATGATGAAGTAAGCAAAATTTGGCATAAGCGATTTGGTCACTTAAACTATCGCTATCTTCAAACTCTATGTAAAGAAAATATGGTGACAGTTCTTCCTATGGTATCTTACCGAGATGGTGTTTGCTCCAGATGTGTACTCAGAAAACATCATTGGGATAGTTTTGAAAAACATGCCTCGTGACACGCTTTAGCCCCATTGCAGCTTGTGCACAATGATTTATGTGGTCCACTTCCTATTGTTTCTTTCTCTCGTTGCAAGTACTGCTTAAATTTCATTGATGGTTTTTCCAGACACACTTGGGTATACTTCTTAAAACTCAAGAGTGAATTTTTTAACATGTTCTCAACCTTTAAGGCCTTTGTTGAGAAACAATCTGGACATCAAATACTTAAGTTAAGATCAGAAAATGGAGCAGAATATGTTAATAACAAATTTATAAACTTTTTCACTGAGCATGGCATTCAATTAAAACATACTTTTCCATATACTCCACAACAAAATGGCGTATCTGAAAGGAAGAATCGCACCTTAAAATAAATGGCTAATTGTATGCTTCAATCTAAAGGACTTAGTCTCAATTTTTTGGAAGAAGCAATTAACTATGAAAATTACATAGTAAATCACACTTCTACTAAGGTTTTAAAGAATATAACTCTAGAAGAAGCTTGGAGCTCAATCGAACCAGATGTAAGTCACTTTTGTGTTTTTGGAAGTGATGCTTGGGCCCATATTCTAGATGCGAAACATAAAGCCTTAGAACCTAAGAGTGAAAAATGAATTTTTGTTGGATATTCTGAAGATGTCAAAGAATATAGAATTCTTCAACAAAAACAAAAAATATAATCATTAGAAGAGATGTTAAATTTGATGAAAATATATCGGCCTGCGAGCCTACTTTGGTAGGTGTGGCACCTTTGGCCTGCGAGCCTGATTCGAAATATGTGCCATCTCTCTGTATCTCTTCTATTTTTTATAGCATTCCTTCTAGTTCAGATGATGATAGTGAGGATGACAATCCTCCTCCACCTCTTGAAGATATTCCCTCCACTCCATAGCTTCCAAGATGGGTCTGCTCTACTCGGGATGTAGCAGGTTCTCTTACAGGTGACGCTACAGATTGACGACGTACATGTTCTCAATTCGAAAGAGCCTCTTCCTTATTGGCTCAAGTTCCAGAAAATCCTAATCCAGACACCTTTGAATAAGCTTTCGGTCATCCAGATTGGGATGAAGCTATGAACGAAGAATATCGTTCCTTATTGGAAAACGATACTTAGGATCTTGTTCCTCTTCCAAAAGGAAGAAAACTTGTCAAATGAGGATGGGTTTACAAAACAAAGTCTGGACTAGATGGAAAATTAGATAGACATAAAGCTCGTCTTGTTGCTAAAGTATTTTCACAAGTTGAAGGCATTGACTATACTGAAACCTTCTCCCCTATTGCCAAAATGAATTCTATCTGCCTTGTTCTTTCCCTCGCTGCCTCCTTTAAATGGGAAGTCCATCAGACGGTTGTTAAATCCGCCTTCTTAGATGGAGATTTGCATGAAGAAATCTACATGGAACAAACCCCTAGCTTTATCCAAAATGACTCTAGCCTTGTTTGTCGCCTTAGGAAGTTTCTCTATGGTCTCAAACAAGCTCCTCGGGCTTGGTATGCCAAAATGGATAGATTTATATTAGATAATGGCTTGTATAGGTGTCATTCTAACAACATTGTATACACCAACAAAGTGGGTAAGCCCTTCACCATCCTTGTTCTTTATGTTGATGATCTCATCCTTACTGGTAGTGATCCCGACCATATAAACCATGTGAAGTCTAGCCTCAAAAAGAAGTTTGAAATGATAGACTTAGGACACTTGCATTATTTCCTTGGCCTTCAAGTCTTGCAATCCAAAGAAGGTATTACCCTCTCTCAGTCCAAGTATGCATGTGATATTCTACACCACTTTCACATGGAATACTATAAGCCAACCCCTTCTCCCTTTCAGTATGGAGTCAAGCATTTAGTTACTTGTACTACCCCTGAATTTGATGCTACCTTATACCATCAACTTGTTGGTAAACTTTTGTATCTAACCCATACCCATCTTGACCTTTCCTTTGTCATTGGTCTTGTTTCTCGGTTTATGCACCAACCTCGTGAAAATCACTGGAAATGAGCTAAAAGAATATTTCATTATACTCGAGGTACAGTTCAGTTCGGTATTCATTACAGTAGAGAAGCCTCTCCATTTTTGATTGGTTTCACTAATTCAGATTGGGTTGGTGACCCTGATGATCGAAATTCTACTAAAGGTTATGTATTCACTCTTGGTTCAGTATCGATTACATCGTATTGTAAAAAACAAAGTGCCATCTCTCTTTCTTCAGCAGCAACAGAGTATCGTGGTGCAGTATAAGCCAGCAAGGAAGCCATGTGGCTTCATCAGATCCTGTCTGAATTTGGTCTTCATCAGCAACATCCAACTACACTTTGGTGTGATAATCAAAGTGCCATTCAGCTATGTAAAGATCCAGTTCATCATTAGCGTATGAAACACATTAATCTCCACATACACTTCATCATAAAGCTCATTCATGATCGTGTTCTTGAAGTGCAGTATTGCCCAACCAATGATCAAGTAGCTGATATCTTTACAAAGGCTCTCACAAAAGAAAAGTTTACCAAACTTCGATTGATGCTTGGAGTTCAGGAAACTTTTCATTAAGGGGGGGATAGGCTCTAATGCCTCCTTTCTTCTCCTATTGTGTCACCTTTGTAAATCCTTCAATCTTATACCAAGTTTTCTTTAAGGGGGGATGTTAGGATATTTCGACACATAGGAAATAGGCTCCTTTTGTGTCACCTTTGTAAATCCTTCAATACTATCCCAAGTTGTTTTTAAGCAGGATATAAGGATATTCCGACACATAGGAAATAGTTAAGTATAAATTGGTCTAGTGTAGAGTTAGGTAATGTGTGTTTCTTCACTATGTACATTTGTAACTTATAATCTGATGGTCATGATTTGTAGTGATCTGACGGTTCACTCTCTCCTCGGTATTAACGACACTCGATCCGTGGCTTAGCACCCGATTGGTCTGTGATCTCTATTTAAAGAGCATGGAGGGTCATTTTTCCAGCAACCATTTATGAGAGAAACATACGTAACTTTTCTTTTTATATTAATAAATTGCCTGAAGTGGCCGTGTTGGCTCAGGTTGTGGATTGTTTCCCTCTTCAAAGGTTTTAACCACGTGATATACTGGTGTTTTGGTTTGTGATCTGTTTGTGAACGATGACCTTTGGTTTTTTATCTAAAAAACTTACTCTGTAAATTCCTACACTCATATCGTGACTAGTACGCACATACATTGTGGCTTCCAACTACTCATCTTTACAACCCAAATTGGATAAGCATACCAAATAGTAATTATAAATTTAAAAATTAATTTTAAATGAGACGTAGCATTAGTGAAACTAAATTCCGCTGGCCCATAGTTTGGCCCCATAAAAGTAATAAATGAGAAATAGTATCCATCATACTAAATTCGATTGTCCTCGGGTTGTCATCTTCTCGTTACATCCTATGTAATTTATACAATAATCATTGAATTACATATGTTGTCTTTATTAATCACACTTATATGCACATAAGTATATATAAAGCACAATATTATTAAGCCTAAACACAATTTTAAACCTAAACGTAATATTATTAAGAAAAATTTAAGATTATTAATAATGTTGGAGTTTAACACATAGCAAACATTAAATTAACACACAGCAGAAAAACACATCACATAAGAGACACAGGAGTTTTACCGTGGTTCACCCAAACCTCCTGGGCTACGTCCACACAACAGGGCAATGGCAATCTTATTAATTCAAACAGGAGATTACAATTCTCACACACCCACACACTTTCCAAAACAAACGATGGATACCTGGGGTTACAGTGAGTGAATCTAACAGCTATCAACTCAAATTTAGGATGCATTAACTCCCTCCCAACAACCTGGAGCTAACCTAGCAACAAATTCCTATTGTTGTCACACACTGAGATTTTTGCCTATTTTATTTAAAACAGAAAATCTCAACAATCTCCACCTTGACAACAATTAGCCTGATGCCCTGTTTGTTTATTATTTTATCTTTTCTGCAAGCCAAGAGAAGCCAAACACCAACGTAGCTTCTCTAACAAAACTGGTTTCGTGAACATGTCTGCACAGTTTTCCTTTGTATGCACCTTTTCAAGAGAGACTCCCCTTTCAGTAATAACCTGTCTTACAAAATGGTACTTAATTGGAATATGCTTTGACTTACTATGATAGGCCGGATTCTTAGCCAAATGTATTTCACTTTGACTATCACAAAGTAACCTGATGTTGTCCTGCAACCTACCAAATTCACCAAGCAAACCTTTCAACCAAACCGCCTCTTTGCAAGCATGCGAAGCAGCAATGTATTCTGCTTCAGTAGTGGATAAAGCAACAATATTCTGTAGCTTTGACATCCAGCTAATAGCTCCACCTGCAAGAGTAAATACATACCCTGAAGTTGACCTTCTCTTATCCAAATCACCTGCAAAATCAAAATCAACATATCCACAAACATATTCACTGCTTTTATTGTAAGTGATACAATGACTACTTGTGCCTCTCAAATACCGAAGCACCCATTTCACTGCTGACCAGTGTTCTTTTCCTGGATTTGCCATGTACCTGCTGACAACCCCAACTGCATGTGAAATATCTGGTCGAGTACAAACCATCGCATACATCAAACATCCTACTACATCAGCATATGGAATTCGAGACATATAATCCTTTTCTTCATCTGTATTAGGACATAAACCCGAAGAAATCTTGAAATGGGAAGCGAAAGGGACTGAAACAGGCTTCACATTGTTCATACCAAACCTCAAGAGTATCTTCTCAACATACTTCTGTTGTGATAGCCACAACTTACCATTGCTCCTGTCTCTGAAAATCTCCATGCCCAAAATCTGTCTTGCTGCTCCTAGATCTTTCATATCGAATGTCCTTGCCATCTGAGTCTTCAACTTGTTGATTTCATCAATGCTTTTTCTTGCTAAAAGCATATCGTCAACATACAACACTAAGATAATGAACATGCCATTTTTCAATTGCTTGAAATACACACAATGATCATATTCACTTCTAACATATTTCTGACTCAACATGAAAGAATCAAACTTCTTATACCACTGCCGAGGCGACTGCTTCAGGCCATATAATGACTTCTTGAGCCTGCAGACAAATTTCTCATTGTGATGCTGAACAAACCCTTCCGGTTGTTCCATATAAATTTCCTCATCTAGATCTCCATGTAGAAAAGCAGTCTTAACATCTAGTTGTTGTAACTCTAAATCAAACAAAGCAAATAAAGCTAACACAATTCGAATTGAAACTATTTTAACAACTGGTGAAAAAATCTCATGAAAGTCTATGCCTGCTTTCTGAGAAAACCCTTTTGCAACCAGCCGCGCTTTGTACCTGTCCTCCGTATCATTCACACCCCGTTTCAGCTTGTAAACCCATTTGCATCCCACAGTTTTCCTGTCTTTCGGAAGCTCAACCAGATCCCATGTGCCATTCTTACCTAAGGCCATCATTTCTTCCTTCATGGCTACTTTCCACTTGTCACTTTTCGAACCTTCTATTGCTTTCTGATAGCACAGAGGTTCATCATCGTTAGCGGTCAAAGCAACTGAAGTAAAATAATCATCATACCTTTTCGGAACACATTTTATCCTTGTAGACCTCCTTAAAGTTGTTTCTGGTTGACTACCATCTGTAGGAACTTCTTGCCGATCAGTATCTGAGACCTGTTCATGATCTAAACCGGAACCCTGTTCATGTTCTGAAACCTGTTCATGACTAGTATCTGAACTATGGTCATCATGACTATCATTAGAAGTGCTATCAAACTGAATGTGCTGAAAATCAGATACATCATCTTGTTTCAATCTACTGTCTACATCTAACTGTACAAGAGAGGATTCATCAAACTTTACATCTCTGTTGATGATGATTTTGCGAGTAGTAGGATCCCACAATCTATATCCCTTTGTTCCAACACCATACCCAACAAAGATATACCTTTTAGACTTTGGATCTAACTTAGTTCACTGATGTTTAGGCACTAGAGCATATGCATCACAACCAAACACTCTGAGTTTAGAATAATCACAAGGGTGTCCTTTCCATACCTCTTGCGGAATCTTGCAGTCTATCGCCGTCGATGGAGATCGGTTTATCACATAACAAGTTGTTGCCACAGCTTCCGTCCACAACTCCTTCTGCAACCCGGCGTTACTCAGCATGCTCCTTGCTCTCTCTAGAAGAGTCCTGTTCATGCGTTCAGCAACTCCATTTTGCTGAGGAGTATAAACCGTGGTCTTATGTCTCTCGATCCCTGCGTCCTTGCAATAGCTGTCAAACTCCTTGGAAGTAAACTCACCACCATTGTCAGTTCTTAAACACTTTATTGTTCTACCAGTGCTGTTTTCTACCAATGCTCTAAACTGTTTGAAAACTGAAAAAACATCAGACTTTCTTTTCAACATGTAGACCCACACTTTCCTAGAAAAGTCATCAATAAATGATACAAAATACGACGAACCACCATATGAAGTTGTAGGTGCTGGACCCCAAACATCTGAATGGATATAATCAAGTATGCCTTTACTAGTATGTTTTCCTGTTTTAAACTTTTGCTTACTTTGTTTGCCAAACAGACAATGTTTACAGAAATCTAACTTTCCAGACCTTAGATTAGGAAGTAACTTGCGATCAGCCAAAATTTTTAACCCTCTTTCGCTCATATGGCCCAATCTTTGATGCCATAGGCGAATGGAACTACTGTCATGTTCAGACACCGTAGACACATGATCTGACCCTGTTCTTCCTTCTAATTGAAACAGATTTCCAACTTTCTTAGCCCTCATTACTAGTAAGATACCTTTATAGATTTTCATAACTCCACCTTGAATTACAGTTTTATATCCATTTGTGTCAAGTGCTCCCAGTGAAATTAGATTTTTTCTTAAGTCTGGAACATGTCTCACATCTGTTAACAATTTAGTTGTGCCATCAAACATTTGCAGTTGTATACTTCCAATCCCAACAATATTAGATGTGACATCATTACCCATGTACACGACTCCATCATTAACTGATCTATACGTCTTAAACCATTCTCTATGAATACACATGTGGTTTGATGCACCGGAATCTAACAACCAATGTTGATCATGATTTGACATATTCACAGACAACACTTCGTCGCTCATACCTGAACCAGATGCCGAACCTGTATCTGTCGCATTTGCCTCCTTCTTCTCTGTCGAAGAGTCTCCTTTCTTCTCTGTTTGCTGTCTCTTCCAGCAGTCTTTCTTCAAGTGCCCCGATTTGCCACAAAACCAGCACTTCACTTTGCTCTTCCTCCCTTTCGACTTTGAACGCGAATCGCTGCGCTTACCTTAGCGTCTTTCTCTAGAACGACCTCTAGCCATCATTGCCTCTGATGTAGAGGTGTCAGCATTCGATTTCTTCCTCGTCTCCTCAGACAACATGGCTCCAACCACATCGTCAAACTCAAGGACAGCTGCATTACTGAAGCTTATGGAAGTAACAAAGTGATCCCACGATTCAGGCAATGTACACAATAGAGTTATTTCCTTATCCTCTGAATCAAATTTTACATCTAGACTTTGTAATTGTACCAATAGAGTATTGAAAACATTCAGATGGTCAGTAACCGAGGTACCTTCCTTCATCCGCAAACTGTACAGCTGCCGCTTCAGGAGAATCCGATTTTTCAAGGACTTCGTCATGTAGAGCTTCTCGAGCTTTATCCACAAGCCTGCGGCGGTATTCTCTGACACAATGTTGAACAGAACGTCATCTGCCAGGCATAACCGAATTGCGCTCAGAGCTCTGTCATCCAACTCAACCCATTCATCCTCCGTCATGGAAGAAGGCCTTTTGCTCCTCCCCAACAGCGCTTTCGCCACGCCTTGTTGTACCAGCAGATCGTGCATCTTTACCTTCTAGATCTCGAAGTTGTTTTTTCCATTGAATTTCTCAATTTCAAACCGGGCATTTTGAGTTTTCGCCATCTTGTTTCAGCAAAAAACACAGTAATCTCCAGAACCAATTTTCAAATAAAGAATGCCCTTTTAATTAAAAAATGCCTTTTAAAAAAAAAAAAAATTGCCCTTGCCTTCCTTTAAGTGCCTCTCACTGCCTTTTAAAAAAAAATTTATCGTTGACCTTTAACTTCATACCATATGCAAATGGTAATTTACATATTAAATTTCAAATCGATTTCTAACCACTTCAAAATACCATATAAAAAATGGCAATAACATCGATTTACCATAAAAATGGCAATAACATCGATTTACCATATTCAAAATGGCATATTCAAAAAAATTATTTAAATGCCACCCTTTTTAAATACAGTTGATTTAAAAGTCCACCACTCAAATCAATTTAAAACATTGATTTTCAAATATCGATTTAAAAAAAAACTTCAACCATGTGCAAATGGTTTTATACAAATCGATTTATACAAAGCCAAATACAAATCGATTTATTCAAATTGAGCATTCCAATTGACATCGACTTTGTTTTCAACGCGAATTTTCATTTTTAAAAAAAAAAAAAGAAGCGTCTCACCTCAATTCAACGTCGCTCTGTTCACTTCCGCCAGTGTACCAGCGATGTTCAACGCACTTAAAAAATGATGGCATAAAAAACGATTCACGGCATTCTGTATAAAATCAATTCAACGTTGCCTCTGTTCACCTGATCTTCGCTCTGGTCAGCCTTTCTCAGACTTCGGCTTTCATGACTAAACTGCTGCCACACGAAACCGTTTCATAACTTCAAATTGCTGTCAACGCCACGACGGTGATGCTGCAGTGACACCGTACACATCGATTACAGGCAGCGTGGTATAAATCTGCTGCTATCAACGCACTTTACAATCTTACAGCAGATTTCCAACTCCACGAACAGCAAGCACCCTGTTCAACGCTGTCAACGGAACTCCACGCAGCAACAGGAACTCCACGCAGCAACAGCATCACCAGCGCTCGACCGGCGGACTCTACGCACCTCTGCACAGTCATATGCACTCCAACAGAAGCTCTGATACCAATTGTTGGAGTTTAACACAGCGCAAACATTAAATTAACACACAGCAGAAAAACACATCACATAAGAGACACAGGAGTTTTACCGTGGTTCACCCAAATCTCCTGGGCTACGTCCACACAACAGGGCAATGGCAATCTTATTAATTCAAACAGGAGATTACAATTCTCACACACCCACACACCCTCCAAAACAAACGTATGGATACCTGTTATATAGCAGGAGAATCTAACAGCCATCAACTCAAATTTAGGATGCATTAACTCCCTCCCAACAACCTGGAGCTAATCTAGGAACTAATTCCTAATTTTTGTCACCTACTGAGATTTTTCCTATTTTATTTAGAACAGAAAATCTCAACAAATAATTTTAAAAAATAGACTATAAAATAATATAATATTATAAATAATAAAAGATTTATATTAATATTTTTTAAAAATATATTATAAATTCATATAAATTTATAGGCTTTCAAAACATTATCTTATAATATATTAAACCTAAGAAGTTAAACCACATTTAAAATCAAGTCGTAACGCTTCGACTCCCACAAATGGCAGCTCACAAATTATAGCCGTGGATTAAGTAATCAGAGGAAGCATATTCTGTGGACAACGAATCATATTCCTTGATTTAAAAATTGACATTCATTAAGCCAACATTCACGATGAGTTGAATGGATATCTCTATCAACACAACATCACAACATAATAATATGATCAAATTTTTATTATGTGATTAATCTTAAAGATATTCATTTACATTATGAATCACAAAAGTCTTAAATTTAATAACCTAATAAATTTAAACATTAAAATGAAATAGAATATAATATTTATCGTATTAAATTTGGTTGTCGTAGATTTGTCATCTTTTAGAATCTATCTAATTTATACTATAATCATTTAATTACATATGATATAATTCCATGGTTTCTCTCTCACATTCCCTCTAACTTATGGAATAATAATTTAAACACATGATAATCATTATTTTTTAATATTGTCATAATTTCATGGCTAGAACAAGTTGTATGAGTAAAATTTATATTAAGTATAGAGAGTATGAATATTTGCTACTATTTTTTTATAATAATATAATTTTAAAATTATAATTGAGTTAGAAATTAAATTAATCATCATTTTATTAATATTGCCATAACATTTTGTAGGAGTGAAATTTATATTAGCTATACATATTTAGTGTTTAGTGATTAGTATTTGTTATCATCAATAATGTTTTGTTTTTTTTTTTTTTTTTTTTTTAATAATAAAATTTTAAAAATATAATTAAGTCAGATATTAAATTACTTTATAAAAAAAATGGTTTAAAAAAATATATTTTTAATTATATAATTTTTATTTTTATAAATTTCAATATATAATTTTGTAATAAAATACATAATTTTAATCATCAAATCCATATATCTCATCACAACTAAAATAATAATAATATGTTAAAGTTATTTTTCCTTTATATTAATGGACTTAATTAAATTTGAAAATTTATATAATCTATTCTATAATGAATGTTATCATTAATATGGATCCATTTTAAGTTGGGATTTATCAAAGATTTAGACAATCAAATCTCCTTTGAGTGAAAATATATTTTATATTGAAAACTTGAAAAAAAAAATTCACCTTGAAAGTTTTAATCTCTAGACGCTTAATAAATGTGAAATTAAAATACATATAACATTGAAATAGAATATGATCTCTCTCTCACTTCGCATTTTTGTTGTCATGGAAGGAATTAACATCTCTCTTTCTCTCTCTCTCTCTCTATAATGATTTTTTTACAAGAATCAACTCATACAATTTCAAGTGCAATTGTGTTTTTTTGTTGATTGAAATATGTTTATGAATCAATAAATGGATTCAAGAACCAGAAAAACCCTTATGGCTCAAATTCTACAAGTAAACAACCTACACTCAAATTTTTTAAAAATATTTGTTGAATTTAGGTTAAAATTGACCCAAAAAAATGTTTGAGAAAAATACATTCATCTTTTATATATATATATATTACATAAAATAGGCATTGGAATATTTTATTTATACTTAATATTAAAATAATTTTATAATATATATGAAAATAAAATTAACATGAATATTCAAATATTTTATTCAAAGTATGTATTGAAAAAGAAAGAATTACACATTTTATTTCTATTGGATAAGTAAAAATATAAGAAGATTTTTACTTTCAATTTTCTTATATCTACCTATAAAGTTGATATAAAATAATGTTAATATAGAAATGAATTGTTTTATTTATGGTAGACACTCAAATGATTTTTTTGTTATTAATTATTTTTTTAATACCTTGTGTTAACTCTATGTTGAGGATGGAAGGAATTTCACATCTCTTTTATGGATAAACTCCCTATTGAAAAGTGAATAAGTTACACATTTCTCTCATACTAAAAATTTTACTAGAAAACACTTAAGGATAAAATTAAAAGTTTTCTACTATAAATTACTTTATTTCTTCATATATAAAATTATGTTATTTACATTGGACATTGAAATATTTTATTTATGACATGACATTGAAATATTTTTTATAATAATATTTATGTATGATATTAAAAAAAAATTGTTATAAATTTTTTTTAATATAAGTATTATTTTATTTCTTTTAATATAATATTATGGGATGTTATGATTTATCTTTATTACATTAAAGTATTATCTTCATTATCATAAATTTGGAAATATGATTAATTATGAAAGTGATATGTAAGGTATATTAAATTACCAAATAGTTTTCAATATGAATTGCAAGAGTTTTTCCCTATTTCCTTTATAATATTAGTATTAATATTTCCTTACATTTATGTATTTTTAAACGTTTGAGATATTCTTATAAATATGAAGTCATTTTCATCAACACAAATCATTCAGTTTTAATAGCTCGAATTTTGACATAGTTATTATCTTGATAATAATTGTGGCCTAAGAACAAAAATTTTATCTTTAAAAACTCATATTTTTTATAAAAAATTCCACAACCAATATCTAAATAAAAGATATTGATAGGCTCTGTTTGCTGGTTTAGGTAATTTTCATTTTCAAAAATAATAATTTAGGGTTCAATCACAACATTTTCTCTCATAAACATGTCAAGCCCTTGAGACTTATAATTAGTTATCAAAATATTTTAATGGTGCAAATAACCCTACTTCGAAGACAAGATTTCCCTCAAACATAAGTGTCGCCATTTAAGCTGTTATTCCATGGACCTTGTAATTAGAAGTAAGTAGCCTTTATGGTATTAGGCCCAATCATCCTTCATTTACCACGTTAAGGACCCAAGTACCCATACTTAATGTTCAAATCCCGATTCCAAGATTAGTGGTATACATTTGAAAAAAAAAACCATATTTTTTCTCAAAGCATCTCCATTTTTTCATGAATGCACAACTTTCAAGAATGATGTTGGTGCACTTTTAGGAAAATTCATAAAGGAGATCGTTTATTTAAATTCATTTTTTTTTTCACTATTGGAGACAGCTCTAACCTACATATTTTTTGATTTAGTTTCCTTGTATATAGGTTCAACTTGCAATACATGAAAATTGTCATTTTCCATAGTACCTTTATATATCTCTATTTTTGAAATTTTTCCATAGTCTAGACAAATTGATTGTCGGTGAAGCCACAAATGCTTATAAATTTCATTGTCCAAATCCCAAATGTATAATTTATTTAAAAATTAATGTTGTTTACTATTTTTAATATATTTTTGTTTTGACATATATCTAAATCTAAAAATGTGAATTTCTTAATAATGATATAGTTATTCTTTTTCTAAAAATGAAAAAAAATATAGTGCATTCTAGTTGAGATTCAGACTTAAAATCTTAAAATTAAATAAAATTGTTTAATAATGTTCAGAATCCTTGACATAACACTAATGGAAGACCTTGTAATTTGAAGGATATATTGAATTTAATAGTTTAAATAAAATAAAATTAGAATTATAAATTCTGAAAAAATAATTGTCTATAAGAATAATCTGTTCTCTACAATTTTCAAAATTTTGTAGTGAGATTCCATCATTTAAGTATTCAAAGTTAGCACTAACGAAAGTATATGCATTATATTTTACATGAAAATAACATACTATTGTTAAGAAAACTCAAATTTCAAATGGCTATACATGATTTCTATAAATAAAAAATTTATATTTGGAAAGTTAATTAATTTTCTCACAATTCATATTTTCACACCATATTCATATTCATTGTAAAAATATATTGAATCATTCCTCCAAGTTAAAATATTGTTATTGTTACATGTTTTCATTGTGACTAACACATCATAAGAGACTATCATTGGGTTGTACCCACCCATCACTCTCTCCTTCCTTAGATCATTTTCTACACTTCTCTTTGATTGCTTCATTCTTTATGTTGCTTCCTTTAGGTCGAGGAGCCCATCTTCTACTTTGTAACACCTCCCACCCCCTTATTTCATCTCAAGTTGTGGGAGTGATACTTGCTTTGTCCTAATCTCCACGATTTGTTATGAATATGGGGCTACAACACCTATTTTCATGAAAGTATTCAAATTCTAAAACTAATGCCACCATCTCATTCAACTCATCGAGATATTTTACATCAATCTGAGTCTCGAGTAGAAAGTTATTTCCTTTATAATTTTTTCCATTTAAAATAGCCCATGTCATCAATAAGGATCTAATTAAGTGGTACCCATGTGGCCACACATGGTCCACATGGTTCCACTCCATTTCCAGGTGGGGTCCACTTCACACACACATCATATCGGAAAAGTTTATGAACATTGGCCTTTCCACAACCATTCCATGAAACATACTATTAACAAATCTATTGGTATAAGTATCATTCTAATCTCTTGATATTAGCACTAAGAAATTTTTTTAACTAAATTAATTTTAATTAGTGGTAAATATTAATACAGTTCTTTTTTGATAAAATCATGTGTTTCTAGTTTTAAGAAATTTTCACATTTCAAATCCATATCGATATTGGCCCACACTTTTCTTCCTAGTATTGTGGTTTCCTTGTATTAGATTCCCCAAGGTCAGTATCCCCCTAGGACCACTTCCCCCGGTATTTTGTTCCTTGTCCTACCCTTCCCCGAGTCGATAACACTTCCCTGAATACCTTTCCCTCGATTACCATCTCCCTAGTGTGATGTTCCCTAAGATTACATACCCTGGTAATGTATCTCCCTAGGGTGGTATCTCCTCAACAACATACACCCTAGTATCATAATCCTTGGTATCTCTTTTCTCTGGTATTGCATTTCCTATGATATTCCATTCCCAGGATAATAGGTTTAAAACATTGGTTAAACATTGATTAACACATTAATTAATGATTTAATTAAGGGGATTATTATGTAATACTAAGCATACCATTTGATGATTTTTTTATGAACAGACATGTTATCTCAATAACCCTTATTATTCCATTAATTCAAGGAAATATAAAATAACATATCATCACTTCCACTACGCGACTTGTAATCTAGCTAAACTTATTCAGAGGGATGTGATTATCAATTCACCATGCATGAACAAAGAGGTTCTCATAGTTATACAATATTTTTTTTTTGTCCATCTATCAGATAATTATTAATCCCCTGAACAAACTAAGCTACCATATTTAGAAACCATTGAATTCATGTGGGATATTATTTAATGCAACAATGACCTAAAATTTCCTCTCCACGTGGGATATTATTTAATGCAAAAAGCACCATGGTGATCCAATCATCCACCAAGCCTCCCACTAACCACACAAACTTAGAAAACATATTCCAGTGGACTCACTCAGTTCATATAGGATTCACCCACTTTGTCTTCTACTATCATTATCCAGTAACTCCCATGTGCTCCCATGATCAACAATGAGAACCAGAAGACCATTCTATCGAAGAGCCAACACCAAAAACCAAACAATCAATGAGAGAGAACTCATTTCTTTAAATGGGCTCTCCTGTGTTTTATTACTATCCTCTTATTATGTGCTTAAAAGTTCACATGTATGTCCCTTGATCCGTGAGGGGGATGGACAATGTCGTCTACGCCACCACTCTAATAACATCTCAAAACTTTCTTGTGAGTTGATAGTTTTCTCAAGTCTTCCAAAGGATTGTTCATTAACTTTAGTAATAGTGTTTAGGGTTGGTTTCATAGTCTTTAAATCAATAAATAAATCTCCATCAAACTTTGAGATTCATAAGGTTGTCCCCTCCTTTAATTGGTCATCACAAAAATTAAATTTAATTTCTTACAACATATTGTATTAGCTAGTCATGACTCATGTTCCCATGCTAGAATTTCAACCACATTACAAAAGTCGAGGCAAAACACTGTTACCGATGAAACGAGAACTATTACCTCAAAACGGGAACTCTAGCCCAAAAAGACTCAAAAAACATGAAAAATAATCCCAAAAACAAAAAGTGTGTATTACAAAAGGCATTTGGCTTTTCTCAAGGTCAAATTTCAACATTTTATAAAATTATGCTAAAAACGAAATTGTTTCTTGAAAAAAGGATTGAAAAACCACCCTCAAAACAAAACGAGTTGATGCTAGAATAACAAAAAAAATATTGTGTCACACTTTTGACACATTGTAACAGTGGAATTAAAGACAACATATTAGGACATTGAAAAATCATAAAATTCTAAAAATTTTGATAGATGATGTTAAATATAAACAAAAACATGTCTAAAGGACTTATCATTTTGAACAATATTCATCGATGTTGTTAAACATAAAATATCTTGACTCTAAACAACCCCAAAATTGTAATTATTGTCAACCATAACATTAAATATAAAATTTTGTAGCGCATAAAAACTTGAATGACAAGTTGTAAATCTCAAGTTTTCAATCTTAAGTTTTCAACATACTTGAACAATGAAATTATGGAGAAATTATATGACTTAAACTTTTTTCAAAAATGAACAAGTATATGAAAAATTTATTATTCCAAGAGTAATTTTAATTTTAAAGGATAAAAAATTATCTCTTTTCAAATATTAGCATAAGACAAATTTAAATCTAATTGCAACCAAAACCTAAAAATCAAGCATCAAAACAAAGTGTCCCCTTTCAATGACACACATAATTATTAAAAATTTTAATAGTATCTTATACCAAGTGGTAACAATACATAATATCATGGTAGTATCACTGCATAATCTAAAAATTCAACATTAATTTCTATTTTCTATTTTACTTTTAATCAAAATATCAACATTGGTACATTGAATATAACATAAATTAATTTTGTAATTCATTGTTGTGTTGTCGATATTCTAAAGAGATGAATTCTTCATAATTAAAACATATAATCCAACAAACATAGAAATGTCTCATAACTTCATGAAAAATCAGATGGAAGTCAAAAAAAATTTCTCAAGTTACCATGCAAACATTAGTTACATAAAAGTTTCTTAGACAGTTATTCAAAATAAACCATAGGTTCTGGCACACCATCAGAACCTACATCTTTAGATGAATGACTCGATGCAGATGAAGATGATCCATATTCTTCTATTTCATCAACTAGTGCTCCATCTGAGTCAACATGCATGCCCACAATTTCAGAGTTCAAATGTCTTGTAGATCTACGAATACATTCTACAGAGTCCCATCTCAATAGTAATTTTTCTGGTAGCAATTTCTTCAAAATATTTATGATCTTCAACTGAAGAGTTCCTCTCTTTTTCAAATTGAATTCATACACAAGTATGTCAACATCCTCCAATTTTAAGACATCTGTACGACAACGATTTATATTTGTGCCCTTTCTTTTTCTCTTTCTGCCAATTTTGTTTTCAACTACCATCTCTGGATTGTACACACCATTGAAAGGGTGGGTACTTTTGGCATACCAATGTACATCAACATTTTTAATATCTTCATTTTCATTAACGACCTTTATAACCTTGGCAATCTAGAATGGATAGCCAAGTGGATATTCATCTGCTAACACTGCTATCATGCAATAGTCCTTAACATCCTGCACAGAACCCTTGTAAAGGTCTTCCATGGCTTCACGTTGTGCACGTGATCTTCTAGAACCAATATAGTTTTCTCTTTCCTCTACCTGTGGGGAATTAATAATAGCTTGAGGCTGTTGTTGTTCAACAATGTGTGTTTCTTGATGTTCATTTGGCATATTTTGTGGCAAAAAAAAAGGAGTCTTCAAAAGCGTATCCACATTTATTGATCTTGAAATCATATCACTTTGATTACTGAGAAAATACTCCCACCAAACTGAATCAGCAACATCGAAGTACTCATATGTATCTCTAATACATCTTTTAATTTCCTCCGGGCATTCAGAATAATTTATGTCTCTCTTATGCCTTCGTGCATTATGGAGTTCAACAGCTGACTATAATAACAATATCTTTGATGAAAATATTGGACGCTCTGGAATGAACTTCAAAACTGCTAAACCTAATGATGGCCCCCATTTTGCAACATTTGAATACTTCTTTCCCCATATAAGTGCTATCCCATCAATTTTTTTGATACGAAATTGATGCTGGAAGCTAATGTCATTTAGTTGTTCAATGCATTTCTCCTCACCATGTGATCCCAAAATAAACCTTTGCATGTCAATAGTTTCTTCCAACACATGAAAAATAGGCTCTGGAATGTACGATTTATTAATACATTCAATTAATGATGGCAGGCTCCCAACACCTTTCCTCCTCAATTTTACTGATAAACGCCTGAACATTTGATCAATATGATCATGAGTATGCCCAACTAGAAGGAAACCAACATTTATCTTTTTAAATATTCTCAATTCAATGAGCATGTTTAGATACCCAAAAAGAACTTGAATTTTTTTTTCACGACTTGTGTTGTCTATTGTAAATACAAAACTTCAGGAAGAATACCATACCAATGAGTAACCACATCATCGATTATAGTTATGGTCAGATTTGCATCATTGTGAATATTTGGAGTTATGAAAAAAACTCTTGGAAACATCTTCTCATTAAATACCATACAACCAACCAAGTGAAACTGAATGAAATTTTTCTCCTGTAATTTTTTTTCCGTGTAGACAAAATGTGGAAGAAGTGTTTTCTTTTTGTCCATACCATCAATTATCAAACCTAGATATTTATTTGGATGATCATAACACTTCGTTCTATGTTTATACAACTTTTGCCTTTCGCTTGTTTGCTGATTGCGATGGTCTTGAAATTCTTTGACAACGGAATCTGTACATAAAATAAAAGAAACATATGAATAAATATATTTTCATATTTGATAACTATCCAATTTTAAAAAACAATGTTTTGAACACATACCTCTTTCTTCCCCTTGACATTTATCTCTTTTTTCTTTAAGAGAAGCACATGTGTTGCAAACCCCCATCCTTGTCTTCTTAGGAATACAAACATTTTTGAATTTGTTTTTCGATAACCTTGTAAAATAAGAATATGAAATAAAATTACCAACTCCTTCAACAACTTCTGCATAATCTCTGTATAAGATGAAGATTTCTCGTCTCGAGAAATTATCTTGAATATGTATTGTGTCTTTATTTGGCATATACTCTCGATGATTTGAAAAGAAGTCTTTCATCCATGTCTTAGCAGTACTTGCAAACGACCCTACCTCCCGTTTATAACGTACTTCTGAATAATATGTGGGATCCTTTTCCAAGTTTTCTTGGATTCTTGACAAATGAAAATTACCAATTGAATGTAACATTTTGAAAGCATTTTTGCAGACCAATACATTCCCAATATGATATTCATAACCTGCCAGTGTAGATTGCGTGAAACCCACTAAATATGAATTTTTCATGCTTTTATTCATTGACATATATCTTTTCCTTTTCTCCAAAACAAAGTTGAAATCCATATGTTTCAAGTAATCCCTTCGACAACATTCACTTGAAATCAAGTGAACGTCATAAATTTTTTTTGTGAGATATTTTGTCCTCACCCTTTTATAACTGAAATGTTTTGGATTGATATGAAAATGTCTACTCCTACTCCTAGTTTCAATATTTTCTTGCAATGGCTTCATTATTCCATCATCCTTTGTAAAAGCAGTTTCATCACCATTAGGAGGAATATTATCCCCACTATCATCATTCTCAACATAGTTAAGAAATTCATCAACATCATTGCCTAGAAAATTTTCTTTACCATCATCACTTGAAGAAAAAATTTCACAAGAATCATCGATGCTTTTGTAACCCTGACTTAGATGAAATTCTTCACCATCTTGATCCATGCTTTCAAATTCTTCCCTAGGAGGATTCAATTCTTCATCACCATGAGTGTATTTGAAATGATCACTTAGAGAAAATTCAATATTCAGATCTATGCCTCTAAAATTATCATTTGCAAGAAACTCTTCATCCTCCCCTTCCTCAGTGGTGCTCTCATAATCCTTGGGATTAGGCATAAGTGGAAGCTATGAATCTGTATTTACTAGAATTTCTTCATCCCGCCCCTCCCCTTCCTCACTGGTGCTCTCATAATCCTTACGATTAGGAATAAGTGGATGCCTTGAATCTATATTTATTGGAAATTATTCATCCCCCCCTTCATCAGTGGTGAACCTATAATCGTTACGATTAGGATGAAGTGAAATTTTGGCTTTGGAAATTCATCCCCCTCTTCATTAGTGGTGCTGGCATAATCCTTAGGATTAGGACGAAGTGGATATTTTGACGCTGCAAATTCTTCATTCCCCTCTTCATCAGTGGTGTTCGCATAATCCTTAGGATTAGGACGAAGTGCATATTTTGACTTTGCAAATTATTCATTCCCCTCTTCATCTGTGGTGCTCGCATAATCCTTAGGATTAGGACGAAGTGGATATTTTGACTCTGGAATTTTTTCATCCCCCTCTTCATCTGTGGTGCTCGCACAATCCTTAGGATTAGGATGGAGTGGATATTTTGACACTGTAAAATTTTCATTTCCCTCTTCATCAGTGGTGCTGGCATAACCCTTAGGATTGGGACGAAGTGGATGTTTTGACTCTGGAACTTTATCATTCCCATCTTCATCAGTGGTGCTGGCATAATCCTTACGATTAGGACAAAGTGGATATTTTGACTCTGGAATTTTTGCATCCCCCTCTTCATAAGTGGTGCTGGCATAATCCTTAGGATTAGGACAGAGTGGATATTTTGACGTTGCAAATTCTTCATTACTGTCTTCATCAATGGTGCTGGCATAATCCTTAGTATTAAGACGAAATGGATATTTTGACTCTGAAAATTATTCATTCCCCTCTTCATCTGTGGTTCTTGCATCATCCTTAGGATTAAGAGAAAGTGGATATTCTTCATCTCCCCCTTCATCAATGGTGCCCTCATAATCCTTAGGATTAGGACGAAGTGAAATTTTTTACTCTGGAAATTCTTTGTCATGCCCTTCATCACTATTGCTTTCATAATCCTTAAGATTAAGAGTAAGTGGAATAATTGACTCCCGATTTACAAAAAATTCTTTTTGCTGCACCTCATCCATTTTTTTCTCATCATCCTTAGGATTATGACCAAGTCGATTTTTTGACTCTCTATTCATGGTGAACGGACTCCTGCTATATTCATCACTCTGAATAGATTTGTTGGCGTGACAAAGATGTTGATGTTGTACAAATAAAAACTTCGCTATCAGAAGAAACCATGGCTTTCAAAAATAATAGGTTGAATGATACAAATGCCTCTCCCACTTACAATATATAGCTTAAAGATTGAAAATTTCCCTCCAAATTCCCCCCCCAAAAATTTTTTCGAAAATCTTTCCCTCCAAATTTTGCCCCCAAAAACTTTCGCGAAAAACTTTCCCTCCAAAATTTTCATTTCAAATATTTCGTACAAAATATTAGTCAAAAAATGTATTTAAATTTTTTTAATAAACTGTTTTTGTTAAAATATTTTACCAATATTTATATTCAAAATATCTACAAAATATTTCTATCATGCATGCCTTCCAAACTAAAATAATGTTGTTATTTTAATGATTTAACATTGACTACATGTAAGTATTAACTATAATATTGCTATCATACCTAGATACAAATATTAACTATTTTAACTATAATTACTACATGTAAATATTTTAAATTTTAAATTTTAAACCTACATTATATTCATCTAAAATATATTTCAAAATTTCTTAATAAACTGTTGGTCCTGAAATATTTCACCATACTTTCTATTCAAAATATCCACAAAATATTCCTTTCATGCATGCCTTCCAAACTAAAATAATTTTCTTATTTGAATGATTTAAGATGACTACATGTAAATATTAAAAATAATAACAATATGCAAATATTAACTATTTTAACTATAATATTAACTATAATTAACTACATGTAAATATTTTAAATTTTAAAATTTAATGTCACATTTTAAACATTGAGTACATGTAAATATTAACTAAAATATTAACTATGATAACTACATGCAAATATTAACTATTTTATCTATAATATTAACTATGATTAACTACATGTAAGTATTTTATATTTTAAATTTTGATCCGAGACTATATTTGAATTTTGAAACATTCAGTACATGTAAATATTAAATAAAATATTAACTATGATAACTACATTCAAATATTAAGTATTTTAACTATAATATGAACTATAATAAACTACATGTAAATATTTTAAAATTTAAATTTTAATCCCACATTCGTTAAACAGTAAACCAATCACACAATATTTGCTATATAATAAGAATCATTGTTTCTATTCATCACATCACATCAAGTTTTCTGGTATTTGTTAGAACAATTTTTTGGAGGTGTTGCGTTGGCATTGGTAACTTCGTGGAGGCATTGCATTGGCATTGGAGGCGTTTTTTTGCTATTGGTAATTTTGTGGAGGCATTGTGTTGGCATTAGTGATAGGAGTTTTTTGCATTTCAAAGGTTAGTTTTCCTTCTATTCTGTCCATTTAGAGACGATTTGGGGAAAATCTATTTTTCTATATCTTTTGTATTCAAAAACTATTTTTTTAAGGTTTTTAGGTTCGAAAACAAAAAATATATATATATTCTTTTAGTGAAGAAAATGTAAAAAAACTGAATTCTTTAGGGATTTTAGGACAAAATTTGTTTTTTTTTTCTTTTTAGGGTTTATAGGTTCATCTAGACCAAAAAATCCATAAAACAACCATGCACATAAAAAAAAATAGTTATATTATTATATTTTTATTTGTTTTTTTTTATTATAAATATATTGGTGGTTTCATTATTTAAATTGTTTTTTTTTTTTTCAAATTTTTTTGATTTTATATTTTATTTTTATTTTTTTTAATTTTAAATCTTATTTTTAATTGTAATTTATAATTTAAATTTGTTTATATATATATATATATATATATATATATATATATATATATATATATATATATATATATATATATATATATATATATATATATATATATATATATATATATATATATATATATGTGGATATATTATATTTTATATTAAACAACCATGGTTGTTTTTATTATAATTGTTTTTTTTTTTAAATAAAAATTTAATATATTTCTTACTTTATATTTTAAAACAAACTTTTTATTTCTTGTTATTGTTTTTTTTTATTTCTTGTTATTGTTTTTTTATTTTTTAAATTATAATTGTTTTAATTTTTAAAAAATAAAACTTAAAATTTATGTTTATATTTTTAGTTCTTAATTTATATTTTAAAACAATTTTTTTAGCTTTTTTTTTTATTGTTTTGTTATATATTATACTTTTAAATTTTTTTTCTATTGTATTGTTATATAATATATTTGTTTAAAAAAAAAAATTATATATTAAACAATGTTTTTGTGTTATAATAGTTTAGTTTAAAAAAAAATTAAAAAAAAAATAATTGCTTATATAGTTTGTTTTTTTTTTATTGAAAAAATAAAATTAAAAAGACAAATAAATTATTTTCTCACTCGCTGGGGGTTAGAGGTCGGTCAGGCAGCACCGCGGAGGGCTGCGGCCTCCTACCCCTGGCTGGGTGGAGGTCAATTCCAAGCGGGTTGCCCAGCCGAGGGCCAGAGGTCGGCAGGGCGGCACCGTGGAGGGCTGCCCAGCCAGTGGCCAGAGGCCAGTTGGGTAACCCTCCGCGATGCCGCCCAGCCAACCTCCGGCCCGTGGCGGGCGTGTAAAACGTTTTTATTTTTATTTTTATTTTAAATTTAAATATGTAATAAACTTGATAAAAATTTTGTTTTTAATTTCAATATAAAATAAAACTTATAAAAAAATTAATTTTTTTTTATGTTGTTTTAAATATTTAATATAAGGTTTTTAAATTTTTAAAATAATTAAAATGTTTTATATTATAATTTTGATTTTGTTTTTTAAATATATAATTATAATATTGATATGATATAAAGTTTAAAATTTAAAATTTATTTTCTATTTGAAATTTTTAGACTTTAATAAATTTCAATATTTTAAAATAAAATTTTAAAAATTTTAAATAATAATAAAAGATTATAAGTTTTTAATTAAAATTTTAATTTTAACTTATATGCTTCAATTTTATTCAATATATTTAAAATTTTAAAATATAATTTATTAAGTCTAAATTTAATAAAAAAACACAATTAAAATTCAAACATAAAATTAACATTATTATTTTTTTTTTAGTAAAATCTTTAGCTTAAAAAAAATAAAATTTAATTTTAACATTAGTTAAATATTAAATATCTTTTTTTGTTTTTTTTTTAAATATTAAACAAAAATTTAAGTTTGAAAATAATGTTTATTTTTTAAAATTGTTTTATACCATTTAAAACAAATTTTTATTTTTTTATAAAATGTATTCAAAACATATTATATAGATATATATACATATATCTAAATATGATTTATAATATTTTGTTTTTAAATGAAATTTTTCTATAGTTAATTTTACTAGTTTAATTTCAATTTATTTAGTTTTAAAAATAAATTTTGTTTTTTAAATTTATTTTATTGACATTATTTTTCGGTAAATTTAAATTTATATTAGAAAAGTTAAGAAAAAAATTGATTAATTGTTTTCTCATTAACTTATATATATATATATATATATATATATATATATATATATATATATATATCAGGAAAATGGCTTCAAAAAAGATTTATGTGAATGTTTATGCACCTAGGGAAGCAACTCCCAAATCTAAAGTTGCAGCTCGACGCACTATGGATACAACTCCCAAATCTAAAGTTGCAGCTAGACGCACTATGGACACTGCTGGATGCAATAAGGACATTGTTGCATACACTAATAAATGTCAAGCAAGTGGGGCACCAGGTTCACTAAAGCTTATTTCTGATTGGAAGAACGCCGAGGAAATAGATAAATATGATTTCTCATGGTATCTTGAAGACAGTGAAACAGAGGCTGATATACATATCTATCTGCTTTGTGGTATGATTGACTTAAATGAGCTACATGATGTGATGGGCAGAGTACGAGACATATGTATGGTCCCGAATACAAACACTACTTATGTTCTTGCAAGGAAGAGTAATAAACGTGAGAAGGTTAGATTTCGTCTATCAAAGGTCAAGTATGACACAAATGAAATATCTACAAAGTTTTCTGAAGAAATCTCAAGCAACATTGCAAATAACATTGTAAGTATGCATATTTTTATTTCCGCTATGCGTTATTGTAAGGATGATTCAATTTTTTATAAATTATTGATCATTGACATGTTTTATTTTGTTTCATAGGATTTTGTTCCGATTTTTCAAACATGTTTGAAGGTATTTATTATTTGGAGTCAAATTTTATGAATGTGATCAACACTTTCCACACAAATAAAGCATAGGAAGGGAGATTGAAGAAAATATCAATAGCTCATGGCATTGCAATAGTACAAAGAGGGGATCAACCAAGAGTCACTAAGGTGGGTAAATCTAGTAAACTTAAACATGTTTCTTTTGAAGATGTCGAACATGTAACTAAAAATTATGATAGAATTAGTGAGGAGGAGATTAGAACTGTTATGCAAAAGGAGAAAACAAATCAGACACCAAAAAGAAAAATCGCCAAAGATGTCTCTCTTTTACCTGATGATGAAGAGCTTGTTTATAAAAGAATTAATATGTTAACCGATAAGACTAGGAAATCAAATATTGGTGAACTTGTAAAGGTCAAGAGCAGCAGTGAAGAATAAACTAAAAGCTCTAATAGAAGAAGAGAAATCATAACACCAGGTGTTGAGTTAGAGGATGGCATTATTAAAACAAAACAAAATGCTATTCGATATGAGTTGAGGAAGAATAAAGTAATTCTTGGTGGCCAAAAATTTGAGCTTAATGTCAACCAATTTTATAGGCTAGATGAAGGACAATCTCAATATCAAGTTAGAAAGGCCCGTCACCTACATGTACATAATCTGAAACATTGTTCAGGTTCAATCCATATGCGCATGTCATGGATTTTGGTTCTTTTCAATTCATGTCAAGTTCCCAACAAACAGGCATTTGACAAGACAAAATATTTTGATTATAAATATTATGTAATTGGAGGGAACCATTCGGTAGAGGCTAAAAGAAAATTGATTTAGGAATATCCCAATAACTATCTTTTTCAAACAGTGAAATGCATCATTTACATTGGCTTAACAGAAATAGAATCAAAGTTATTGGCATGGGATGATAATGCAGATAATGAGCACAGAATGAAAATTACTTTCATCCAAAGGGTAAGATTTATTCATAATGAATTCATAGAAAAATGTGGTGGGGATAAGACACAAGTTAGTCTAACATTTCAGAATGAATGCTTAATGGAAATAGGTTATCAAATTCATGAAAAAATCAAAGCAAAATATGGAAAAATGAATTCAAATATATTCAGAAGCATGGATAAAATTTTTCAGTTGGCATTTAGAAGTTGGGAGATATGGGATTTGATTGATGAGATTTTTGAGCGGTGGGAGAATATTTCCATAAAATATGAGAAGGTTAAAAAGAGTAAAACCATAATATGTACCAACAATAAGACATGTCCAGAAATGAAGCAGCTTCCAGAGGATATGACTATCACACCTTGGAGAACAATGCAAGGTGTGAAGGATGAGAAACTAGTCAAATCAGTACTAGCCCGTGTGAAGTCGGGTGAATTATCAATGGAAGAAATGTGTGTAGAATTTCCAAAGTAAGTTTCTTGAATTGTTTCTTATTTTCCTTTCATTATAGTTTTCTTTTAAATAAAACATAATGATGTTGGTAGAATTTTTTATACATGTCACTATATTAATGGTTTTAACTTGATTTATTCAGTCAAATGATTTTTATGAAAATACAAGAACACATGGTTAAAATGTTGAATGAAGACATTTGGGATGATGTTGTGTGCCACTACCCAGAAGCAAGTTCTACAACAACACTTAAATATTGTTATATTTCATTCAATAAGGTATGTTGATTTATACATTCATTTTATTCATTTTTAAACCATTTTTATTTTATATATATATATATATATATATATATATATATATATATATATATATATATATATATATATATATATATATATTTTTATGTCATTAAAGATGTCGAAGAAGGATGGAAATGGAGTACCAGATACTTTCAAAATTTGTATTGAAAAAATTAAGTTGGAAAATATGAGAAAGAAGCATCTTATGAATGTTGAAGTTGATCCTACTCTTAATCATTACATTTGGAATGGGCTCGATAGTATCCAATATCAAATAATACAAGGTGACTGTGAAGACATTGCATCACTAATACCTAAAAGGGAATATGCCCTATTTATTGCAAATATTCCTCATGGTTTCAATTTTCCAAACATTGAATATAATAGTGAACCATATACTTATCAAGCTTTTAGTAAAGTGGTTACAGGTTTTCAAGAAGTGACAACATCACCACTTTGGCGATTTGTGACATTTCATTCAGACACATGGTTTCCAATGTTATTAAGAAGCTTCAAGGGTAAAGAAAACTCAAGGATGCAACTTACATGGTAAGACTTTGAAATTGTATGTTTGATTACTCAATTTTTTTATTTATGTAAAATTTAATTGAACTTTTACTATGTTATGTTACAGGCATAAGTCAAATATTATTTCTTCCGAAGATCAGCCTATTGTAAATGATTGTGAGTTCATCCATGTTGAATGTTGTACAAAAGAGGATAGCTATAAGCGTATTCTTATGAATCGAGTAGATGGGAAGAGTCATAGTCAAGTATTGGTTCATGATGCAGTTGTAATAAAACTAACATATGAGGATAAAGATGCAAAAGGAGATATAGTTAACATTTATCAAATACCACAAGCATTGATTAACTATCTTATAGATATATGTTCAAATGAAGGAGATTGAGTTTTGGATTTATTCTCAGGTTCAGGTAAGTTTTATTATACAAATTTAAATTTAAATATTTTATTTTTTACTTTTTATGTCTTCATACTAATTTTCTTACTTATTTCTTTTGTGTTTGATGATTAGGTACAACACTAGCATGTTGCCTACTAAAAGGAAGAAATTGCATTACCATTTAGAAAGACCCAGTGCAATGCAAATTTATTCAACAAAGAATTAACGCTATTGAATTCCTTCCAGATGTGAAGCAAGAAGTTGGTTTGAGGAAAGGGGATTTTAATGAATCACATGTGGCAAAAAAAACAAAGGAACCTCAACCACCATTATATGGAATGATTGGAAAGGGGCACTTTGGAAGATTTGTAGACATGAAAGATCCATTAGAAGATGACAATGACCAAAATAAAAAAGAAAATGTTGTGGAAGACGCCATCGATGATGTTGAATATGTATTAGTTGATATTGTTGATGATCTTTAAGTTATGCTTGCAAACAAAGCTCATTTTTTAGATCTATTAAGCAGTTTTACTTGTAATGTTTAGACTTTGATATTTTATGAGAAGAATTCTTATTTTTTGCAAAAAACATGTGATTACTATTATATTTTGACATAAAATTCAATAAAAATGTTATTTTCTTAAGTTTTTTTGTTAATATTTTCCCAAAAATTTAGTTTATTTAACATGGTTTTTTGAACAAAAAGTCTCTAAAAGTGTATTTTTTGCATTCTATTTATATTGAAAATTTGTATTTTTTTGTCATATGGTTCAAAATATTGGTTTTTTAGTGATAATTATTTGATGTGCATTGAAAAATTAATTAACAATACATAAACATGTAGAAAATATAAACTTTATAATATTGACCTTTTTTCCAATTTTTTTATCTATGTGAAAAAAGTGAAGATATCATTACAAATTTTTATTTTAAAAAATATATATATATATTTTTTTTAAAACACAAGTACATAAATGCACTTAAAAATAAACGTCTCATGGAAGAAGAAGACATTAGAAAATCTATAGTTTCAAAATCAATGCTCTAAAAAAACGTTGGTGATGATACACCACCACTATTCAAAATTGACATAAAAAACATCACATGAAAAAAAAAATTTTAAAAATAAATAAAACTTAAAGCGCCAAAAACATGCTCCAATTTTTTATTTTTATTTTATTCTGCATCACCACTTTTCAAAATCGGGTGTTTTTCTTGCTACCTCAAAAATTAGGTACCAATGCAGTTACCTATTTCATCAGTAACAATGTTGCAAATTAAAGGGTTGTCATAAAACTCACCACTTTAAAGTAACATCATCCTCAATGTTCTATAAATAGAAATAAAATTGAGCTTTATAATTTTTTTTTTTTTTCATTAGTTTATACCTTAAACAAAAATGGGTAGAGCTTTCTCATTTGGTATTCAAATTCCTAGATTTCTTCATGAAGTCCAAAGTGCTTCCATTTCACCTTAACCTTCTCTATTACTCGATTTTGGAGAGTTGTCTATCTATTGTCCATGCTACACAATGTTTTGGGTTGGAATTATCCCTCAGATTCCACCTATATCATAGACCATTCAATCACATGATTAATGTGACATACACACATTTAAGAAAAGAAATATTAAATGTATCATGTGCTTTCATTGTGGGTGGCAAGGCTGGTCTGTAAGCTATTGGTCCCACTCTTTCCAAAAATCTGAAATGGTCAAAAATGGTGGGTGTTAATTTAGCACATAGCCCCACTTTTAGTGATCTCTTTCTTGGCGTGATGCAGAGATGTACATTCTTCACCACTTGGAATTATTTGTGCACTCTCTACTGGTTTGAATAACTTTTTTTCCTATCTCATGCTACTTTCAACTGATGTCTAATATTAATCACTTCTTACTTCTTTTATCTTAGCATGTTAAGTCAAAACCACTTTTTTCATTGGGTTATCCCTGCTAATGGGAGTATTTCATTTTTAACAATACAAAGGACTCATTTTAAGTGACTATTCATACCCATTGTTGTATGCAAATACAATTAATGGTAGGAATTATTCCCACCTTTTTGGATAATTCATGGTATACATCATTCGAATGTCTTCTAGAATTTTGTTTACCTTTTCAGTTTGACCATCTATATAAGGATGATATATTTTGCTAAAATCTAGTTGAATCCCAAAGAAAACAAATAATTCTTTCCATAAATTGAAGCCAACTTGGAATTTTGATCTGAAAGGATCCTCTTAGGTATGTCATCCAATCTAAATATTTCTTTCATAAAAATATGAGTTATGTCAATAGTTTTGTGGATGGAATTAATAGTTATAAAGTGATATTCCTTTCTTATTTGTTCCACTACCACCATAATTGCATCATGTTGTTTGGATGTCTTCGAAAATCTCATGATAGAGACAATGGATATGACTTCCAATTTCCAATTAGTATTGGAATTGGCTTTAGTAATCTTGTTTAATGTTTGTGTTTTACTTTGAATTTTTATAATTCCAAACACTTGGAAATATATTTAACTATTTCCTTCTTCATTCCTTTCCAACAATATAATTTATTTACCTAAATAAGGTCTTTTGTGGAACTCATCCATTATGAGTTTCTTCAAGTTGGTCACATAGGGTACACACCATATATATTTGAATATAAGCATACCATCATCAATTACCTTGTAATGATTTCTTATTATTCCCTCTAGTTCCTGCTATAAGTCTTCCCTCACACAGTTGAAATTCTCATCATATAGAAATGTCTATTTAATCTTTTCTTTGGTGTCAATTTGATGTTCTCATGGATACAAAGTGGGAAACTTGTAGACTTTTACTAAGTGCATATGCTACTCTATTTTTTTCCCTTAATATTCTTGATTTCAAAATAAAAATCAATAACCAAAGCTAACCATCTATATTTTCTAGCATTTAACTTAGGTTGTTCAAACAACTATTTCAGTCCTCCATGATCCGAAATAAACAAAAACCTTCTCCCAAGAAAGTAGCTACCCCACATCTTTAGATCATGCACAATTGTTTCTAGCTCCATGTTATGAGTAACATAGTTCCTCTCATGCTCATTTAGTTTCCTTGATATAGAAAATTACATGTCCTTCTTGTATTATCACTCCACCTAATCCTTCCTTGCAGGCATCCATGCAAATTAGGAAATCCTTTTATGGGTCTATTATTCTCATAATAGGTGAAAGTGTGAGAAAGTGCTTGAGTTGCTCAAATATAGGTATGCACTTTAATGTTCTGTTATCACCCTAAAATCTCTTTCTAAACTTTGTAAGTTTACATTGTTTTACTCATAATGTCAAATAGGCATTGAGTCATTTTAAGTCTTGGTAAAGGGTAGCTCATAGCTTTTATAGGTTTAATGGTCATCATTCAAGTTCAAATAAATTCTTTTAGGTCCATTCCATGATTAAAAAGTCATATTTTTCATTTAGGGGTCATTCCATTAGGTTTCGGGTTGAAATTATGCAATTAGCCAAGAATTCACACTTTCGTAGCACCTCTAGTTCAAAAATGAGGAAATGCGCTACGAAAGTGCTGCTGCTTTCATAGCACGCTACAAAACTGTTGTAGCAAATTTTTTCAGTCATGAAGAAAAACTCTGTTTTCTGGTTTTAGTAGTCAACTTCCAAGGGGGATTCTAGGCAACGGAAAACACATGTTTGAAAACTGAAGGTAAAATTTGATGAAGATTATGTTTTGGGGTCATATTGTTGTTTTTTTTGAATCATACCAATGCCCTTATGAATTTTAAATTATCCCTAACTTACAAATTTTGAAGACTCTTTTGAAAATCAGCGTACACAGCAGTTTCGTAGCGTGCTACGAAACTGCTGAAGAAATCTTTTGCACATGTAAATATAAATTTTGGTGGGAAATATAGTGAGTTTTTGGTTTAAATTTGCTGCTGGAAGCATGGATATATCACATGGAGGTTATAATGAAGAAAACAGATGAAAATATCATTAAAAGGGAAGGTTTTATATCGAGCTACAAAATGCGCTACGAAAACAAGCCACTTTCGTAGCGCAGGCTTATTCTCCACCCTTTTACATCATTTCAGAGATGGTTTCTACATAGCTAGAAGATTAAATAATTTATTGGAATATTTAGCAAATGTGAAACATGTGAAACTGATCCATCAATGATCAAAGTGCTCAAAACTGACATTGAAAGCTAAAGATTGAAAAGTAGGAAACATGTTTCCTGATTTTTAGGATGTTTTTGTCATCATTAGCAGGATCACATCAAGCTTCGAGGCAGCATCCAAATTTGACCTCATGGGATTTCAAGTGGCAAAGGATGAAATAAATATTAGATAAGGTTGTTAGGAATAAAATTAAAGAGTTTTAGTCCTATTTCAAATAGGACTGCTCATTGGGGTCTAAGCTGTCAATTTGTAATAAATATCATGTTTCATGATTAGGAAAGGTATCAAACACTATGAATTTGAATTCTATAGTAGAGGATAAAGGAATCATATATTGTAAATGTTCTATAAAGAGCATGAGGTCGAATTCTACAGGGGTTGGGCATTTTCATTAGCAATTGACTGTGTTATTGTAGTTGACTGTGTCTTTTCCAACTTAATACAGAGATCTGTTTTGGCAACTCAAGATTCATAAGGAGTTTATGTGTATCATATATCTATGGCCTTCCTCAATTATCTATTTGCAGTAGTATTTGTATGTGTTACTTAGAATTCATTTGAAAATGCTCTAACTTCCTTCACATGCAAATAGACTGTGTTTTTCACTATGTTACTATTTTATTCATTAACCTAGACTCCAAACGCCTTGACTTCCATGCTTAACAGATTACATGTTTTGGTTGAAGATTATCTTGACTCCATAGCCCAATGAATGTTTGATAATCTATGACACAACCAGTTATACATTTTTATCCTTTTTTTTTAGATTTATCCATCTATTCATTAATCAAAAAATCATAAACCTTTGAGAGAGCCCTCTCAAGTTGAGGAGGCTAAGCCTCAGCCAAAATATTGGTCTGAAAGAGTTACATGGAATCTACTTGGTGAGCAGCCTATCGGGATCAGATTTTTTGATAACATGTTCATTGAAATTTTACTCATTTCCTATGTAAAGTTGTGATTGGATTCCAATATTTGAAAAATATTGAATGGATTGTTGCTAATCCCATGAAGGATTTGATCTCCATAACATTTTGGGGATCGCTCAATGCTTTATGGCCTTTATATTTTCAAGATCTAGATGTACTCCTTCCTTTGAGAAGACATGTCCCAAATATGATATTTTTTATTGGAAGAAATCCATTTACTAAGTTTGGTATAAAATTTATGTTCATGTAGTAATTGCAACACTGCCTTTGGGTGTTATTCATTTTATTCTCTGGTTTTTTAGTAAAACCAAAATATTATCAACAAAAGATAGCATGAACTTGTCCAAATACTGGTTGAGGACATTTTTCATTAAGCACACGAATGTGGCTAGACTATTTGTGAGCCCAAATGGTACCACTACAAACTCGTATTTCCTGTATCTCATCTTAAAATTTGTCTTCTAATTATCTACATATTTAATTATGACTTGATGATAAATAGATCTCTATCTATCTTGGAAAACACAATGAATCCTCTTAGCTCATCAAGTAAATAATCAATTCTGGGAAATGTGTATTTATTATTCATTGTAGCTTTATGTTACTTCTTTTAATCAATGCATAGTTGTAGTGTGTTAACCTTCTTCTTTATGGACAATGCTCCATCTCCTTAGGGTGATACACTGGGCATGATGTATCCTTTATCCAAAATTATTTCAACAACAATTTTAATTCTACTTACTCTAGCATGCTAATGTGAAATGGGGTTTTAGAGACTAGCATGGAATCAGGAATCAATTCAATGGAGAAATCAATTGCCCTCTTGGGTGGAAATCCCAACACTTTATTTGAAAATGCATCATTGCATTGCTTCATAATGGGATGGTCTTCAATTCTGAGTTTTTTGTCATTTGTTACACTATGCACCTGAACCTAAAATAGAGAAAACCCTTTCTGGATGCATTTTTTCACTTGAAGTGGTGAAATTTATCTTCCTAAAACAAGATTTCTTAGTCTATGCAATACTTTTTCCTCTCCTTCAATGTTGATTCATTCTAGTGATTTACCATAATAGTCAACTTTGGTATTGTCGGATTCCTTCCAATCCATATCGATCAAGATGTCATATGAACCCAATCGAAAATTATTAAGTGTGGTTGTTGTGGGTATGTCACTTATTTCCAGATGGCATGACTCCACCAAAGAAATCACTCTCCTTTTTACTTTCATGGTTAGTTGAACCAACCACCACTTGGCATGTGGTTTCTTATGCAAAGAACATGTCTCTATGATTTTGGGGTTGATATAACTAAATTTAGAACCCAGATGAATTAAAATTGAAATAGGTTGGTTGTCAACCTGTAATGTCCTCGACTACTTTGGAAGCACATGACAGCGTCTGCTAGCCTAACATGGTTCCTCCAGGCTAATAGCGGGGAAATATTTATTAAGGGAACTTAATTCACCTAGGGAAAACTTATAAAAGTCTAATGGGAAAAAATTGGGACATTTCCTAGGCAAGCAAAAAGTCACTTTATCTTTATAATGTGAAAATATTATAAAGTGATTATAAAAGTTAAAAGGGTAAAATCGCATCAAAAGTGGCCACAAGTTTATAAAAGAGAAAAAGTGAGGATAATCTATACATTTATTCACTAATGCTTTTGAGAAAAGAGATATTATAGATTTTTAGAGAATATTTTAGGGTTTGGGAAACCCTAGTCGCCATAACTAGTTTAATGTTGAAACTATACAATCTAACTAGTTCAAGGAGTGGAATCACTCAGATTTCACCATTGGGATTCAAGGGAGAAGATGATTTGAAGGAGACTTTGAGGTAGACAAGTGTTATCGATTGATTTTATTATATTATTGAGTATTTATTATCTCATCGTTTTAGGCAGAATAGAAAAATATGAAGGGACAAGAATTTCTTAGGAGAAGGGATTTGAACCAGTGATTAAGGAACTACGAAACATCCATGATGGATGAAATTTATAGAGGGCCTATGATTGAATATAAAGGGCATGAGTTTCATTGTATGGAAGGTTCCTAATATTTCTTTGTTGAATGTGTGAGTTTCCATTTGGGAGTCTGAAACTAGACTTGAGAAAATCATGCTTCATTATTGACTGAAGTGGCTTCCTTATTCATGTTACTAGGTTCCCATGAGTGGAAAATAAGCCACTTCCTACACAGAAATAAGTCTCTCCTTCCCTTGTTGAATGTGTAACTTTGTTCATGTAGCTGAAGTCTAGTTTTAAGAAGGATTTTTTCATTTATATGTGCACTCATATCTTCATCCAAGCATACATAGGTATATCTAAGCACTTTTAAAGGGTTAATTACATATTTATTGTATCTGTGTTGGAAAGGCTTCGAGCCTCTCTTTCTTACTCGATGCAAATATGCTATTGATTTTATTATTTCCTAGTTGAAATATATGTTTTTTGAGGGAAGAATATATTATAGAGCCCTATTGAAGTTTTAATACATTGTTGGTGGTATTTTAAGTTGGTATCTTCAACTATAACACATATTTTCTTATCGCACTAGTCTTACAAATCCTAGCCTTCTTTACTTGCTGAAATTTATATATGTCTAGATGGGTTTGTAGTTAAATCGATATGAATGATTTTTAGTTTTTTTTCAAGTAATCCTTGTATATTTGGCATTTTTCATGTTATTTGAGTTTAAAATTGTTGTATAGACACCTACAACATATTGTGTGAAAATTGTTTTTGAAAATTCCTCATTGAACTAAACCATAAAAACTCAGAAAAAACAGTGATTAACTGAGGTATTCTTAAGAGGGAAACTTTCACAACCATAAATTTAATTTCAATCACTAAGTCTTGATGATCTACTTGTTTGTTTTCTAATTATGCATATATTTGAGGTATGATTTAAGCAACACCATTCACTATTGTTTCCTGTTGTACATTGTACAACTTCTTACTTCTATGTTGTGTATCAGGGAAATATTTCAACATATGATCCTCTCCACATCCCCAACAATTTAATGACCTCCTTGTGGGTTCCTATACCTCTTCTCTTTTTTATTGGATAGGAAAATTTCTAATTGTAGTAGGGAATTTCTATTGGAACTCACCTCTATCAGGTGTATTTAACTTTCCATTTTCCCCATTTTATTGTGGCCTGACGACTATGGTCCTTTCACTTTAAAGGTATTTTTTCTTTCTTCTTCCAATATAGTCAAAATCTGGCCTTATGCTTGGACTAAGCATAGAAATACTTGGACTTCCTGATAGTGTCCTCTAGTTTCTTTAGTTCATCAAATTCAATTATGTCTTGGTAGGATTATCGTAATTCATTGAGATATCTTTGAATATTCACCTTCTCATCCTTGATTTAGGGAAAATACCTCAACAGTTCCAAATATATTTTGGTATAGGAGTCCAAGGTGAGATGTCCTAGTTTATGCTCATGAAACTCTTTGTTTTCATAGTACCTCTCAGAAAGGTAATTTTCCTATAAATATTTCTCAAATATTTTCCAATTCAGATAGTTTCCTTTGATGCCTTTGATAATTATAATATATTCCCATCATATGTCAACTTTACCTTTCAAGTTAAAAATGGTTACCCTGTCCTTCATATTTTCATAATAGTCATGGACTTAAAAGTACTTCTTTAAGCCCAAAAGCCAATATTTTTCTTCTTCACTCTTCTTAGTCTCTGCATAAAAGGTAGATGGATTTTCTTTCTTGAATTTTTCTATCATTGTGTTTTTCTCACTTTTCTTTTGCTAGTGGTGCCTTCTTATCCTAGTTGTAGCATTGGATAGTTGGTCATGTTTGTTTCTCTTCCTAGAATGTTGAGTGAAGTTCATCATATCACTCAATGTCTTCAATTTTCCGTATGTGCCTCTTCTTTGACTTGCTACCTTCTACCTTATTGGTTTCCAATCCATTCTTTTGGATTTAAAATGGGCTCTGCTTGGTTTTTTTTCCAATCTAGATAACTAGCAAGGAAAATTTTAAGGTTGGGAATGTATCTTAAAGTTTAGAAATCTAGGCGAATCTTATTAGTCCCTAATATGCAAATTGTAAAATTTTTGGAATTTTTTTTTGTAAAAATATTAAGATTTCTAATGATTTTATATTAGTCTATATAAAATTTTGGCGATTTTTAGGGTGAAATAATTTTATACTATATATATGGACGAATAATTTTTAGGAAAAATGGAAATTGGCGAATATTTTTTTGGAAAAAACATGGAAAATTAGCCCACTTGAGAATATTAGCCCCTAAAATTTTCCCTGATAACTAGCACCAAATGCATGTTTTTTTTTTTTCTTTTAGATCTGAAAAGCTCTCCAATATCAAATGCATTTACCTCTACTTTCCTTTCTTGGGCCCTGGAAGTATTTTATGTATAGCCTTGTAGCACCTCATTTTATCTCTCAATCTTCTGAGGGTATCCATCCAATCAAGGGAATTTTCTTCTGAACTCTTTCCAACTAAATCTTCTTTCTAGTTAGGAGGGTTTTGTTCGTGTTGTATTACACCATTTTTTTTCTCATTCCTCTATTTTTTCTTGTAGATTTTCTTCTTATGTGATGACACATATGTAAATATCATATAAATAAAACATGGAATTATGAATCATAGCCTTAGCATGTCATCACCAAGAATGCTAACTTGAAGGTATTCACACAATGAAATGGCATGTTAGTAACATATTTCTAGAAAACAATAGGACAAATAAGAATTCCATCTTGGTTATAAATAATAAATTGTAGGTTTAGATCAACATTCATATAAAATTTAATTTACTTATCCATATAAAATTTAATTATATTATGTGTGTGTTGATAGGTGGAAAAATTCCTCCTGAAACTGGTGAGTATTTTCCCGATTAGAGTCCAAATTAGACTCTTTCTCATTTAAATGGTTGTATACTCTCCAGAAAAAAGGTTGTTTTTCCTATGTTATTTAAAACTAAAATTAAACTAAGAAAAACTATGATTAATCTAAGGAAAATATATGATATATTCTAATAATTTACAAAAATATAAATATAATCTGCTAGTATGATAGAATCAGTTTAAACAACAAATATTAAAGGATTTAAATAAATTTAATACCACATGAAATATAATTTGATTTAAAATCCTAACTATAATTGAAGTCCAGAAAACCGAACATGTAATATTTTCTGAATTTTAATGCAAAAAAAATCCAAAATGGTTTTTTGAAGTTTTCATCCTATTCAAACAATTTTTTTGGTATTTTCTGAAATATATATATGCATTCATTACCTAAAGGAGATTTATGACAACTTCTATCTCGCAGAAAATAGAAATAAAATCCTATGTTTGAATATCAGATTCTAATGATCAAGCAGTAATGAATAAATTAAAAAAAATTCAACTCTTCATGATAAAAGAATGTAGATTGTAACATGTCATAAGAAATCTTAAACAAAATAAACAAATATTCATTTAGAAATAAATAGCACAAGTTATAGAGAAATACCAAAGACATCCATTAAGTAATTAAAATGATGCTTGAGATAAATATCATAGCTCATCAAACATTAAGATTGAAAATGGTCTTCAAAAAATCTGGTCACACTTCTAAACTGATTCAAAAATACAAGTCTGTAGTCTTCACCATTCCTTAATCCTTTACACCAACGCAAAAGGGTCTATAAATACTAAAAAAATAAGATATGTTTTGAAACAAGAAAATCAACAGATTTCCTGAAAGTGAATTCTTAATTCTAAAAATATAAACTCTATCCTTGTTCAACTGATATCTGATATCTACCTTAAAAGTAAGCAATATTTCCTCATCTTCTAAATCTTCATAGTTAAGATTGATTAATAAGCGGGGTGTATGAACTTCGATATGATTTTGTCATTGTGAATATACTTGGGACACTGCAGAGAAATGAATGGAAGGAAACTGATTAACGTTGATTTTCCTGCTGGAAATCAAGCCTTGGACATTTTTCTTTCTTTTCTGATACTTAATTTCAAATTTGGTAATAACCTTGATTTGTTCAAAAGGATGTTGGAGAAATTTCTGGAAATTTTATTGTTCCCATACTTTAATCCTTTTTATTTCTACTTGGTCCTTGTTAACAATATCTTCTATAACCTACTTTAATTATCCTCGAACAATTTCCTTCAGTGGCTTGTAAGGTCGAAAATCAAAATTTTCTATAAATTCTACCTTTATCCGAGATTTTCAAACATTGCCCTTGTGTTGTTTGTATCCATGTTCTGATTTCTTTAGGTTCATATTCCCCGCACCTCAAGGATGCAAGCATAAATCTCCTATCTATATTTGAAACTTTTGGAATCTCATTAGATTGAAATTCCTTTTCCCACTCAAGCATAGACATAAAAAAAATTTACAGGTTCCGTGGAATTCTTTGGAATTCTAGATTATAGTTGTCAACTTTCAAGATTTTGGGTACCCTAGGGTTTTTTACAGTGTTGAATCGATTTCTACCATAAAAGCACGATTAAAGAATTCCACTATGAGAATTTTTTGAACAAATGACTAGATTCTAGTGATTTTTGGCCATCCAGACTTCTGTAGATAAAGCCATTATTCAGTAACTAGCACAACCACATTAAAAATATTAATGTGGTTGATATAAGTTGAAATATCAATGTACCATTGAGAAATATATAATAATAGAAATAATATTATAAAAGAAAAAATATAATAAAAATATTATTAATGTCATTATAATTATTAATAATTAATAATTTATATTAATTTTAATTTAATTTTAAATTATGTAATATAAATTATTTATTTAATAATAATATTTATTGGATAATAGTAGTAATATTAATAAATAATAATAATCTTAATAACAATAATTATTTAGTAATAACAATCATGATTTTAAAATGATTATAATAATATTTAATTATTAATTAGGAATTCATATTATTATTATTATTATTATTTATTATTTATTTAATCATATTATTATTATAAATTAATTAATATAATCAATAATTAATTATTATTATTTATTATTAATATTGATTATTATTAATAATTAATTAATTAATTAATATTATGAATTATTGATAATTAATTTATTATTATTAATTAATTTTGTTGTTGTTGTTGTTATTATTAATTAATTAGTTAATTAATAATTAATAATAATTAAATTGTTATTTAATAATAATTAATTATTAACCATGGGTAATTTATAAACCATGGTTTACCATGGTTGAATTTCATATCAACGCAAACATTGTGACAATGCGACGTTCGACTATGGTTGACCATGATTGACCATGTTTAACCATTGTTGATGATGATTATAATATTGAGACAATTTTTGTCATATTCCGATGTTGGACCATGGTTGAGATAATGATTGATTTTCATATTGAGACAACCTTTGCCATAATGCGATGTTCGACCATAGTTGACTATGATTGATTTTAGAAAACATGGTTGACCATGGTTGATCATGGTTGATTAAAAGTAAAATGAAGGGACTAATATTATAAACCCAGGGTATATAAACCCTAAGATAAACATTATAAACACTAAAACAAACATGGTTGACCATGGTTGACAATGGTCAATTTTCATATTGAGACAATCCTTGTCACAATGTGATATTGGACCATGGTTGACCATTATTTACCATGATTTATTTTCAATTCGACGAAATCTTTGTCACAATACAACATTGGATCATGGTTTGATGTGGATTTAAGAAGGAACAAAATAGAATACACATATAACCATAAATACAAAGATGCAACAGAAATAACACTTCATTTCATTAATATCAAAGAACTGGAATTTGATTACAGACAGAATGGAAATAAACTAGCTAGAGGGCCGGTAGCTTATCTATGAGAAGAGATGTGGCAGCTAGAGGCCTCTGAACTGTGTTACAATGAGGCTCAAAGGCCTATTTATTATTTAGAAATAATGGAAAACCCTATTTTGGGAAATGAGCTTAATGCATTGTTTTGCAGTAATAAAAAAGATAGCGGCAAGTGGTGGTACCTCTGGTATCATGTACAGATTATTTTCCAAAGGAACAATAACAGTCAAGGCTAGGACTCATACACGACATGTCGCTTCCACAAGTATGGTTGGAATAATAATACATTAGAAACATCAAGAGGATCAATGTCACATAATACCTCATCCGTGAAGGGATTAATGTTATAGGGAAGGTGACACTGTTGGCTGACTCGAAGATCCCATCCTTGGTGAAGCCACTCGATGGTGTATGGTTGTGGGTGTGCTATGGTCGACAAGCCCAATCGCTTCACGATGTATACTGAAATGAAGTTCTTTGGCTCCCATTATCGATAATTAATTGTAGCGAGGAACCCTTTACCCACATCTAGGACTAGAAGAGATGCTCCTCCTCCTCTGGATCTTTTGGTTCCTCCTTCTGGATCTTCACAGTGGCAACAATGGCATTCGGCTTTGCATCAATAATCTATTTCCCTTTGTCATTCCCCTTTTCAGGTTCTGATTCAGAGTCGGAGCATGCATTTGACTCAGAAGCCCTCATCTCGGCCACCAGCGACTGCTTGGCCCAACACTCACTTGTGTTGTGAGTGGAGATCTTATGGAAATCACACCACCTTCCCGTTTCCTTCTTTGGCTTCACGGTGTTGTTCTTTTCTTGTGGCTTAGACAGGTTGTCTTTGGCCACCATGCCTTGGATTTTTCCTTTGTTCTACAGTTTGGGGTCACCTTTCCCTTGCTTTTGATTTGTAGATCCAAAGTCTCGCTTCTTCTGTTTGAATTTCTACTCCATCTTGGCAGCATACTGGTATGTCGTACCAAGTGAGGAGATGTCGAGGAACTCCATTTCCTCCTTAATGTACCTGTGCAGACAACTACAATACTTTAGCACCAAATTTTTCTCTGAATATTTGATACCTAACTCTGTGCGCAGGGTATGGAACAGATTCGTCAAGTCATGCACATCTTGATCCCTTTGTTGCCGCAGCATGGCCCATTGTATGTACTTGTCCTCATAGCTCCCCACGGGATAGTATTGTTCCTTGATGGCATCTCGGAAAGAATTCTAGGTGGGTACCACTGAGAACAGAGAGGATTTTGTCTCGTCCTTTTTCTCGCAGTAGGTTTCCCACCAGTCCTTGACATGGAGGGTAGCTTTGAGGAGTGAAAAATAATCTTCTCCTGGTCGGAAAAGTCATGAACCGAGAAATATCCTTCTAACAGATTCAACCATCTATCTACGGCATCTACATCTATTTAACCCTAAAATGGGAATGTCAAAGTTTACTTGTACCTTAAAGGGAGTCACGCCTTTAGAGTGGCTGCTCGATGTAGATGCGCCTTCGGTGGGTAGTCGTTGAAGGATCTGGGAAAATTTATCCATCATCGCGTTCCTTTGTTTCTCAAGGGCCTCCACGAGCAATATTTTGATAGGATATCTTGCTCCCTCATCTTTCTTTCTTTCCCCAATGGCCGCCCGTTGGGGTTTGCGAGACCGATCTTACAAAGGTTCCACCAGATCGAGCCCTAACTCCTTATACCCCGACCTCGTTGGGGACATGCAAAGAAGGATCGAAAAAATAAGACCGCTCTAATACCACTGTTCCGGATTTATGTAGGAACGCAATAGAATACACATATAACCATAAATACGAAGATAAAGAGGAAATAACACTTCATTTCATTAATATCAAGGAACTAAAATTGTCTTACAGATAGAATGGAAATAAACTAGCTAGGACGCTAATAGCTTATCTCTGAGAAGATATGTGGCAACTACAGGCCTCCGAAATGTGTTAAAATGAGGCTCAAGGGCCTATTTATCATTTAGAAACGATGGAAAACCCTAAAACCCTAACCTTAGGAGATGAAATGCCAAAACAACGGGCCCCGTATGGGTAAATTGGTGTTTCAACTTCCCGAGGATGTAACATTAGCATACGATCTCCATTTGACATGCACCATACCTCGTTAGAATTATCTATTCGAGGACTACAACTTTTCATGTGAGAAAAATCAACCAAAGGACCCATGTTGCTCTTGGTTTTCCCAAAAAATGTCGTTTAGGGCCTCAAAATAGCTTCAAAGGTTCAGGACCCGAAAAACTACAAAAAGTAGTAAGTCGTGCCGAAACTGAAAAACTGAAAGAGACAATGGTGGGGCCCCAAGTGGAATAGGTGGGTGGCCACAAATATCCACTTGTATCATTACTCCCCCCTTAGGAAGCAATTGTCCCCATTGCGTTGAGTTCCTCCATGAGATGAGGAAACTTCTGTTGAACTTGGTCCTTGGCGAACAACTTGCCTTGGTGTAGGAGTTGGCCAGCTTTGACAACCCGATATAGTTGGACCTTCTGTTGGCGAGTGTTCTTGATTTTTATTTCCATGATATAATATATGGTGGCATCATCCATGAAGTCTTGGTTTAACTCTGTTGGTGTGAGTTGTTCTGCAATGTTAGAGGACCTGTCGAGTAGAGTTGGGAAGTAGGGACGAAGGCGGTCCACATTGAATACTAGGTACAGGCCAAGGAATGGTGGAATATTGAGCTTGAAGGCATTGTTCCTTGCAGCCTTGGTGATGGTGTATGACCCATATCGGGGCGGGCAAAGCTTGTGGTGGGGTCCAATGAAGCGCTCCTTCTGCAAATGTAACCACACTTTGTCACCCACCTAGAAGTTGTGTGGCACCTGATGTTGATCATGTTGTTGGTTGTACTTAGCATTGGCTTTGTCCAATATGTCATGAACCTGTTAGAGGATGTGCTGAATGTGCTCGATGATTTTTTCTTCTTTGTCAGCTTCAGACTGGACATGAGCCGAATCAGCCTAAGTAGCCACAAATGGCATGGCTACGTCAATAGGACATAGTGGCTGGAATCCCAAGCCCACCTGAAAGGGGCTATGGCCTGTTGAGTTGTGTATAGCCCATTATAACTTTGTTTTACATATGGGAGGCTCTCATCCCATGTGTGTGGATGCTTTTAATTTTACATGCGTAGAATGTGTACAATCATCATGTTGACAACCTCTGTCTAGCCATCATTTTGGGGATGGAAAGCTATGGACTTGGTGAGCTTGGTGTCGAGCATTGACCAGAGGCTTGACAAAAATGTGCTGAGGAACCTGATGTCCTGGTCTGATATGATAGACTGTGGGATCCCAAAGTGCACCCACACTTGTTCAAAGAATATTTTAGCAGTGGATTTTGCTGTGATATTCTTCTTGGAGGCTGCCATAATTTCCATCTTCGAGAATATGTCGATGACCACAAAAACACAACAATTTTTGGAACTTGGAGTGCATAACAGTGTATCTTGGAGGTGAAAATTTGGAACTTGCATACCCCCCAAGAGTGCCTTGTATGTATGGCTGAATTATGGATCACTCTCATAGAGAAGCGGCCAATCAGAAGTCTTGTGCCCACAAGAGTTGATAATGGAGGTTAGCGTGATGATCGGTGGTCGGGTTAGGTAGTCTGGAACATTATTGGTGCTACCTTCTTGTACTTGATGTTCGAATGAAACTGTTGCAGATATGTGGACCACTTCTGATGGCGATCATTCTGAAACTTCCCTTGTGTTTGTATGAATTGCAGAGGTCAATGGTCTGTGTGGATGATTTTTTCCTTCTCCAAAATGTAATGCTTCCGTTGTCGACAAGCCTACACAATGGAATAAATTTATTTGTCATAAGTGGGATACTCGTGAACTGTGTCAGACAATTTCTCACTATGATATGCCATTGGATACCTCTGTTGAGTAAGAACTACCCCAATAGCATAGTCATAGGCATCTATCTCCATCTCAAATGGTTGTTGCAAGTTTGGTAATGTGAGCACTAGGGCAGAACAAAGGCGATGTTTCAATTCTATGAACTCCTTCTGTGGAGATTCCGACCAAAAGAATTTTTCTTTCACTCCTCCCTTGGTGACTTGACTCAAGGGCCAAGTGATATGAGAGAATCCCAACATGAACCTGCAGTAGAAATTAGTAAGACACAGAAAGTTGTGAAGCTCTGTTAGAGTGGTTAGATATGGCCAATCCCGAATGACTTGGATCTTGGTTGGATCCACATGCACCCCCCATTCATCAATAATGTATCCCAGATATTGAACCTGGGTCATGCCAAAAGTGCACTTCTCCAAATTTTCACACAACTTGTGTTGTCACAGTGTTTGGAGGACTTGTCAGATGTGGTGGAGGTGCTCTTCCCAAGTGATGCGGCAAAACTGAATATTTTCACAATTCTTGGATTTTTGGGTTATGGGCCCACGATCTGAACGAAATAGTTCATTTTGCAGGAAAAAAAATATTTATGAAACACCCTCAAATTCATTCAGACATCGTATTCGAATCCCTTGCCAAAATGGAGCCGGAAATAAACTCCTTGAACCGGAATTGACAGCACAAATCTCTTACGTTTAAAACTTATTCCATTAACTGCGTAAATGATGTACTTGTCTAATAGAGTTCCAAATCTCCATGAAATAGAATAATTAAATGTATTCCAGCAATCAAATAAATGTTGTCATTCTGGAATGGTTGCTATACTCATCATAGTCAAGAATTAAAATAACTCAGAAATAAACAGAAAACATAAATACAAAAATTAACCACGCGATTATTTAATGTCCATTCACTCTGGAATATATTGATTCGATATAGACAGAAATAATGAACATCGAAATGCATATTCTATTTATAACGATTCACAAAATTACACAATCACGTATAGCACCATGATTTGGGCCAGTTTGGATACAATTGGCCACGAAGGCCAATTCTGGTCTTTCATTGCGTTGGCCTCCTCTCTTCACTATGCCGCAGGACATATATTTGTATAAAAATATAAAATGATGATCAGATCAATAATGGATTTTATCTATCCGAAATCATTAATAACTCTCCATAGAATACACAACTAATTGCTAAGATCAATCTATTTTAATTATATGGCAGTTTTTAAATTAAATCATGATCTTCTTGATTCTGAATTACCCATCCAGATTGCATGTATATTCACGCACAAAAACACCAAGCTACGTATTTCGAAAAAGATGAAATTTCCACCACCGTCGTGGTTCCTGAAAATAAGGCCACAACTTGCGTTTAACATTATTTTGTAGATATTTACATTATTTCTTAAACTCAGAATATGTTTTCCTTGAACGAAATTTGAATCCCACTTCTTGTAAGTATTAATAGAATTGATAACGCTTTTGAATCTCGAAGAAGGGACCTTGAGCTATCTACGGCCACGAATGGTTGTTACTGCAGCCTCTCTCGTTTTCTTGGAAAAAAATATCGATTCCATTTTCTTTTTTACAAATGTGTTTCTAGAAACGTCGAGTCTGATCTTCTAGATGCCACATTGATTTCACTTTCGAGGGAAATAATTATTATTTTAACCAAATTTCATGGAAATTAGGACCACTTTTCAGATCTTGTCCACGTATCCTCTTTCACATTTTTGAATTTCAATTTTAATGAAGGGTGCTCGGATGCTCCTCCATCAGACTCCCGAGGTACAAAAAATCTTATGACCTCCTAGTCATTTGTCTTTTTCATCTCTTAGAAATTCTACCCACATCCTCTGTGGAACTGCCTTTGTGATATTTCTGTGAGCTGCAACCAAAACCTCTGCAGTAACAAGTCCTCCTTGCTACACGATACCTCACTGAGCCTCCCTCCTCTGAGCCCAGTATTTCAGCATCTCTCCGATTCTCTCCTCAGGAACCATTTCAGCACTCTTGGCTCTAGGCTATTGCAATATTCTCACCTACACAACAACATAAAGACCACAAACTTGAAAATCTTCAACAGAGTTGTACCTCTTCTTCCTTCGCGCGCAAACTCTTTCTTGTAGGAAATCTTTTCCCACTCTGATACCACTTTGATGTAGCAAAACTACATATTTTCACAATTCGTGGATCTGTGGGTTATGGGCCCATGATATGAACGAAATATTTCATTTTGCAGAACAAAAATTATTTATGAAGCTTCCTAAAATGAATTCAAACATTGTATTCGAATCCCTTTCCAAAACGGAGCTAGAAATAAACTCCTTGAACCGGAATCGACAGCACAAATCTCTTACGTTTAAAACTTATTCCATTGACTACGTAAACCCTGTACTTTTCTAATATAGTTCCAAATATCCATGAAATAGAATAATTATATGTATTCCAGCAATCAACTGAATGCTTTCATTCCGAAATGGTTGCTATACTCGTCATAGTCAAGAATTAAAATAACTCAGAAAATAAACAGAAAACATAAATACAAAAATTCACCACGCGATTATTTAATGTCCATTCACTCTGTATTATATTGATTTGATATAGATAGAATTCATCAACATCAAAATGCATATTCTATTTATAACGATTCAAAAAATTACACAATCACATACAACACCATGATTTGGGCCAGTTTGGATACAATTGGCCATGAAGGCCAGTTCTATTCTTTCATTGCGTTGGCCTCCTCTCTTCACTATGCCACAAGATATAGATTTATATAAAAATATAAAATGACGATTAGATAAATAATGGATTTGATCTATCCTAAATCATTAATAACTCTCCATAGAATATGCAACTAATTGATAAGATCAATCTATTTTAATTATATGGAAATTTTTAAAATAAATCGTGATCTTCTTGATTCTGAATTACCCATCCGAATTGCATGTATCTTCGGGCACCAAAACCCAAATCTATGGCTTTAGACAAAGATGAAATTTCCACCACCATCGTGATTCCTCAACTTAAGGCCACATCTTGCGTTGAACATTATTCAGTAGATATTTACATTATTGTTTAAACTCAAAATATGTTGTCCATGAATGAAATTCAAACCCCACTGCTTGGAAGTATTAATAGAATTGATAACATTCTTGAATCTCAAAGAAGGCACCTTCAGCTGTCTACGGCCACGAATGGTTGTTACTGTAGCCTCTCCCATTTTCTTGGCAAAAAATATCGATTCCACTTTTTTTCTACAAATGTATTTCTAGAAATGTCGATTCTGATCTTCTAGATGCCACATAGATTTCACTTTTTATGGAAATAATTATTATTTTAACCAGATTTCATGGAAATTAGCACCACTTTTCAGATCTTGCCCACGTCTCTTCTTTCACAGTTTTGAATTTAAATTTTAATTAAGGGTGCTCAGATGCACCTGCATCACCAAGTCTAGCTGAAGATCAGTATGTCATCCAAGTACACCACTACAAATGAGTTGGTGAATGGCCGCAAGATGGCGTCCATCAACCTCATGAAGGTTGCGGGAGCATTCATCAACCCGAAAGGCATGATCAACCATTCAAAAAGGCCCTCCTTGGCTTTGAAGGCAATATTCCACACATTGGAGGGTTCGATTGGTACCTGGTGATACCCAGACTTCAAGTCAATTTTGTTGAAATATTTCACTCCTTTGAGTCGGTCCAGAAGGTCATCAATCTGTTGGATCAGGTACCTATTCCGGACATTGATCTTGTTCAATGCCTGATAGCCAATACAGAGTCTCTAAGTCCCATCCTTCTTCTGTACTAACAAGATTTGGATTCCACAGGGTGATGAAGTTTTCCGGATGTAACCTTTCTGCAGCAGCTCATGAATCTGCCTCTTGATTTCATCGTTCTCCGGAATAGAGCACTGATAGATCGGTCCATTGGGTAGCGGTGCACCTGGGGTCAGATCAACGGGGTGCTTGACCTGACAGTGTAGAGGAACCCCTGTGGGTGAGGTGAAGATGTCCTTGTACTCCACCACAACCTTGACCATTTGTGGTTTTGTGCAGAGGATCCCTGTCTCGAGGTCATGGCCATAGTCTTCTTCTTGTCGTTTTGTCGGATCATTAGGAAAACAAATTTCCTAGTTTTGCAAATGAGCTTACTGCATTGTTTCGCAGTAACCAAAGAGATAGTGGCAAGCGGTGGTATCTCTAGTATCCTATACAACTTATTTTCCAAAATAACAATAACAACACGAGGTCAGGACTCATACACAACATGTCGCTTCCACAAGTATGGTTGGCCTAATAACACATCAGAAACATCAATAGGAGCAATGTCACATAATACCTCATCCGTGAAGGGCTTGATGCTATAGGAAGGCAGCACTGTTGGATGACACGAAGATACTGTCCTTAGGGAAGCCACCCTATGGTGTATGGTTGTGGGTGTGTTGTGGTGGACAAGCCCAATCGCTTCACGGCATCTGATGAAATGAGGTTCTTTTGGCTCCCATTGTTGACAATGGACTGTAGTGAGGAACCCTTTACCCACATCTGGGAGTGTAAGAGACGCTCCTCCTCCTCTGGATCTTCCGATTCCTCCTTCTATATCTTCGTAGTGGAAATAGTGGCATTGGGCTCTGCATCAATAATCTATTTCCCTTTTTCATTCCCCTTGTCAGGTTCCGATTCAAAGTTGGAGCATGAATCTAACTCAGAAGCCCTCATCTCAGCCACTAGCGACTGCGTAGCCCAACACTCACTTGTGTTGTGAGTGGAGCTCTTATGGAAATCTTACCACTTTCCCTTGTCCTTCTTTGGCTTCGCAATGTTTTTCTTTGCTTCTGGCTTTGACACGTTGTCTTAGGTCACCATGCCTTGGCTTTTTCCTTTGTTCTGTGGTTTGGGGGTCATTTAGTCAATTTAATGTCTTAAATTGCTTTCATTACTTATCAACCGAGGTTTGTAAACTGATGAAGTGTGGTGCACTATATGTGCTTAGTTAACCTGTTTGTTACGTCGTTGTTTTTTATTTTATGTTGTTTTGGGGGTTTTTTTTTCTTTCATGTCTAGGAATGTTTAATCTGAAACTATGAAGAGATTTAAATGAATCTAATGAATTTTAAGAAGGAAGAAAAGGAAGTGTTCCTAAGTTAGTCTAATTTTCATAAAAATAAACCAAAAATTGTTGGCTAGTTAGGGCCTAATTTGGAAAGCAGAGAATCTACCTTATATTATCATTAGTCCTATTCCATGGATTTGATTCTAAAATTAGGATTGAAATTGCAGTGCTTATCTTAATTAAAACTAGACAATGAAAACAAGTAATGTACTTCTGGTTACTTCAACATTCAATTATGAGGTATGACCTTCTTGAGATGATGTTAAGTATCTGTCTGTACTTTAACTTCTAATTTCCTAAAACAGTAGGCAAAGGATGCAAAGAAAACATCTAATATATATTTAGCTACTCCAACATTAAATTATGAAGTGTGATCTTCTTGATATAGTGTTAAGTAACCAATTATACCTAATGATCTAGAAAACCATGTAAAGTATACAAAAGGTAACTCAGTAATTGCACTCATTAAACATTCGACCATTCAGTATTGAAACATGATTAAATCAGTCTATTTTAGAATGAATTTTAGGAATATCAGTGATGCAATTAAGTGAGGATTTGAAAGAAAAATGTGAAAGCATGTAAAACTCACTACAAACAACTAATGTATATTTGACTTTTCTGCAACATTCAATGTGAAGTATTACCCTCTTGAGATACCATGTGAGAAGTCAAGTAAGCCTTAGTTTTTAAGTTCCTAGAAAGAAAATAATGATGTGTAGAGTAAATTCAATCACTATATGAATTAGATATTCAACCATTTTGTTTAGGATCATCATAGTGAAATGGCTTTTGAAAACATCCATTCACACAGTTATTTGAAAATTTTGTTCTAAGAAAATGAATGACAAAATAATAAGGAAAGTAGTCAACTGTGTATTCTTATTACTTCAATCTTAATTCGATTTGAAAACAAAGTTATCTCTCTTCACGAAATATCTTAGAAGAAAAAGGTTGCACAATTTTGATTTAATGTTATACTATTGATCAAAAACTAGAATGAAACATTAAACTAATTAGAAAACAAATTTTCTAAAAACAGAGAAATGGAAATTGAACTAAAAACAACAAATGAAAAACCTCCTCCAGTGTAGGGGCCCTCTGCAACTGATTCGGCTGAACTGCTAGCTGGTTAAGGATGCACTTAAACAATCATTGACAACATGAACTTTGTATTATGATAAACTGAAGTCTGAATACAAAGTATCAGCAAAAAGCTTAAACTTAACACTTAATTTCTAAACTATCTTCTCGATCTTTTACAACCGATATTTAAAGGAAAATAACATAATTGTTTGTGAGATAAACTTGCTACAGGTGGCCAATTCGAATTAGACTTACAATAGGAATTTTAGGCTCTTGATTCGCCATGATAGAGAAAATCGATAGTACTGTTGCTTTGGGATAACATACTTTGACCACACCTTTGACCATGATCTTAGGCCTTCTTTTCTGTCGATCTGGATTGAGTGAATAGGATAAAATCCATGTGGAGATGATTCTAGAAACTCCCATGTGGCCCAATTCTTCATTTGACACCTGGAACCTGTCAGACCATGAGAGTAGCTACGGAATCCATGGTTAGATGCAGAATAGGCTATGTTCTGTAGCTAAATTGGAAAAATCTATCCAAATAGCAAGAACATGAAAATAGAATATGGAAATCATTTTAATGCATCCTTAAGACAAAACCTAGCATTTATCAGTGATTGGGGTCTGTGATCTTATGAGAAAGTGAGGGAAAAAGGTGAGAAAATATGTTTAAAGAGAAGGTAATTCTGAGATTCAACATAACACCACTGCAAAATCATTGCATGTCCTCATGCAATTTGTCGAAAATGTGAGTTCTCTTTTCTTACTGCATTTGCTCAGACACTTATGTTAGCACATCTAATTTCCTTCTTTTGTTCTTTTTTGAAGTGACTATCATCTTGGGCCTTCTCATAAGAAGCTTGTACTTGAGGTTAATGACTTCTTTGTGTAGTAACTTATTCTTTCATTTCAATTTTCTATTTTTTTTATACCACAGTCCTAGATGTAGAATGGTATTGTCGTGAATTACCTTGTCCAACTTGCTTTGCTGCTTCAATGTCTCATTCTCCTGTTTGATATGTCTATTCAATATCTCTAGTTCATAAATATCTTGATTGAGAGAATCAACTAGAGGTTGTTGTGGATTGACAGAAGGTTTTGGGTTCGTTGATGCATTTTTCTTCTCTAGTGATTGTTGAACTGGGTCTATGCCTGGAGATATTCTGCTGGGGCTACCTTTAGAATGATGAATACGAGAATTTTGAGGACTTTGTGCAGGATAAATGTTAACAAGAGATGGTATTAGGGTTTCCTCATCTAAATTTATAAGCTTTATCCCTTTTGATAATGTTTTCTTCATAGAGCCTCGGAGTCTAGAGCTCCTTCTCAATTTTGGAGGACTTTCTTTCTCCTCATTTGTAACCTTACTCCTCTTTCTTATCTTACCCTTTGTCTTGATTTTATTTCTAATTTATGTCAGTTCTTCAAAGATTAGATTTTCATAATTCTTCTGTAATGAGGATTCAGGTATGTTTTCAACATTTACATCAGTCTTCTTTTTCCTGCTTCTTCTGACATTATCTTCCTTAGGTGACTCTAGTGCTTCTTGAAAATGGTTTCTAATAAGGAAATATTCCCAGTTATCTCCTATGATTTTTAAATGAAACTCAATCAGTATCTTCACCAACCCATGATGATGCATGGTGGTATCTATGAAACTGTATTCTCTTTTACACATTTCAAGCCATATTTTTTAAACTATTTAGCATAAATAAAGCAAGATTGATTTCACCATTTTCGAGGAAATTCATCAGTAAACGAATATGGTAGGAATACATGCAACCAAACCTTCCTTCACAAGTGATAATTTTTTGTAAAACCAAGAGCATCTTCCTCCATTTACTTTTAAGAGTTGAACTGGGGATACCTTTTCGAAAAACAGAGACATCCATACCTGGGTTTTTGAGTATTAATTTCCATGATTCACTGTGGAACTCCTTATTTTTTAACCATGTTTCACCATGACTTGGAAGTTCTGTAGCCTCGGCCATGAATGACTCAGTCACTGCAAACTTGATATCTCCAATTTCTACTTCGATTCCATCAAAAGACCGAGCAAAGGATTTTGTAATATCCTTATAAAAACCATTAAATTTCTCTAAGAACTTAAGCCATTAAGCTTTCTACAACAATTCTTTGATCTGTGGGTATCCTTCCATGTACTTTGGTCCCACCAATTCTGATATGACAATTAGCCCCATCCTTCTACTATGCAGAGTTCTCAACCTTTAGAATTACCCTTTTGTTTTATGAAATGAATTGGTTGTGGATCTGATGGAAGGTTATTGAGGGTTTTTGGGAATAAATAGATGGTAGGGGTCTTGGAGAGACGTAGACAAGTATGTCACGTCATAGATCATGACCGTTAGTCATCAACGAGGGAGTTAATTATGGATCGTTATGCAACTTAATACGGAGGATGTGTCTGATATGTATTATGATAGATATTGCAATCAAATCAAATGATGAGTTGTCAAGGAAACATATGAATATCCATATTAGACATACCTCATGTTCTAACCTTTCTATTTAAAATAAAATTTTTCACTTTACCTTTTAGAACTTAACCTTTTCGTCTGTTTTTTTCTTTGGTGTTGATCCTTTAGCATGTTGGTCTTTAAAACATAATCCTTCAATTCCTTGAAATCATAATTTGTTTGTAGGTTGTACAATAGTGTCAGGATTGCTGAATAAGATGTGGCTGCAGAATTGAATTAGCTGCAGAATGTACTATGTAAAAAGAACGAAGTGTGGCTACGGAATATGAATGTGAGATGAAATGGAAAATGGAATGAAAGTGGAATATGACTTGTGAAATGGAATGAGTGTGAAAATGAAATCAAAGTGTAATATGACTTATGAAATGGAATGATAGTGGAGTGAGATGGAATGAAACTGTAAAATGAAATGAATTTGCATATTATGAATTGCAATGTATGTAGTTTTGTGTCACTACTTATTACAGAAAAGAAAATGGAAAATATAGGATGTCAGAACCCTCTGATTTTCACCCTATATTTTCTGTATAAGCATTCCAATCTTTGATTGGTTTTCATACTTATACATTTTTATTTTTGTTTTTATTTTATTTTATATATGTAGGAAAAATAAAAGCAAAGTTTTTGAAGAATAATAATTCTTCTTCACTAACTTCATATCAATGTTATCTTGGAAAATCTTGACAAACTCTTCTTTTGAAAGTGTTTTTTGGTATACTTTCAACCGATGACCATTCACAAGAAGAAGTACCTTTTCTTCATCTATTGTCTTTATCTTCATTCCTCCATTATCAAAGACTTTTTCAATCTCATATGCCCCAAGCCAATGAGTCTTAAAATTTCCTTGAAAATATTTGAATTTTGAATCGAACAAAAGTGCCAAATCCCCTGCTTGAAACTTCTTCTCCTTGATATACTTATCATGCCATTTAGCCCTTTGCTACTAGACTATACTAGTTCTTTGAACTACATCTTGCCTAATTTCATCAAGTTCATTGAGTTGCTCCAATCTATGTTTCTATGCTTCCGATAAATCAAGTCCCAATTGGACTTCCATCTTGAATGTTCGAATCTGAAACTCTATAGGGAACATGAATTTCTTTCCATAAAAAAGTTCATAGGGAGTATGTCTTGTTGTATTTCTCCATGTAGTTATGTAGGTCCATAAGGCTTCAAGAAGTCTTTCTGCCCAATCTCTTTTATGTAGATGTACAGTCTCGGTGAGAATTCCTTCAATCACTTTATTGGTAGATTCAACTTGACCATTTTCCTATAGATGATAAGGACTATATTTTCTGTGCTTAATTTTGTAATATTCCACGAGCCTTTTCACCACCTTTGATGAAAAATGAGTTCCCTGATCTGTTACAATTTCTCTTGGAACACCAAAATGAGTGAAGATATCCTCAAAAAGAAAATTAACTACAGATCCTTCATTAGCAAAAGGTAATTCTTTAGCTTATATCCATTTAGTGACATAATATGTACATACCAAAATATACTTCTTTTGTTTAGATGGAGGATTGATAGGTCCAAAAAAACCCAAGGCCCATTTTTCAAAAGGTTCAATGAGTACCTGAGGTTGTAATGGCATTTCATTTGAAGGAGTGGGTTTCCCTACCCTTTGGCAACCGTCACACTTTTTGACATATTGTTAGATGGAAAAATCCCTATTGCGGACAAGAGTGATCTCCCTAGTATCCTAAGGATATCTAGAAACAAAAAGACAGATTTAGACCATTACTCTTAAGAATTATTAATTAACTATGGAGAGATGCTCGTACCTGAAGTCCAATTCTTATTCGGTCTTCAATCTAGTCATTCTAGAAGGTATCGATCCAGCACATAAGAACTGCAATCAAAGACAAGCAAACAAGATCAAAAGCATATGCAAGATATGATAATTCAAAAGAAATAATCTAGCTTAGTGATCAAGGAATAGAAGAATTAAATTATTCAAAAGATAGATGAACAACTCAATGATAAAATAGAATCCATTTGTATTAACTTTGAATAAAAAGAAGAAACCTTACAACCTTGACGGCTTGATATTTGTATAGGTTCTTCCGGGGTCCAAAACAACCATTTTCCTCAGTTTGACAAGACTCCAACTCTCTGAATCAGCATAAGACTATGGCTATGAGTATGTAATCTCTCTCATGCCAATGATGCCAAATGTGGAGAGTATACTTTCTTCAGCAATTCTCTTCTACAAGTTAAGAAGTAAGTACGTACCCTTGAGACTGAAACATGGTCTCAATTTATAGCAGAAGGGAGGTAGTTTCAGCTCTAATAAGGAAGGGATAAAGCCCTCTCATCATGGGATTTGAGCTCCAAAAACCAAGGGATAGCTCCATTTATGACGGGATAAACGTTCATGAATCGAAGGGGCGAAACTCGACCAGATAGCGCTTTTAGAAGGTCTCAGCTCGGAGAACATTCGACTAGATGGGCTTCTAGAACTTAATTTTCCTTTTATTTTAATTTTTACGGGGGTCCAAAGCTTTAATGAGCAGAACGTGTGGGATGTGCCACAGATTTTATGGCAATAAACCGTGGTACCGCAGGAAATGACTAGGAAAAGTGCGAAGTTGGGATTTTTAGGGTTTTAATAAGCTTTTTTCCCATTTCAAGACTTAATTTAGGAACTTTATGATTTTGGACTTCTAAGGGAGCAATAAATAGGTAATGATGAACCCATATAGACAACTAAATTTCATGGTTACAAATTTTAATGTAACAGATTGGCCCCTAAAGTGTGAAGTCTGAAGAGTTTTGAATAATTCTGAAGAGTGAAGTGCTTTATCATTCCAAGGATTGGGTTGTAGGCACAACGGTTGAAACCCTGAAAAAACATTCAATGCAAGCATATATATATGTATATCATCGCTGAGGTAGGCATTCCCATATTTAAATAAAAACTAACTACATGTTCTGATACATAAATGATTTTATAATTACATTAATAGTAGACACAGCATGGACGCAACTATCTGTCATGAGTAGTCTACTGTATCATGAACAATAAAATTCCTCGCAGCATGGATGGTAGAAACTAGATCTAGGGTCTTGATTTCCACTTCTCAAACTAGTACGATTCTATCCATGCGATTGATTGTGTCGAAGTCAAACATGGTAGAAACCACTTGATTACCAGTCAATAATGTGAACTGTTAACAAGTGTGAGAGAAACCACCAATAATGACAATGGTTCTCAAAGTACTCAGTACAATCTATGAAATGTGAATTTGTGATCTGAATTCGAACATTTCACAGAATCATTCGATCGAAGTTCAATGATGCAATTTATCGTCGAAGGCGAGAAAACTGCCATTAGGGCTTGGAGATTTCAAGGTATTGTTTAGGATTCTAGATCAACTTTCTAGATGATGAGCTATCATTGATAGAAATTGATCCGTCATAGGAAAGCCTATGACACGAAACCATTAGATCAAGTTTTGAAGAAATTTTAAGCAAGGACTGACTCAGGGATGGTCAACGCAAATGGAGACAAATGTTTGCAATGAATGGTTTATTGAAACTAATCTCTTGAACACATAATGACATTACAGATGGTTTGGTGACGATTGACCTAAAGCTAATACCCAGAAACCAACTGAAGACTTTCAATATGGTTTTATTAACTGTTTGGCCAAAGGATTTTCCCAACCCAGACATGAATGTGACAAAAGTTCCATGTTCAAGAGTGGTATACAACTTTTTAAAACGAAGTGTGACAAATGGATTCATTTTCTCTCTTTTTCCCCACCATTTCTGGCAAGTACCTCTTTATTTTTGACAAGCTTGAGGTGGATAAAATTTTCTTGTTATATAAGCTCATCCTTCGGATGAGTCCAACTTAGTATTAAAATAAAACCCTAAGAAGGAGTGGTTTGTTCATGTTTATAATCGATAGGTCCTTTACTGCTAAATTTTAACGAGTCTAGTATAGGAAAAACTCGGTGTTTTTCAGTTTTAGGGAATCAGAAGAAAAACTTAAGAAAACTCCGTGGGTGTACTTTTTCGTAAATTTAGTCTCTCAAGCCCCAAAAAGGATAAAATAATGCAGGAAAGAACTCTATTGACCATGATTAGTCAACGTATACCTTTTTCGTAAATAGTCCATTTCAGTCCAAAAAAGAGGTAAACTTATACTGAAGGGACGACTGTTCATTTCCTTTAACGAGTTCGAATAGTCAATTACTTGGAAATATTTTCATGTTTAGAGAATCTGAAAAGGGCTTAAAAGAGAACTCCATGGTTTCACTTTTTATGTAAGTTTTAACGAGTTCGAAAAAGTGATAAAAATGTACTCATATGGTGTCGCTTTTTCTGTAAGTTTTAACGAGTTCGAAAAAATGACAAAAATCATACTCATTGTGGTTGAATTTCAATTTAATTTACGAGAAGGAAAAGATAGAAATAAATAGGAATTTTCATGTGTTTTACGAGAATGAAAGATAGCAAAATAATCTCGGGATTTTCATGAGTTTAATGAGTCTTGAAAATAATAACTAAAATGGACTCAAGATAGGTTTCATTTTTGTACAAGCTTGAAACATAGGAAAAATTATGCTTGAGAGTGGTTTCATTTTTACACAAGCTTGAAATGTAGGAAAACTACGCTTGAGAGTGGTTTCATTTTTACACAAGCTTGAAACAAAGAAAACTATGCTTGAGACAGGTTTCATTTTTACACAAGCTTGAAACGTAGGAAAACTTTGCTTGAGATTGGTTTCATTTTTACACAAGCTTGAAACATAGGAAAATTTGCTTGAGATAGGTTTTTCAATGCCCCCCAAGCGTAACTTTCTAAAGCATATGCCCCCCAAGCTTAATTGCATTCAACTAAGTAGATATTTGGATTGAATGAAGGTTCATTACGAGAACATATGAAAGAATTGACTTGACCATTACGAGATCTAATCAAAGACTCAGCTCAATTAGGAGAGGATTTGTTTCATTTTTTAATGAGCTTGACCCAGAAAAAGAACTATGCCCATGGAAACTTGTTTCATTTTTTAATGAGCTTGACACAAGAAAAGGAGCTATGCTCAAAGACATGTTTCATTTTTTAACGAGGTTGAAACAGTAAAAGAACTATCCTCAAAACCTACTAATTCATTTTTTAATGAGGTTGACATAGTAAGAGGAATTTTCCTCATAGGAACCTATTTCATTTTTTAACGAGGTTGACACAATAACATGAACTATCCTCATGACCTGACTCATTTGTTAATGAGGTTGACACAGTAAAAGGAACTCTCGTCATGGGAACCTGTTTCATTTTTTAACAAGGTTGACATAAGAAAAGACCATCCTCATGGGAACCTTGATCATGTCTTCCAACAGGAAGAAACACATGTCAAGGGACACTCCTCAATCATGGATTCCAAGAGGTCTTCATCAGATGGAAGAATAGTTCTCTGGAAGGAACTCATGTCAAGGGAAGGGATAACAACATCACATTCAAATAATTCCATGGTGTTTTCCATGTCAAATACTCGATCTAATTCAATGGAAGACAAGCAAACAGTGAGAGGCTCGCTTGCATCGGTAACTGAAAACATGGGACTGGTTGCCACATAATTAACCCGTGGTGGGGTAGATACCACTTACGTATAAGGAACATTTGGGGGTGTTGGATTATTTTTAGTCAAATCAAGACTAGCAAATGAAACTTGGTCAACAGTCACAGTGTTTTCATTGTGAGGGAAAGGCATCACACAAAAAAGTGTCGATATGACAGCTTTCATTGCATAGACATAGTCTCACCCAAGGAGTAAATTTAAATCCAAGGGGCCTCAGACTACCATAAGATCAATACAGACAATTTTACCTTCCAAGGTAATAGGAAACTTAGGAAGGATCCCTAAAGGTTCACTAATGGTTTTGTTAAAAGCTGACAGATTCTATGTAACAGGCAGAAGCTAAGGGAAACCCAAAGCTTTCCAAGAAGTTGAGGATAAAATACTAACAAAAGCACCTTCATCTATATTTGTGCGACGCACATTCTTACCACAAACCTTCACAATGATTTGGAAAGGGATGGAGGAAGGAAGATGAGGTTTTGTCTATCTATTCCAATCAAAGGAAAAGACCTCAGTACTTGGAGGGGGTTCTGAAAATACAATTGAAATGCCCCCTGGCGTAGAATAATATGATGTAATGAGAAGAACCTGAGTAGTGTGAAGTTCACTCTCTACAAGGAGAGTGGGATCAACTGGATGTGAAATCAAGTCGACCACTTTATCAACTAATGGATCATCAACCTGAGTGATATGAGTTTCACTCTCCAATGGAAGAGTGGGATTGATTGTACTTGGAATTAGATCAATCACCTCATCAGTTGATGGTAGGTTGGGAGAAATTTTATGGTAATGAGTTGGAAGTTGTTGCTGTGGAATAGTAAGGTTTTCCAAAAATTTTGAGGCTTCATCCATGTGAGGGAAAATGTGAGTTTGATGACTCCCTTTGCATAACCTACAAGGAAACCTAAGTTTACCCTTTTTCCCAGGAACCTGACAATCACTGGTTGATGGATCAATGGTAAGTTGATATGATTTTTCTTACCATACTTCCAAAACCTTTAGAATACCAGGACAATTTATAAGGAAGTGGTCACCCTTACAAAGCTCGCAAGGGTATTTGGGTTTACAATGCATGTTGGAGGTTTCCTCAACACTACTAACACTTACATCCCTGGTTGGTTGGTTGACTTCTTTCTTATCTTGCTTCTTATTCTTCTTCTTAGCCACCTGGTTACGAGCGTCAAGTCTTTTACCAAGCAAAGAGGAAGAAAGGGAGGAAGACATGTTGGGCAAAGAAGGTAAAGGGTCAACATGAGGTTGGTGATGTTGATATGGTGAACTATGTTGAGGTGAAGCATCCGGTTGAGGTGGAACAATATGAGCATTCGAGGCCAACGAAGTTGAAAATAACCATATTGGTAAACCTATTATAAATCTAGGTAATGACAATGTACCCATATAAGGAGGACCAACATTTCCAAAGTAAGGAAAAGTACTAGGATTCTCGTTAAGAGGGGTTCCTTGGTTGGTAAATTCCGGAACAGTTTCCATTAGATTCAACTTCAGTGAATTTTATTAACAATTTAAAAATATTCATTATTCACAATCACACCTAACAATTAAAATTCACAAATCACACTTAAGGTCTCTAAAAAGTAAAAACAAACAAATTAATATGCGCTATCAAATCTAGGAGTCAAAGCACACACAAATAGCTGATCCCCACACTAAAAACACTATTTGGTGATGAAATCCAACATCGTAGAATTTTAATGCAGAAATGACGGTTGGAAAAGTTACCCCAACAACCTGCTTAATGAAACAAATCGGTGCAAGTTTCTCCACCTAAATCATCTCGAGTGAAGAGAACCCTCCAGAGAGTCCAATTGAGTCTAGTCGACATCTGCTCTAGGTACAGTGGGACCTTCCCTTCACCGTCACCTTGGGAAATAATCCTAAATGTCATGGCCACAAAGGTTACTAATTGAGACAAATGCACCTAGGGGAACAGTCTACGATCCGATATACATGCAAGGGCAGAGTAACAAGCTCAATCCCCTTGAAGGCTCCTTGACATAATCCAAGGTTTACCAACAAGTGACCCCAGGGTCCTCGAAACTGATCTATCCAAGGTTTATCGTTTTTAATACTTGCACATTTGCTATCTTTCCCAATGAGATAGGTACGACTACCTCACTGGTTCGTACATGATCTCGTGCTTGACTCTTTTAAGAAGAGCTTCCTAGAGAAAAATTACAACAATTGGAATTTTTCCTTACCGCAAGATGCTACTTGTTTGTTTAGTTGCTTTGGAAAGTTAACTACAACCTATTCCAAAGCACTAGCCTAAGCTATATTGGTGAAAAGAGCCCTAGAAAATGTAAAAATTTCTAGATGAATTTTAATTAAGCGCTATGTTATTTGGTTGTTATTACTCAAAGGGTAAATGGATATGAAACCAATGGTGTGTTGACCTGACCAAAAATTGAATGCAATCGAATATGATAATTTAATCTTTTCAATTCTATGAATCCTAATTAATGTAAGGAAAGAGGTTCCATTCACTTCTAACAATGCAAATATTGATAAATAAGAGAAAATATAACAAATTCTCTAATGCACTAATTTCATCAAGAAAAACTAATGCTAATAAATTCCAATTTTTATTTTTATGTTTTTAAAACAAGGGTGAAAATGTGAAGTTGGGAAACACTTTTTGCCCTTTTTTGACGTTGAAAATTGTAATTTTCTATGTTTTTCAACTTCAACTCCACTAAACTCATATTTGTATCGCAAATTATGCTTTGACATAAAAACAAGAATTGTAGAGAATTGTCTGTCACCAAAGACATTTCAATTTTGGTGAGGGTCGTTAAAGGCACATCACTAATTCTCTCTTTGGTGACACTTCTAGTGACGAACTTTTAATGACCCTCACCAATGCTCTTTTTGTTACTTTTGGTGACGATCAAAAAATGTCCGTCATCATTGATCATTCCAATGAGTTTTTGATGACGCTATTTGCCTGTTAATATATTTTTTGTCAAAATATAATGATTTAATACCATTATTGTGGATCATTTTTTATAATATGTCCAAGGCCATAGTGGTTAGGGTCAGTCAATTTTTTAAGAAGTAATAAGTGTGTATCATTTCCCTCAAGTAATGACTAGTTGAATAGAGATTTCCTATGAGTCAACACATGATTCATATCTATTAAGTTTATTATCTAGAAAATTCCATTTAGATAAAGTTACACTATTGTGTGTAGGAAATATATTATTTAATACATAATCAAGCTCTGACAATTCTATTAATGAGAAAGACCTAACAATCCTCAAACATCTGGGCACACCGTAAATTAATGCTTTGGCACACACTAACATTTCTTAGCACCCCACATGTCTTGGAACATCTTTGTACCTAGAAAATATTGTGATGACACTGACACCCAAGCACATGGTGGCATGCACTAGCATAACATGGAAATATCCTAGCATGTGTTGGCATGCTGCAGATAGTCCCTAGCATTCCCTAGAACACCTTGGTTGAATGCATTGACATACATTAGAAATTGGCACACAATGCCACTTGGCATGTATTGGGACCTATTATTAGTGTGCCTAGCATGCCCCTTTTCAAAAAGATAAAGTCCTGACTTATTAACCCTCTTATTGGTTCTTCCTTTTGTTGCCTTGACACATATTGATATACCCTGGCACCCTGCACCACATCCTTAGCACCTAGCATGTATTGGCATATCTTGGCACTATTAATTGGAACATGATATAATTAGCACACCCTAGAACTCCCAAGCACACTTTGGGAATTCTTAACATGCCTTGATATTCCCTAGCATGCCTTACCAATGCTTAGCATACCTTGTCACTCCCTCCTTGGCATGACAACTAACACTAACCATTAACACTAGTCTCTGGTAGTACACGTCCCTCATATTCATTGAATTTTTACCTAGTGCTCCCTTAATGTTTTTATGTTGAAGATTGCAACAAGAAATGTTTGGAAGGAGGCATCCCAAACATCAATTTTGATCCTAGTTGGAAAGTGATCACCCAACTAGGTGGGGCCCACAGGTGATTTTTGTCGAAAGTCTATTTTTAGACATATGGATCATGTTCTATGAGTTGCAGGATGCTATTTGTGGATGGTTGGTCGAGTTGGAAAAAACAGATGGACTTCTATTTTTAGACATATTGGGCGGAATCTATTTTTAGATTGCCAGTCTAAAAATAGATATGTCGAATATTATTAGCTCTTAATAATATTTGGACTCTAAACATTATCTTATTCTCTTGGAGCACTTCAGTTAAGTGCACAGATGTGGCACAGGAGCTGACAGAAGGAATTACGCTATTCCTAAGGTTAAGTGGAGCTATTGCATGGATACTTCAGTTAGAACTCATGTGACAGAGTTTGGTGGAGTTGATTGAGGAAGTTAGTGGAGTTGTATTCAGTTTAACTAATATAAACATAGTTGAGCTATTTGTATTCAGTTTAAATAATTGATACAATTAGTGAGAGTGGTGTGAATTAATTATTAATTAATTCACTAATTATAAACTCATTAATCAACTAAAGAATACATCAGTTAACTTCAGTGCATGGACAGTTTCAGTGGAGACCAGTGCAAAGATAGGTGAAAGGGAAAGTGTGACTATCAGTTGTGACTATAAGTGATGCATGGTTTGCATCCAACACTTAGTAGAGATGCCTATAAATACTGCGTGAGCAAGGCTGGGGTAATCAATTCTCATCAAGAGGCATTCTTCAGCAGTGGTTGCACAATAGAGGTTGGCTATCAAGTGGCAGAGATTGGAGCATGTGTTTTGCTAGATCTAGCTTGATTAATGTGTAGCAATTGAAGATTGTACTGAGAGCTTGTGAGGAGCTTTGTATGATGATTGTTACATGATCTCTATGACATATATAATATACAGATAGTTGGGGGTTTTCAGCTTTAAGCTTTCCCATTACATACTGTGTTCATATGTGTGAATTTTTTATGGTTTTAATGTGTGCATGCAATTGATTTTATTTCCGCATGTGATGATCAATGGTAGAAGAGATTTTGTATTGTTCATGAAGATAAAATAGTGTGTGATCAGGAGAATCTTGGTGGATAACATATCAGTTATTCAAATTTCTACATTTTTCTAGTACTCCTTAACACTCATCAACATGCATTATCACTCTCTAGCACACCTTAGCACTCTTCAACATTCCCTTCCACTTCATAACATGCATAACACTAGTCCCTAACACATATTGGCACTTGGCACGTGTTGGCGCTTGGAAAGTCTTAGCATGTATGGAATATGTTGAGATGCCTTGGTATGATTTAGCATGGTTTAATACTAAATTTATTTGTGATGATCAATTGTTGGAAAGTAGATGAGAAGCAACAAAGGAATACTTGGCACTTAGAATGCACTAAGACTTTGCACTTGGCACCTATTTCCACCTAGTGTTAGTGTGCCTAGCATGCCCCTCTTGGAAAAGGTAAATTGATGACTTATTAACCCTCTTATGTGTTCATTTCCTTGTAGTTTGACTTTTTTCTCCCTTTTGTTGTCTTGAAAGTTCCTGACACGCATTGACACACCCTTGCACATCTTGGCATGCCTTATCACTTGGCACATCTTAGCATGTTTGACATGTATTCCCACTATCTGGCACATCAAGGGGGTGAAGATAGATGTAGTCCTAAAGTAGTTCGAGTACGAGGGCCGAGTAAGGGTTGATAAAGTGAGGTCATGATCATCCTCCAAGAGCAAGATCATCAAGTGAGGGTTCAGAAGAATGTTGCATACCTTAATGGTCGGTTTGCGCTAGGAAGTAGGATGGCATATTGTTGGTTCTCTTCTGGTAGATCAAGCTTAAGACAGGTTTCTCATGAGAATCTTGGCATGTGATTTCAATGGTGTCTTTGTGTGAAGGCTGCATCAAATTTTGAAATGTTGAAATTTGCAACAAGAAACAGTGAGATTGGAAAACAGAAAGGACAAAAAAAAATGCACCCACACTGGTGAGGAATTTTGATGCACCAGGAGTGAGGATTGTGGGGCATCAAATTTATTTTTCCCTTAAATAAATTGGACAATAAATTGTGATTTCATCTCATAACAACTTGTGTCAGTTAATTAAGTCATGATGACTGAGTTAGCTCAATAAATTCGAGTTGAGGGTCTAATATGAGGCATCTAGAGGGATTCTAATATTTTTGGGGTCCAGTTGAAGTTGATGCATTAGTGGGGTGCAAGTGTAATTAACTCAATTAAATGAGTTAAAAATCAATTTAACTAGTTCTAACTGAGTGATGAGCTAGTGAGAGGTCCAGTGAATTAAATTAGATTTAATTCACAATGAGTGATCAATCAGATAACTGATAATTCACTATTAATAGTTGCATGCATGTCAGTTTCGAGGAATACCCAATTGAGACAGAGGTTAAAGGGAACATAACTATCAGTTGTATTCAGAGAAAATTTCCCATGTGCAATTATAAAGTCATTGGGATGCCATGATGGATTGCGCAATCAAGGAAGAATGATTTTCCTAATTAATAAGGATTTAATTCCCTAGGAATTGCATGAGCAAGGCAAGCTGAAGTAAGGATGAGAATTGGATGAGTACTAGACCGAGTTTGCCTAGATCAACGGGAGACAATTGACAGAGTGCTGGAGAATCTCATGAGAGATTAAGCATTGTATTGTTTCATGATTCCTTGACTTAATACACAATAGAGATAGAGGGGTTTTGGTTAGTTTCTTTCCCCAAATACACCATGTTGTTGTGAAATTGATAATTTATTTCTCTTACTTATATGTGATTGTGCGATCATGTTTTGTTTCCGTAAATTGTAGGAAGGATTCAATATCTTGTTTTAGTAGATTACAAGATCAGATTGAATCTCGTTGGTTAGATTTTCTACATGGTATCAGAGCAGGAATTTTTTGGGCGACGAGTTTGTAGAGAATATTTGAATATTTTGGTGTAAAATTTTCGAAAACAAATAGAATATTTTGATTCCTTGTGAAAATCTACCCAAATGGAAAAAAAAATCGGTCAAATCGGAGCTCGGATGAGGGAGATATCATCGATTTAAAATCAACTCTTTTTTAGAAACTTTTTGTAACTTCGGGACAATTACACTGTGCGCAAGTCAAGAACCTATATGCACTTGAGGTACCAGATGCATGCAAATCTTTGAGGAGAAAGGCAGAAGTTAGAGACTTGGTGGTTTAGAGGGAGCATAAATTACCTCTCAACATGCATCCTCATGAGAAGCAGTCTTAGAAGGTTGTGGAGTAGCTGCCACAATTGGAGAAGCAGAGAGGAGACCGAGTGGAAGCGTCCACTCAAGAAAAGACCTCCATGAGGGGGAAATTTCGAGCCAGATGGGAAGAGGGAGCAGCCATACCTCGAGGTGTAAGGTGGGGTTATGTGTAGACATAATCCCAAGATAAGAAATTTGGGCAAGTGTTAGTATGAATTCTTCTGTCAAGGTACGAAAAGAACCACTTTAGTTACGATAATCATAGCCCAACAACAATAGATACGCTAAACATCTTCTGTGAGATCATGATGGTAGGTTAAAAAGTCAGTCAAATGACTCATAAATGGAAAGACATTAAACAGAAAAGTAAAGAGTTTGCTCCATGCATCCAACAGACAAGACAAGAACACGATTTTTTTGAATGAATTTTTATATTACAGGGCACCTGGGAGGAAACAAGAAGGTGTATCCATATCTCCTCAATGGGATGGGTTCTTTGTAGTCCTCAGCACTTCAGATCTAAGCTTTCTCTCTCTTGTAGATGTAGAAAACCCAATGTAGAAGGTAGAGCTCAATGGGAGCAAAATGGTAGAAAAATGAGACCAAGTGTATAGATCCAGAGTGATCTAATAGGCAACAAAAGGTGAAGACTGATGGGGAAAACCCTCCTATTTATAACAAAATATTGGGTCATTCTAGATCTTGGTGCATGATTAAAATAATGTTAATCAAATCTAGATCCACCTCTATGGAATATTTTAATATTATTTGTTGGAGGGAAAGGGTGTTTGACTTGGGTCAAATCCCTTGATTAGTGAAGAATAAATAAATAAATGATTTATTTATCTTTTTAAGGAAGTGGTTGGGATATAATCAAATAAATAATGATTTATTTAATTAAGGGTGGTTGATTTGGTCATATTTAACAAGGAATATTATCTAAATAAGATTTAAATAATTATTCCTAGAAAATAATAAGATAACTATGGGTTTATCTCATTAATTTCTTTGTTTTTGGGTTAAACATGACTGGGAATAATAATTAAATTATGGTTTAATTAATTATTCCTTTGGGGGTCTCCTAATTAACATAGTGAAAGCAGTTTTACTTGGGGTAAAACTGGTCTTACATGGTGTACTTGGGTCCATCTAATGATGAAAGGTTAGATGACCAAAAAATGGTGTAACAGATTGCCCCCCAGCGTGCGAGTGTCGGGAGCAAATCGTATGACCGAAGTACGTTGTAAGAACACAATCACTAGACAACAAAAGGGGTGTCAGAGAGAGAAATGTGAGGTAGATAGTGTGCTGAAGGACTAGACCCCGAGGAGACGAGACTCGCAGGTGCAACAAGTCTCTTTTTATGAGAGGGTACCTGTGCTGAAGGCGGCGGGGGAGGCATACCTATGCCCGCCGAGACAAAGTACAAAAGAATAGTGTGTCCAGTAAACAAGGGACCGAACCAGAGAGTACAGCTGGCATAATCAGGAGCCAGGTAAAAATACAATGAGGAATCTCACATACATGCTGTGCCTGGGATAACAGCCAGGACTAGTACAATAATATCTGAGTACATGAGATAAATACAACCCAAATGCCCCCTGTAAGTGGGGAAGGGCTCACAAAATCTGACTGATACATGCAAATCATAGAGGTGCTGCAAGTGGCTAAGGCCAACATCATCAAAATCTGGAGCGGCATCAAAGGCTGCAATGAAGAGGTCATCCGGGCATGTGGGGGGCTACCTGCAGGGCCACCCCCTCATGAGGGCTGAGACATCTCACACACGCCCGGGAATCATCAAGAGCTGCTGCTGGGTCACTGGACTGTCCAGTATACTCATCTCGATCATGCTGAAAGGAGCCGGAGAAGTAATCAAGTCAAAGGGAAGTGAGAGATCCCCCTGCCTGATCCGAGGCACCGAACAAGAGTGGAAGCTGGAACCAAGGTACACCGCCCTCTAGACCTTGCTTCTGGAATAAATGTGCTGATGTCGACAGAAGGAGGTCCGTCGTAGGTGAGGCAATGAGAGATCCTCAACTAAGGCACGAGAGAAGAACAATAGAGCGACGGACAGACTGACACTAATGATGATGGTGGAAATGGGAAGGATGGAGTGGCGAATGGACGACTTCCCTTGTTAGAGCATAAAGGGCATGAATGACATGGCGGCGACTGACACAATATCGACAGGGACAGGGGACAGTGGGGCTGAAGGTCATGATATGCGACACAAGAGAGGAACCAAGCAAAGAAGAATGGAGGGTTATAGTGGGGTGTAAAAGGATGCAGGATAGACTCCATGAATGCAATGATGACTCAACTTGAATGCTCTAAACAAGGGCGACTTGATAGTGTTGCCACACAGTGAAGACCCCAATGGGGGGCCATGGAAGCATGAGTACAAGGTGGGCACTCATGACGAAAATCGACACGAACATGGACAAGTAAGGGAGCGATATGGTGCCCCAAGTACAAGTGTCGTAAGTGAGGAAATTCGATTTTAAGGAGCGGTGAAGTGACCTTTCGTGGAAAAGATGTGTCCGGGTGAAGTGTCAAATCACCAAAAACTAATTAAAACCCATTTGAGAGCTCGGTGAGATCTAACCAGCGGTGCTGACGGTTCGTCGAACGGGGCTACGGTGTGGTCGCAGCAGTCGAAAGAAGAAACAGGGGTTCTCTTTTAATGAGGGGGTTTTCCCTCCAAAATCATTCATTTTCTATTGTTGCTGTGGTGAATGTGGAGAGGAGAGAAGGCCCTAAATCTTGCGGCGAACGTAGCGGACAAACCGACCGTTGGATTTGAGATCTGTCAGTTGGAGGTAAGAGGCCTAACCTTGTTCTTGCATTTTGGTGGATTAGATTTGTAGTTTAGGGCCCAACACCCCAGAAACAATCCCTCCCTCATCTCTATGGCCGGGTCGCACTTTTTGGGGCAAAAAGTGCGACCCAGGACGCAGGTTCTAGGGAAAAAAGTGCGACCTGGTCCAGAAAATGGCAGAAAACTGCGACCTGGGAGATGAGGGGGGTTTGGTGCTGTTTTATGGCTGGGAGTTGGGTTTTGGTGTGTGGTTATGGTTTTCCCGATCTGTACCCTGACAAAAATGATGTGTTTGTGCAGGTATGGCAGAGTTGCGGGTCAACTGGAGAGAGAGGGATCTGGGAACACTTCGGACAGAGATACAGGCGGATCAGGGCGTTCATCGTGTATTGGCCAGATTTGGGGTTCTCAAGTTTGTGGAGAACCCGTTGATGAGAGCAGGGGAGCCATTACTGGCCCGGATTATCAGTTATTGGGATCCAGATCAAGAGATCTTTGTAGTGCAAGGGCACAGGATCGAACTGACGGTCCAGGATGTGTACTTCCTGACCGGCCTCCCACCACTGGGGATTGTGGGAGACACGCAGCCAGTGCTGCCGCGGGGGCGGCATATCATGGAGTTCGTGGAACGCCATTGTTGATCGGGTCTTCAAGTCAAGGGGACTCGAATATCGGTCGGGGATCTAGAGAGGCTAGAAACCTGTGCAGTGGCCGCAGCTGTGCTGCGAATCCTGGGCAGCCAGGCGTTCCATCACATCACCGGTGGGCAGATGATGATAGTGGAGAGTGTGTTGGGTGGGACCTACTTTGGGTGGGCCCAAATGATGCTGGTGGCGCTAAAGCGACAGTTGTCGCTATGCAGGCGGCAGGTGAATCATGACTGCTCATATGGGACTTTATTGTGCGCCTTCTTCTTTGAGAAGATCCCGACCTTGAGGCCTCGTGTGCAGCTTCCAGATGGGGGCCCGAGAGAGCCCAGGATGCGTCATTGGGGAAGACTACTCTGCAGAGGAGGAGGAGGGGCGGTCGGGCGAGTGTTTCGACCGGAGTTCTTTGCCCATTGGGATCAGATGCCGTTGTACATAGACGACTACCCGTATAGTGGGATGAGCTACTGTGGGGATCCGGATCTGCCACTTCCGTCTGGTCGAGTCTTGGGGCCCGATGGTAAGTGACAAATTGCTATTCTTATATGGGCATGTTAAATTTTTTGAATAGTAAATGATGATGCTGATTCAGGGACTTTTGGTATGCAGATATAGCACCGGTAAAACCGGCCGGATATATGGGACGACCGGCAGCGTCTGGAGCTACAGGTCCGAGTGGGTCGAGAGCAGCGCAGAATGAGGATGCAGCCGCCCTACTGGAGGACATCCGCCGTAGATGTGAGCAGCTTTTGACCGGAGTATCGGAGCGCGGGGGGCAGGATTTAGACGACCAGTACATAGAGCCATGTGTTGGTCTCCCCTTGGAGTGGCGAGGTATCATGCGGAACATGGCGATGGCTGGTCAAGCTATGCGTGATCTACATGCTGCAGGGGCAGAGCCATTGGCCCGGGAGCCTCCAGATAGTGATTAGGGGCATATGGTGCCCCTTCTGATGTATGTAGGGGCAGGTGGTGCCCCCTATAGTGTATGGAGGGGCATATGGTGCCCCCAGTTTTTTGGATTTTGTTTGTAACATGCTATGGGCATGTCGTATGTATATGTATGGAGGGGCATATGGTGCCCCCAGTTTTTGGAACATGCCATGGGCATGTCGTATGTATCAGAGTAGATGGAATCATCAATATATGGTTTGCGACACATATTATGGATATGTATCGGCTTTTGATGGTTGATTTAATGTTATTGTCTTGTATGAATTGTGTGTGATAAATGCCAATCTAGAACATGGTTTGCAATACTATCCACGTAGTGATTCTGGTCTCTGGGTACATGGTTGAAAGTTGTGGTTTCAAACGCACGTATTAAGACTTTCACTCGTAAATAGCGTCTAAACAGCACAGGGTTATGCACACGATAAACACCATTGAGTTGCATTACAAGAAGCAGGGAATCCAGACGAACGTGCAGATGGCGGATGCGATGCAAGAGGGCATCAGCTAATAGGCCACGCACTGCATCATATTCGGCCTGATTGTTGGTGGCAGACCCAATGCATACCCCGTTAGATAGAATGAGGTGATGCAAGGGGGTGAAGATGGCCCACCCTGCCGAGGCAAGATTCCTAGAGTAGCGACTTGCACCATCGGCGTAACCGATAAAGGGTGTGGACGGGGGGTCCTGCAAAATGGTGTGACAAGACAATAAATGAGGGGATGAAAGGAAATGACGGCAGCGTGAGGGCACATAAGTCATCGAGCGGGAATGGCAGGAGGAAGGGGTAGGATGATCAAGACTCAGACAAGGTGGTGTATGAGAGCTATCGGAAACATGGTGAGGACTCGGGCTGCGGAGGTCAACAGAGACACAAGAGGAGTGATCTCGAGTATCAAGGGACACAACGGGGGAGGCTGCGGACGGGCTAGGCTCCGAGTGTCGTGCAGAGGAGGATAGGTAAAGGATGGTTACCGTGGACTCCGTCATCGGAACATCGGGGGGAGGGATGACAATGGAAGTGGGAGGATCCTCGGGTTGGCCTGAAGCATACTGCGCGAGGATGGGAGAGGCAGATTGATTCTGTTCAACCTCGTACTCTCGAATGACCTCTAAAGATGCGCGATAATGCGTCAGGTGAGGACAGCGGTGGGAGTAGTGGCCATGGACACCGCACAATGTGCACGGTTTGTTGGTGCGGAGAGTCTTGGGGTTCTTGGTTACGGACGAAGAGGAGGCTTCAGGGGCCGTAGATTCGGGGAATGCGACTTTAACCATGGGTTGGATACGGGGCAACTCGGGACAAGCATGGGTGGCATGACCGGCGACATCGCACAAGGCACAGGGCTTGGCAGGTTGGGGAGGGGCCGGGTCAGTCGTGGTGGTCTTATCTTTTGGTGCCCCCTTACGGGCTTTGCGTTTCTTCTCGGGAGTTGTCACGATAGGAGAGGGATCCTGCGGAGGTGCTGGAGGCACAGTAGCAACAGAAGAAGCGAGGGGGACCGGTTGGACTGGTGTCAAAGCCATGTAGGGTTTGGGGTGACCAGGAGGGGTGGCGGCTGGGGGATCAAGGTTCCAGACCGGAATGCCCAAGGTCAGGTTAGGAAGGGAGAGGGTGGCCATGACGGGGACAGAATATACTCCGGGAGGGGGAGCCAGGAAGGGGATCTGTCCAGCAGGGTAATGGTCGGGAGGGACGGCTCCGAGATGGTTAAGGCCAGGGGGAACCGAGCCAGGGGGGTAAAGGGGTTCAGGGATACCAGCTGTAGGAGGAAGGCCAGAAGGAGGAGGTCCGGTTGGCAGAGAAGTATGGCTAGGAGCGGGTTGCGGAGGGAGAAGGGGCGGTTGCGGACTAGCCGAAGAAGGCCTCTTGAGGGCGGCCTGAGACGATTGCATCATGCAAACATTTGACAAGCTGGGATCAGGGATAGGAGGAGGGGGAAGACAAGGAAAAGTTCCAAGTAGGGAGGAGTCCTTGTAAACGCCGGGGGAGACACTGGTCAGGGAATCGACGGTTTTCTTGTTGGCTACAGAAGAGATGGTGGTCTCAGAGGAGGTCTGAGAGGGAGGCTCATGATATGTCAACTGGTCAATGGTGACTATCTTCCCGTTATGTGGAAAAGACATCTTGCGGAAACCCGCGGATGGGACTGCAGACATGGCATAGGTGTAGCTTCGCCCCAATAGAATGTTTTAGTCTAGAGGGGCGTCAATGACTTCGACGTCAACGCAAACAGTCTTACCGGCGAGGGTGATGGGACAGTTACGAAACAGGCCAATAGGCTGGGAGGCATGATCGTCCCACGCTCGAAGGGTGATCGTGGAAGGGGCCAGCTCAGGGGATCCGAGTTGCTTCCAAACCGAAGCGGACATCACACAGGTGGATGCCCCCTCATCAATTATACACCGGGATACAGTGGCGTTCCGGATTTTGACTGGGATTTGGAAAGCAACGGAAGGAGGAAGAGGAGGGTGGTCCGATTGAGTGGCGCCGAAAACAATCATTTGGTCATCAGCAGGATCAACAGCGCCCACGGCAGATAGTAGAGCCTTCTTTTGAGAAGGGCACGACTGGAGGAGTTCCAGTGTGGAAATGGCAGCAGGGGATTGTGCCAAATCATCTACTATACTGTACGATTGAGCGGCTCGACCGGAAGCAGCATTTCGGCGTAATGGACCCTTTGGAATCTTTGGGTGAACCTCAACTTTCGGTTGAGGGATGTGTAAGGGGCCACTGGATGTCGAAAGAGGCTCTGTAGAACCTGAAGATGGAGGCTCGGGAGCAGACTGAGCAGGAGGCTTGGGGTACTAGCGAGACCGAGTTTGAAGGTGAAGGTCGACGGAAGGGGAAGGATCGGAGCGCATCATAAGGATCTGGTAATCAGAGGAACCATAAATGGACGAGGGGGTGGCTACATGGCTGTCGGGGGGTTGGGTAGCCACGAATCCCCGTTGAGGGAAAGGATCAGTGAACACAGCTGGCTGGGTAGTGACCACATTAGGAGGAGTATGAGGGGAGGCGTGTTTTCCGCGCAATGTGGCTTGAGACTCCCACATCTGTCGCATCTGGGGTAAGAGAGGACAATCGTGAGTGTAGTGACCGTAAACACCGCAACACGAACATGGCTTGTTTGTGCGAAGCGGCCTGTCCGGCCTCCGGGCGGAATGCCTGAGGCCGGTTGCTAGTGTTAGGGTCCATACCAGACTGGGGTCTCGGTTCGTTAAGATGGGTTCCTCGGTTGGTACTCCGCCAGAAGAAGGGGACACCGCACCTCGTCAGGTAAACACGGTTCTGGAGGGGGGCTGTGCGGCCGGGCGGCGGGTTGGGGAGGAGGTAAGGAGGCGCAGCGGATATGTCGGGAGGAGTCGCGACCAGCTCGGATAAAAGTATGCTGGGTCACGATATTGGAGGTGCAGGTTGGGCAAAAGGAGGAGGCATGCCGTATCCTAGATACATGTTGCCGGGAGGGGGCAGAGTGCTAGAGGTGCTGGCCCCCCCCTGAGGAAAGCCATGGCTCATAGGAGGGTGAGCAGAGGGGTGGGAAAGAGATCCAACAATACCGTCGGCGGAATGAGATGCCCCCGGGGCGTTAGCGCCACCGGGCCGGGGGATGTCAGGAAGAACGGTATAAACATAACCAGATTGAGCATAGATCAGGTCATATTTTGAAGCTATTTGGAGGGCGGCTTCTTCAGATTGAGGAAAATGAGAGGCGACATCTTTGCCGATGGGAGACGGGAGGGTGCGAAGGAACCAGTCCATGTAAACCCGATCTTCAAGGGGAGGGGCTCGACATAAGCTCCGTCTTCATCGCCATTCCTGAACATGTAGTAAAGGCGTGCAGTGGATTTCTCTGGGCCCAGTCAAGAGCTCCGTGCGAGTGTCGGGACGTGGAGAGGGAGCTGGCACGACAGGGAGTCTTAACGGGTATGGGAGGAAGTGGGTTGATCAACATACCACTTAGAAGCTTCGCCTGTAAGCGTGCGTTGGAACAATCTAAGACGAACAGAGTCATCGGTAATGGAGGTAGATGAACACCACATGTGGAAAGACCGAACATGATTTGAAGGATCTTCTCCATTAAGGCCCTCGAACTTAGGGATATCAGAGGGCAGCTTGGTGGGCATAGCGGGCCAGGTAGCATTGTGGTGAATGGGGTCATTAATCAACCGATGGAAATCGGGGAGGCTGAGGCCTGCAATATACGACAGCACAGGGGTGGCCAGGGTAGCGGTTGTGACGGTTCCGCTAGAAGTAGGGCTGGCATTGGGGCCGGGAGAACCGCTAGCGTTAGGCCCTGGACCAGACATGGTGAAGGTAATTGTGGGGAGAACTGTAAGAGAGAAGGAGGACCCATGAATCCTAGAGAGGAGAAAGCCTGAGTGCGGACTCAAGGTGGATCAAGCCATGACGGCAAAAGGGACAGGGTCGATCAACTGGAAACTGAGGGTGAAGGCCAAGAAGTCTCTGGGAAAGGCGCCTTGGGGCGCAATGATGACATGAAGAAGGAAACCGACAAGGGCAGAAAGGGACAGAATCAAGTGAGGTCAAGGGCAGACGAAGTGCAGTGACAATTGATTTTAGAGTCTTTTCCAGGCGGTGTAAACCAGGCGCTTCTTCACTTAGGGTCAGTGTGTGGCGTGCGTTAATTTTAATTTTTTAAACCCTTTCCATTGTTGAGAGCAAGAAAAAGTGTGCTGCGTAGCTGAAAATAAACCTACAGAGAACAGAATAGAATGCTGAAATAACAGAAAAATAACAGCTACGTATGCATCTATCTAACCCAAGAAGGTGGGGCTCTCACAACTATGCTGAAAAGAAAGGGAAAAACTATGTAAAACACACACAAAGGAAGCTCAACAGATCTAGGGTCAAAAGGGACAGGGATCTGGAGGATAAAGCTGCAGACAAGGAGTGCAGATCACAGCCAAGAGACAGAGGCAAGGTGGCTGGAAAAAGGAAATCAGCAAAAAATCGGGGGGGCAAGGCGGAGGCCTTCAGAGGAGGTCCAAAAAAAACGACAAGAGGTGATTTGAAAGGAAAAGAGGCTGATTTCAATGGATCTGAAAGTGAGGTAACAGATCTGGAAAAGAGGGGGCTGAAGCTCTGAAACCGACAGTCGAAACAATAAGACTCTTCCTACAAAAAGTGAGGGTACTAAAGCCCAAGGGGCCGGGCTGGTTCCCACCGAGATGAGTAAAAACAACATCAGATCTTGGAAGTCAAGGCTACCGAGGACAGAGGTCGGAAGACCCCGACAGAGCCGAAGAAAGAACCTAGAAAAATTGCGTAAAAAATGGTCGGAAAGGCATCAGCTTCGAATTCGATCCGGAAAGTGTGCCCAGAACAGTCAGTGCGGTGGACCTGGAGGTCCAGGTCGGAGGTTTAGGGCCAAAAAGTGCGACCCCCTCGTTCCGGTTGTCTCGGCGGCAGATTTTCAGAAAAGTTTCCGTCTCAGTTGCGGCTGGTGTCGCTTACCTGCGCAATAGGGCCAGAAACACACGGAAGTTAGAAATTTTAAGTTTTTAGGGTTTTATGTGAGAAAAATGACATAAAAAGAGGAAAACTAAGCAGCTGAAAAGAAGCCCTAGGGTCTGAAGTAGCTGGATATGCAGGAATATGAAAAACGACAGCGGTCGTAATTTAAAACCCGTGTGGAGTCGCCATTTGTTAGTATGAATTCTTCGTCGAAGTGTACGAAAAAGAACCAATTTAGCTACGCATAACTAATAGCCCTAACAACAATAGAGGCTGCCAAACATCTTCAGATCTGCGATTAGTAGTTAAAATGCTGCAACAAACAGATCTATAAATGGAAAGACATTAAGCAGTAAAGTAAAGAGTTTGTTCCATGCATCCAACAGACAAGACAAGAACACGATTTTTGAATGAATTTTTATATTACAGGGCACCTGGGAGGAAACAAGAAGGTGTATCCAGATCTCCTCAATGGGATGGGTTCTTTGTAGTCCTCAGCACTTCATATCTAAGCTTTCTCTCTCTTGTAGATGTAGAAAACCCAATGCAGAAAGTAGAGCTCAATGGGAGAAAATGGTAGAAAAATGAGACCAAGTGTATAGATCCAGAGTGATCTAATAGGCAACAAAAGGTGAAGAATGATGGGGAAAACCCTCCTATTTATAACAAAATATTGGGTCATTCTAGATCTTGGTGCATGATTAAAATAATGTTAATCAAATCTAGATCCACCTATATGGAATATTTTATTATTATTTGTTGGAGGGAAAGGGTGTTTGACTTGGGTCAAATCCCTTGATTAGTGAAGAATAAATAAATAAATGATTTATTTATATTTTTAAGGAAGTGGTTGGGATATAATCAAATAAATAATGATTTATTTAATTAATGGTGGTTTATTTGGTCATATTTAACAAGGAATATTATTTAAATAATTATTCCTAGAAAATAATAAGATAACTATGGGTTTATCTCATTAATTTCTTTGTTTTTGGGTTAAACATGACTGGGAATAATAATTAAATTATGGTTTAATTAATTATTCCTTTTGGGGTTTTCTAATTAACATAGTGAAAAAAAAAAAAATCGGTCAAATCGGATGAGGGAGATATCATCGATTTAAAATCAACTCTTTTTAGAAACTTTTGTAACTTCGGGACAATTACACTATGCGCGATTCAAGAACCTATATGCACTTGAGGTACCAAATGCATGCAAATATTTGAGGAGAAAGGCAGAAGTTAGAGACTTGGTGGTTTAGAGGGAACATAAATTACCTCTCAACATGCATCCTCATGAGTAACAGTCTCAAATGGTTGTGGAGTAGCTGCCACAATTGGAGAAACAGAGAGGAGACCGAGTGGAAGTGTCCACTCAAGAAGAGACCTCCATGAGGGGAAAATTTCGAGCCAGATGGGAAGAGGGAGCAGCCATACCTCAAGGTGTAAAGTGGGGTTATGTGTAGACATAATCCCAAGATAAGAAATTTGGGAAAGGTCCATTGAGATGGCGTGTCTCATGGATTGAACCTAGCTACGAGGAGCCCACAGTACAACAATAGTAGGAAGGATCAGTTAGATTGATGTAGTTAGATGTCAGCAAGACAAAAATCATAGTGACAGATGTCAAATACTGGAGCACAAATAGAGTTAGAAATAGTTCAAAGGGTACGGATGCAGATGTCAGTAGCAGTGCAGAGAATCCAGTACTAGACAGGTGCAGTAGGTAGCAGCAGTCAGAAGACTCTGATGACAGATGCATTATACTAATTCAGTTGTTCAGAGGCTATTCAGTTTCAGGATTTGCAGGTGTAAACAACACTAGAGAAGTGTAGCATGCAGAACATTCCAAAGGTGACAGATGGGGATATATTGAATTCCTTTCTTGTTGAGAGGGAGTGTTGAAATTTGCAACAAGAAATACTGAAATTGGCGACTAAAAAGGACAAAAAAAAATGCACCCACACTGGTGAGGAATTTTGATGTACCGGGAGTGAGGAATGTGAGGCGTCTAATTTATTTTTCCCTTAAATAAATTATAATTTCATCTCATAACAACTTGTGTCAATTAACTAAGTCATGATGATTGAGTTAGCTCAAGAAATTCGATTTAAGGTGATCGAGGTGGATATTGGTGGCCACCCGCCTATTCCACTTGGGTCCTCGCCATTGTCTCTTTAAGTTTTTTAGTTTCCTTAATTATAGCACAATTTACTATTTTTGTCAGTTTTTCAGGTCCTGAACTTTCGAAGCCGTTTTGAGGCCCAAAACGATGTTTTTTGGGCATGAAAGGTTTGGTGATTTCATAGAAATCGTATTAGTAGTTGTAGTCCTCAGAGAGATCTTTCTAACGAGGTATCATGTGCATTAAACAAAGAGCATATGACCAAGTTACGACCCCGGGAAGTTGGCTACCCAACTAACCACAACGGGGCCCATAAAATCTTGGTGTTACATCTCCTCAGGATAGGGTTTTGATTGTTTAGGGTTTTATCCTATTTTAAATAATAAAAAGACCCTTGATCCTTATTGTAACACAGTTTAGAGGAACATAACTATCAATTGTATTTATATAAAATTTCCCATGTGCAATTATAAAGTCATTGGAATGCCATGATGGATTGTGCAATCAAGGAAGATTGATTTTCCTAATTAATATGGAGATAATTCCATAGGAATTGTGTGTGCAAGGAAGGCTGAGAATTGGCTAAGTACTAGATCGATTTTTCCTAGTTCAGCAGGAGACAATTGGCAGACTGCTGGAGAATCTCAAGAGAGATTAAGCATTGTGTTGTTTCATGATTCCTTGACTTAATACAAAATAGAGATAGAGGGTTTTGAACAGTTTCTTCCCCAGATACATCTTGTGTTGTGCGATTGATAACTTGTTTCTCTTACTTATATGTGATTGTGCGATTGTGTTTTGTTTCCACAAATTGTAGGAAGGATTTAGTATCTTGTTTTAGTACATGATTACAAGATCAGATTGAATCCCATTGGTTAGATTTTCTACATGAAATAGAAGAGAGGGTTGATACCATCTTGCCTTGTGGTGGTTAGTAGGCCGCAAGGTCTGTGATAAAGACCAACATAAATGGAGGAGGGCTTGCACTATAATTTAGAGCCATAACAAAAGTTGACGCAGGCGTAATATTGACTTAGTTAACCCTAGTTTGAGGGTCGAAATTGAGATTTGAAGTTCATGTCAAGATTCAGTCAAAGAAATGCCCAGAATCTATGGATCCATATGAGCTAGGTCGAGTCTCTTATGGAGGAAAGTGTCATGTTTTTTCTATGTGTGGATAGGGTTTTTTCTACAACAATTAGAAGTACATAAGTATAACGCCCTAGTTAGGAAAATTTTTTAGCATGTTTAGTTCATAAGGTATGACCTTAAGACTGTGACAAATTTGCGTAGAAGAAGATGGGTTGTGACCCTTAGAGCAAGGTTTATTTCTGCAATAAAGACCACAAATCTGGAAGATGGTTTGCAGATTCAGTATGTGTGGAGACAATAGATCCAAAGGAGGGTGGAACCTGAGCAGAAGATTAAGCATGCAGAAGAAATGTGCCATATGAAGAATGGATTAACATGCAGAGGAGTTGATTTTGGTGGACTTTCCATAGAGTTTTAGACAAAAATATAAATAAACCTTTAAATAATTAGTAAATGGATTGTTAATGGCTGATTTGTGACCCTAGTTCAGTCATCTACAGATTGTTAGAAGTATGATAAGAGGAGTAGTTCATATTTGTTCATATATTGGACAACAAAGATCAAATTGTCGATACACAAGAACATTGATCTTGAGAGGACTCAAACCATTGTTAGGTGGCAGATTTGAAGAGCCCTAGATGAAGGAAATATTGTGGGCCCTAGATCAGTAAAAAGAATTGACTGTGGTTGGGCAGATTGATGGTAGGCCAAGTATAGTTGGAGGGTTGTTAGGTTACTGTCAAAGAAGAGCCCCGACTCTTGTTCTGGTGAAGGACAACAAAATTGGTAGAAGGGCATGTGTATAGGGCCTAAGGATGTGCAGACTTTGAAGGACTAAAGTAACATTCAAGTAGGCCAACCAACTAGCTCTAGTTCACTATATTGTAGAGGATTGATTCAGTGAGAAGAAGGGCAACCTCCATAGCCTTGGATTTCTCATCTTGGAGCTGTAGTATGGAAAAAGTGGGCATACCAAAAAGTTGTTCACAAATGGAATTGTGAACAACTTGTTACCACTCAAACTAGTAGTGGATCTAAAAGGGGTTCCTAGGAGGGAAACTGCTAGGACAAGGGAAACGATGGAGGCTTATCCCATTGTCACCACAGCTAAGGCTCCTTGCTCTTTCTTAATTTCATGATGGTGTAGAATCCGTAGTTTTGAAGTCACTTCTTGTAGAGTATAGGTCAATGAATAGGTGGGAAAGTGACCCTCAAAACCCTTTCCCTAGATAAAAAAAGTGGGACTTGCTCGCACTGGCAGGGTTATCTTAAAGGAGAGGCCAGGGTGAAGAGGTTGAGGGAGAAGAATAAGACTTATGTGAAGCAAGTTCTCCATCCCCAAAATCCTTTAAGGAATTTGGTTTAAATGGTCATGTGAGCCTTTGGCTAAAGTAGGACCTACCAAAGCTTGGCGGACTTGACCCAGGGTTGGGGCATGAATTTAGCAACTCCTTTGATGTTCCTATCTTCACGTGTGATGAGAAAGGATCAAACCAGTGTTTTTTGCTTCGATAGGTCAAATTGATCCTGCTGATCCTCGGCCAGGGCTTGAGGGTATCTGAATATTCTGCTCAAAGAAATTGGCCACGTATTCGAGGAGGAAATTGAGGGCACCCGAGAAGCAGCATTTGCCTGCAGGGAATGGTGCTATGACTATTAAAAATTGGTACCCTAGGCTAATCAGGGCTAGACACAGGAATGTATTCTTAATTTAAAAACCCTCTTTACTTGATGTCTTGATTTACTTCTCCTACTTGATTTAGAAGATTCTACATTCATTTTAATCTTCAACAAATTAATTAAAATAAATATTAATTATTGTAATACCATATAGATAGAATATTTGAATAACATATAGACAAAGTATTACAGGATTTGCAGACAGCCTCCTCGAAAAAACCCAATGTGGTAAAACACGGTGTAGCTAGCCTGGGTTTTCATTATTATGCAAATCTAAAATTTAACCAATCCTAGGCACAAGCTGGTTCACCCAAAAATAAAAATGGCATTGTTAATATGTTATACAATCCCTCTACGTCGGCTAAACGCTGCATTCGACCTCTACTATGACCTTTCCCGGTAGGCCTATACACTTAGGCTTACTACCTGTGCTTCAGCAGTTGGGCACAGCAATGGAAGTACAGTAATGGCTCTTAGCTGCCTACGCATTGCCTTTCTTTGGAGCTCAGCTGGGCGAGTGACTCCTACTTCCCACATTTGCTCGGATGGGTGGAATGTGAAAGAAAATGTAGGTAAGAAAAGAAGGAACTAGCCAAAGGAAAAGCATAACGAGTCAAAAAAATTGAGAAGAAATGAAATGAAAAATGAATCCAAATGTCCACAAATAACTGAAATAGCTCAATGGGACTAGAGAAGGTAAAATCTTTGACAACCATATTCAGTCATATAGAATTAACTAAAGAACATGAGGAGACTGTTCTTTAGAGTTAAAATGTTGTATATAATTGGTAGCACAGGGAAAATTTTAAATTTTTAAAATTAATCTCAGTACCATTAGTTGATGAAATCATTGATAATCATTTCTTCCATCCATCCTACGATGAATAGACCTTCTAAAACTACTTCTAGTAGACAAACCCATAAGTTGTGTGATGCTCAAAATATTCACACTACTATTGAAGAAAACACCTGCAAGGATGACGCTCAAATGGAGCAGAAACAATAGAGATAGACATCGAAAAAGTTAAATTGCTAGGAAGCTTGAAATATCGACATGGTAAGCATATAAAAGAAAATTATAAAAATGGAAAACCCTACAAATTAGCACCCTCAAAACAACCACAATGTTTTCTTCAACTCTAAATCTCAAATTAGATTAAATTATATCCTATATTCCGGCAGTCCTCTCTATACTTGTATTCTGAAGATAAGTTGAGAACACTATACAGCCTCTTGCTGGTGATGTAAATTGATGTTGGACAACCTACTCGTGAAGACCTTGAAGGTAAACACTCTCTACCGGGATTTTCCATATTGGGTTGAGCAACCATATACATCACCATTTTTCTCTTCGTTGTAACTTAGAAGGCACATGCATTACCTCGGGTTTCTCGAGTCACCTAGGCAAGCCCTCAACATCATCCTCTTTATACGTAGTACCTAATTAGTAATTTAATTAACCATGAGTTTCTTGATCATGCGGGATTTCAAATATATTTCGCTAAAGCGTAAAAGCTTTCATGTTAAACAATGGTGAAAAGACTTTAGACTATGATACCAAAAAATACGGTAAAACCTCACCAACACCAAGGACAAACAAAGTCAATATCTATAAGTATAAATAGATATCTATTAAACTTCATTCCACCACAAAAATGCGCTTAACTAAAAAAATTACTAATTATTGTCCTTCGAAATAGCTTTACAGTATTGCAAACATGCCTACACCTGCGTAGATAATCAATGTGTATAAATAGACCATCATAAGGCTCATTTTAAACATCATTATTATCACTGCAAATCATTTTATTCGTCAACAAGAAGAAGAAAAATTACATTAGTTCCACTAAAGAAAAAGTATGTAAGCGATTTCATGTACTTATTAGCAAATATCTAGATTTACAACTTGATTCGCAAGTCATGTCAGTTGTTGAAGCCAATATTGTCTCTTCAATCAAAGTTACATCGCTCTACTAGAAAATCATGTGTCATGACCATTTCAAAAGACATTGATATTAAATACAATTTCTAAAGATTCCAAGTTCATTGAGTTAGTAGTGTTGGACCACGATGCAGAAAAGTTGCATATGGTTAATATTTTGACAAGCTCTAACAAAGGAAGTTTGACAAGTTGAGAGAATCTTGGGTTATGGAAAAATTTCAAAATTAATTAGATTACTAGTTGGTCTCTCGACCTTGAGAAGTTGGCAGAGGCACTAGGATTCTGAGCACATATTATTGTACACAGTCAGAGAAAGATTCTGCATCTGACTCAAACACTCTGACACCTTGAGGATGAAAAATTAATTTGTTGGGTCACACCCTGCAAGTATGTACCTTTATTTGAGAGATTAACACCATGTCGGGTGCATTCATGGGTGCACACTTGTGGAATGAGGCACCTTCGGGGAGAGAGTTATATCTCTTGTGATACTATAAAAAGAAAATCACCATGCAAAGGCAAAGCTATGTGGGAGTTGCGCATACTCCATGAAGATGCACCACTAACGCTATCATTAGCACACTTTCTATGTACACTTCACCTCTTAAAGTTATAAATGAAAAGTTGACACAATAGTTAGACATTTGTGAGAAATAGATAATGAAGTTAGCAATATTGTTATCTTGTAAGGACATAGTAAAGACTTTGTGAGATGACAACTTGCTGTGACATTCTTCTATTTGAGTAATAAGACTCTCTGTCAATTGTTGTTAGACCTATGCTGTCTAAATTTCTCAGTTATAAATTTGTGTAAAAGTGGACCTAATATGTTTATTTGTTTTAATCCTTTACTTCTTCTCTCTTCCTTTTCTCTGTTACATCTCTCTCTCTTCAACCCTCTCTCCTCTCTAGTACCTCTAATCACTCTCACTATATCCCTCCCTCTATCCTTCTTTAAAGCTGCCCCCCTTCCATATTTGTGTCACTATCTCTCTCTCTTACCCTTCTCTACCTCTCTCCTCCTCTCCCTCTCTCTCTCTCTCTCATTCCTTCTCTCCCCTCTCCTTTCATTTATCTCCATTTGTCCCTTGTGACTCCCCTTGTCCCTACTTCACCTCTATCAATCCTATGTGGCTATTATTCCTTCTCATATATCTAGAGTTAATATATATCATGACATATTGGGACCTACGATTGGGTTAATTCCTTGCTTGTTGGCAAGGTTAAAATGGTTAATCTTTGATAGACAAATGTAGATCAAATATTTAATCAAAGAAGAGACGCACCTATCTGTTTATACTATCAGTCACTTAACTTCTCTTCTTGCTCTCACATGAATGTAGTCTTGCTTGACGAAAAGTGCGGAAGAAGGTTTTGCATTATCAAGCTATTTTTTGGGACAAATTTTAGTTGTTTCAACACTACTATATTCTTCAAGCTTATCCTTTAAACCATCTTGGTCTTGTCTCTTCAAATTTGTAGTGCTTCCATTTCACTCTCAGTCATATGTTTCATACGAGTATATTAAGGGACAAGTCGACAAAGTGGGATATGCCACCAATAAAGTTTCAGGACGATCTAGGTGGAGCAAAAATTATAAAGATGCATTCCTCGTAGACAGGACATCAAAGTCAAATTCTTCAAATTAGTCATGAGGTACCCAGTATGGTTGTTAAGACTTCATCGGATCGCTATTCTCGATTAAATTGTGTGACAACACTAATGCTAAGTTTAACTGGAAATTGAACATACATTTGGTTTGATTACAATATCCATTTCATCAATAAATGTAAAGCAATAGTACAAATACTATAAATTAATAAATAAATAAGACATGGCATACAACATATACTTACAAAGATTGTTACCATTGAGGCCTTAAAAGAATAGAAAACGCTATTGTGCACAAATGAGGACGTAAACTATCATCTTAAACACATTTATCAATATAATTCCCAGCCTAGCAACACCTTTTTCAACCTAAACCCCTAACCCATTTAACCCTAAACCACCAAACCTCTAAACCCACCAACACTAACCTAAATCCTTAACCTGACATTACAACCCCACCAAGCCTAATCACTTCTTAACTGCTTTAATACAAGCCTATAAACTCTTAACTAGCAACAAACCTAAATAACAAACCCTTAACCTAACCACCAGCCTAATTGACCCCTAACCCATCTAACCCCTAAAACCTTACCCATTAGCCTAAATTCTAACCTAAATCTGTGTAATCCTACTTCCCTATTTCTTGCATTAACCCTAGCCCTAAACCTATATCATAGCCTATTATTAAACCCTAATTTCTAACCCTAACCATTTAACCCTAAACCATAAACCTCTAAATACATAATAACTAACCCTTAACCTCTAAATGAATAATATTCATGTGCCCCTAACCCATTTAACATTAACTCATTATTCACATAACCCATAAATGATCTAAATCCCATCCTTCCTAAGCCCTAAATCCACAACCACACTTAACCCTAGGCCCCAATCCCTAAACCCTTAACCATATCTCATTATTCCCTAACCACCTCTAAACCATAACCTCTAACCTAAACCCTATTTATAAAGCCCTAAGCCTAATCATCTAATCCATATTACACTAACTAATTATTCCTCACCCTTATAATAATCTTCATTGTTAAGTTGTGTTCCATGATAAGTCTAGTTGGGACCTACGATCGGGTTAATTCCCACTAACATAGGTGAATATTTTCATGAAAAAAACTGAGTTAAAAGCATACAAATTTATATTTTATCTCAATTTATTTAATTAATTATTTAAAATTTCTTTTAAACTCTTTAAATAAATCACATAAAATTTTTAAAAAATTTTATGCCAGCACGAACCACCATTGTGTATGCGCGCAATGTTTTAAAATAAATTTCTTAGAATGAGGAAATTGAATTTATTTTTGAAGCTTCCTTTTAAATCAATTGTTGCATTACAAGAGTACAAAGTGGCCTCATATAAAAAATAATGGGTATGATATTAAATGATGATTTGAAGACATAATATTAAAATTGATGTTTGGAAAAATGGAGGATCGATTTTAGGTAAATTTAGGGTTCGTTTATAATTTCAATTAGAAGGGCACATGTTCATGTCACCCTTCAACAATGAAAAAAAAAATACATTTAGATTGTCATGATAGCATTTTTGCTGCTTTCATCGATTATTTCTATAAAATAAATTAAATTAGAATGACAAGTAGTGTTATTATCTCAAATTGGCCCAATCAATTTGAGCTTTGATGCTTCTTTATTTGGCTTAAACATTCTTTAGTTAGGCACTATTCCATCTATTGAATTCTTTCATTAAAACATTCTTAGATTTTGTGGCCTAGCAGATATATGAGTATTTCTCTGGCAGAAATAAACTATTATCATATTTAACAAAATAGAATTTTATCCTATGCAAATAGAATTAAAAAATGAATCCAAATCTTTAAAAAATTCAAAGATAAAATTTTCATTGATAAAATCATAAAATCAAAAACTCATTCCTTTACTTATCATAAATTTCATCCCAAAAAAATGTAAAAAAAATTGAACTCAATTCACTTTATTTCCATATATATTTTTTATATGAAATTCTATATGGATTGTCGAGTTTGCAATCTCCCATCCACTAGGATGTGAGTTTTATTTTCATTTTAAACTCACAAGTGACATGTAAGAAAGTTCTAGTGATGTCTGTTAAGTATTTAAATCTAAACATTGATTTGGATAAACTATACTTTGAAACCAAGGTTTGTAGTACTTCCAAAATGATGAAAATCATTAGCCAAAGGGATATATATTAAGGATATATGTACTTGAAATATCAGTCCTCTTCTATGTCTTCATATACATAACTCATCTAATGGAAAGGTGAAGAACCGACTATTTAAGTCAGCTCAAGAAAAAACAATTAACCACATGGAAGTAGTGGATATCATTGACTTAGGTGGTATATCCTATTGATCACTAAATGATCGAAGGACATTTGGTGATGGAAAATCAAAAAATTCTTTTAGTTAATTTATAGAGGAGGTTGTAACGACATTGTATTAGCTGTTGTTGAAAATTGACATTATCATCACTCAAATTTATTTTCCCTGCATTAAGGATCAAGCAATGGAACTTAGTTAAATTAAAATTACACTTAAAATTAACAAAGTAGGTAAGCCAAAGCTTATCTAAAACTATTTATTATTATATCATTAACTTATTCTAGCGGAAATACTTGTAGAAATAGTTCAAAACATTATGTTATAATATTATATATATAGAAATATTCAACAAAGTAGACAATACTTATATAAAAATATTTATCAAGACAACAAACAAAACAACTATGAATTAACCTACAGGCCTTCAACTAAACCCATAAACCTAGAATCAGTTATAAAAATAAATCCTGAAATTATTAAACCCAGCACATATGATCGTCATCATAATAAATCTCGGGTCAACTAAACCCGCCATTATCTGAATAATCTTCAAAATAAATCTCAAACCAACTAAACCACAATGCATTAGAATCATCCTTGCAATGCTTCGATGACTCAACCTCTTAGTAATCCTAAGTGAATGGACCAAATAAACCCACCCGTGGCCTAATGTTGGTTGATAGTAATTTATTAAAAACACTATAAATGATATTAAAACCAAACCATACTTGTAACTCTAAAATTTGGATATTCATATGCATCTCACTAAACTTTAACCATAGGGAATATTATTAAATTGTTTCATTATTACAATCATCAAAAGTTCCAAGCTTGATAATCTCTGAAGAAGACTCTTGGATAGAGTCATTACTCCAATATCATTATTTCTATTAAAATTAATTTAGTTGAATTAAAGTCCATTACACTAACATCATTGAAATGTACCTTCAATTAAATGTATTATCATCATTTTGATCCCTATAAGAGGTAGAAGTGAACCAAAACTTCTCCACAAGTTTCTTCAGACTCATGGAGGTAATCCTAGGATAGGTACAATATAATCACCTAATTGTAGTAAAGTGGCATTATGAATATCAAAGTTATCAAATTTTTGTTGCTTGTGGTTAAATAGCCTAGGAAGGATATACACAATATTTAGGTTGCACAATTATGTATGTTTGCATCATATACTTTCTCATGTTCTCATCATGTTATTTGCACAAAGGATTTATCTGAACCATATAAACCATTGTGACATATCTTGTGGAGTATGTTCTTGATCTATTTATTTAAAAATGGTAATTAGAATAATTCTTATGACAAGATTGAGGATTCAACCATTTTTTATGAAAGCACCCATATCCTTGACAAGTATTTGAAAAGGACCATCTATTTCTAGCCTTTAATGGCAGCCACACCACAACCATTTAAGTTTTGGGCTAAGGTTTAACCACACCACTACAACATCATAAATAGCTGAAATTTTAAAACTGATGACGGCGTTGTCAAGAACGTAGAAATGGAATTATGATGGAAACGTAAATGTTGGTTATTATGGTTTAAGAACAATATTACGTTTACACAAAATTTAATAAACATAAAAAGCTGAATCAACGAGGCGCTTATCTCAAGTTTAATTTGACCTACCTATACATTGCATAATTTTTATTCATAAGCGGTCATCAATCTTGATGCTATAACCATTATTGTAATATCTCTAGTCAACATTAGATTTCTTCAAATTTATCCATGGAAAATGGTGTTGATATTAGTTAAATCCATTGTACCTAAGATGAACAAGGAAACAATAAAGGTTGGTGTCTCGAGAGATATCTGGAAAATTTATCCAAGAATAATAGCCCTTCATGACATTTTGATATATTATCTGATTTTTTTAAATAGCAGAAATAAAAATTTGAATTTTTTAGGACATGTATGTGCAATGCATATAGAGCGTGTTAAGTAGCTTTTGATTGGCTGTAGAAGAACTGATACAGAACCATGGGAGTATTCATGTTACTAAATTCTGAACCCTCCGATTCAAATAACAATTTCCACCAAAACATGTGTTTTATTTATCTCCCAGCTTAGTGATTAGGGTTTTTTAATAGGTTTTGTTCTTCAAGTAGCTTATACAATTTCTTCACAGTTACGATTAAAGGGTCTCAACAATTCTGCGATTTTTGAAGTTGCATTTTCAAAATTCTAAGTTCAATAGTTAAGATCTGTTGAAATTGGGGATCCTAGTAATTTCTTAAATTATAATTGATCTCAACAATGCAACTGATTTCTAAACCAATTCTTCATGAATTCTACTAAATTCAATATTCAAGATGTGCAAAGTTGAAGGATCTGTGCAATTTCTTCACGAATTGCAATTTCAATATCAACAATCTACGGTTTGAAACACATTCTTGGTATTCACTAAAGTCCAATAGTCAAAATTCTTGATTCCAAGTTATTCATGATTTTATTAGCTTTCGATAATTGTGATCATCCAAAATACTTGAGAATATTGATGCTAGTATTACACCAATATAAGTCAATCGTATGACCTTTTACACATGGGCAAAATAAAATTCCTTCATAGGATGATACATTGTCGTTGGTTTTTTGGAAAAGCCCATGATCATCAACAACAATTAAAAGATTGGGCTTAACACGATCAATGGAACGCGATGGTTTCAGCTACAAATGTGGAATCACACCTTTAAATATCCTCTTCACGAAATCTCATCTTGCTTTAATTTCCATTCGATTCATCACGAGGGACCAACAATAGTCACTATAATTGCGTATTTTTGTTCGGATAATTTGGTATCCTTGTTATTTGCAAGCGTGAAAACGAAACCTTTGCAAATTCCGATAAAATGCATGTAATTTTTAATAGACTTCAGTTCTCTAATTTTGTTGTCTTATTTGATTTGAATAGATATTTTCCCAGCTCTGGCGTTAGAAGTTCAATCATTTTGAAGTTATATCATTGGTGGTACATTTCTTTGATATTGGAAAGAAGTACTATTTTATTGCATCGAATTACTAGTTTTATTACTATTGGTTTTAAACTATTTAAGCTTCTTTATTCTTTGAAAACTAGATTCATTTATAAAATATTTAAGATTAATAGATCTGATGTAGGATTAAAGCATTATTTACTATAAACTGCAATATGTATGAAGCTGCGTAGGTGGGTTCTCATGCTTGATCATTTTATATCTTTGTTTGTATTTTACAGATAGCAAGATTGAAATCTTTTGGTGTAATGAATTGAAAGTAAAGCTGACCTTACAAGACCTTGTCGATAGAGAATAAGATTCTCATGCTACAAGTAAGGAATATCTTGGTTGTTATCTCGCATGCATGATAACATATCCATATGCATTCTCACACCAAATACAAAATATTCCTTTCTAGCTTATGAAAACAATAGTTATCAATTTTCAAAATCGAAGAAATCCATAAATTATAGATATTTGTTTACTAAGTTTAATTGATCTGTCATAGTAGTTGGGATCTCCTTTTTCTTTGATTAATGGTGACATCCATCCTTCTATAAAAGAATTGAGCCTACATATGCACATATTCCATTGTCATTGGTATATTCTGTTCTTCATCGGTCTCATTCATCTCGAGAGGTGTTGGAGATAAGCCCCATCTCTAGGGAGGTTTAGGGTTGTGATTTCTGTCATTTCCACTTCAATAGAAGAAACAGTACCCACATCACAAAGCTCACATGACTTCTGTTTCTCATAGACATCAGCTTGATGCATAATTAAACTCTTCTAGCAACAACAACCACACATATACCTCACCTTTTAACATCATCGACAATAGGTCTTTGAAACCTATATTTGATCTTGCTTTATGCCCGTGTTCTTTTCAATGCATTCATTGCTATCGTTTAGTAATTCCTAGCTTCGTCATTACATATTTACTATTAGTGTTTATCAATCTAGTTGGTTTTGGTGTTTTGATTGCACTTATTTAAGATTTAAGAGTTTTATGGTACTTAGAAGAGGCGAAATATTTTTATTTGGGGAGGTTATTTTGTTGTTGTTGGTCTCCTAAAAAACGAGGATGTATTTGGGGATCTCGATGGTAGCATTTTAGAAATTCAAATTTCTGAGATTAATGCGGCTCATCTCCATTACATACGGATCCGGAAACAACAACGGCTCAGAATGTTTGCACTTGTGATGGATACCACGGTGGAACAAGTTATGGAATTGATTTGTTTACTTTCAGCACACTATTCTGTTTTGCATGACCTTTCCATTTCAATATATTTTACTTCTGCATATGTACCATGGTATCATCTTCTCTCATACATAATTATACGCATTATGCCTTGAGCCCTACTAGGTGGGTTGGGAGCCATTTAATTGTGTAGCAAACAACCCTCTTGTTCTACTTGAGAATCCGGTGATAAAAAAACATGTTTTTGACAATAAATATGTATTCACACATTATGATAGTCATTAGTTTCTCGGTCCCCATTTGATTAGAACATCTTCTGCTGCAATTTCAGCAATCGAAACACAGCAATTTCAGCTTCATGAATAGTGGCGTACATATTTTGGAAAATAAAGCAGAGCTTCCTTGCTACGATTCGATTATTCTTGATGATTAATAAAATGAAAAGGTAGGTGAACCTTCTCATTTAGGTAAAGTCATGAATAGGAGGTGTGATCGGTTTGGGGAGAGAAGGTTGACCGGGACCTTAGTTGGTTGACCTTTCATTTAGTCAGATCTTCTGAGAGTCAAGACCTTTTACGCTTGCCACAGGCTGTGCAGCGGGACACTCCACCTTTTCACTGAAAACACTCATTTCCATGGTCGAGATAAGGTATAACCAATCCTTCTATCTCGAGTGAAAGTAACTAAATATCAACAAATTTCATATTTGTAAGCATTCTATGAGGACATTAGAGACTTAGAAATATGTTAGTATTTGACAAATTTATAGCTAAAGGAATGGCTTATGACATGTATTTGTCAACGTGAGGTTACAGCAGCATCAAATTCCTCTTGCGCTAAATTAAGAAAATAATGAAATGCGATGAAAGATGTAGTGGGATGATTGTAGGTCTTTTTCTTTTTCTTTAGAGTATTCTTTTTAATGAAATTGTTGGTGTGCAATTTTTCACTCACTATTACTTTGTGCATGTGTAAATGATAAGTGTTGAAGCCCCTACTGTCCTATTCTCAAAGACTGTCTGAGCTTTTCATTTTGGAGCTTACATTACGTTCATGGTTACATGAAAGAACAAAGAGCGTACTTTCATAGAAATGATAATGCGGAGCTATAAGTAGGTGATGTTCTTGATTTTCTTCTTGATATTGTTCCTAGAGATAAGTCAGAGTAAATTCTTTGTAATCTGAAATCATTTTATCCATCAATCCTTTGTTAATGTCTGGTGTTTGTAGATTCAAATCCAATACATCTTCCTAATGACAATGTATATACCAGACGGTCCAGTTTTAAAGCATTTTCTCCACCCCATATTGAAAACATAGTCACATATAAAAATCGTGTGACTCAAAAGAGTATCTATCTTCTGAATATTTCATCCCAAGAAATACATGTTAAGCCATCATTGCATCAATTCATATCTTCCCTACTACCAGCTGAAGGAAAATTCTTTGTTCGGATCTAGCTCCTACATCTTACTTTTGTCGTTTTCTTTAAATGACGATCAAATGGGCTAATCTTGAAATTTTAGAATCTATAAGGTTAAGTTACCTTTTCTTTAGGAAAAGTTTTCAAACGATGCAACCCATATTTCTTCATGGGAAGAGGACAAAGCCCAATGCATGCTTGGCAGACACTCCGGAATAGATTTGTGCTGCTGCAAAGATCCTTGAAGGAGCAACCCACAATAAATTTGTGGTAAGAAAGCATACCTATTAAAAGATCTTAATCAAATACATACCTATTTACCAGTTAAAACTTAAAGGACTTGTATCCAAGTACACACCTCTTTAGAAAATCTAAAAACAAAAAAATTATTCATCATAATCAGAGAGCAATTACAATGATATAAACATCAGAATGGAACATGTACTGAAAACAGGAAGAAGAATAAAACAACTGAGATGCATTTTTGTTGAATTACTGAAATGAAGACACAGTTATAGGTATTTGTTTGGGTGTAATTGATATTTAACATGGTGATTGTTTTATTTTAGTGTTAATGGTTGGTAGAATCATTTTTAGAGAAAAAATCATTTACCCCTTTGAGGAGTTCTGGTATATGTGATGGAGAATTTGGAAAATAATAAATTAAGTAAAATATATAGAATTTTAGTTTTATATATTTTTTAACCAGGTATTTGAAATTCTTTCACTAATTGTCTCGAGCAATGGAAAATAGTAATGATGGTATCCTTCTTTTTCTATTTCATATGATCTATATTTCCTAGATGAATTCAAAGTTTAAATTTTAATTAGCTATTTAAAAATGGAAAATAAAATTTCAAAAATCCATTTTTATGAACTTGGTACTTAATACCTGACCTTCAAAATCACCCTCTTTCCATTCTTATAAAATCCATCATCTTTATTCCCTACGAAGAAAATAAAGCTGTTAAACCACACTAGCTGGGCAATAAAAATTAAAACTAACTACAGACATATGGCAAAATATACGAGTAAAAATATAGGACATTTTTAACATTTATTGTCCCTCACTCTTGGTATTGTCGGTAAATAGGTTTTTCCATTCAGTGTTGATCTATATATATATATATATATATATATATATATATATATATATATATATATATATATATATGCTAATGAAAGAGTTTAACATTTACAACCGAAGGTGGAAGGTATTGGAGAAGTATATGGAATTTTCCGCGGTAACCTTAATATGACCGTATTCTAAATTGACGGAAAATTGAAATTGATTTGAGGTAGATATAATGATATGTTCTGAAATTTTAGCACATTCTGTAGAAGGGATTTGAAACGAAAGTCAGGCTATGGATCGAAGGAATTGGAAATTGATTTTGAGATCAACAGACGATTTAATCTACTTACAAAGTGAAAGCCCCATTGATTTTCTGGACAGGTCAACACATGGCAAATAATTCATATCTCCTTCTTTTTATTGATTGTTTTCATTTATTTTTAAAATCTTGAATGTCATTAAACATATTAACTTTTCTTGAGGGTTGATATTGTTACCACTAAATGTGAAAGATACCTACATCTATTATGGAAGAAATATGTATGAATGTTTTAAAATGTGCAAATTGAAAGTATAGTTGATTTTAATTGGTGCTTTTGCATTTTTGACAGACCAAAACATAAATATTTACTTTAAAAAGTCTCTTCAGGTGGTTGTAATTTAATTTTATAATTTATATTTTAGTAAATGATTATATAACATATTTCTCAAATTGTGAGTTGTTCATACCACCCATTTCATGTTGTTTATATTGTTGTGTTGATTCAAATTTTTAGTTGTGCTTTCGATTTATTCTCTTACATAGTACATGCTTTGATGGAATTATGTCAAAAGTCTTACCAATAATAACATTGATTGTTGTCTTAATTTTGTTAGGATGGTCCATTACATAATCAAGATGAGGAAATTTGAATCATATGATTCTTTTTCTTTCTAAAGAACTAACCAAACCAAATGGTATATGATGACAATTTCATTTTTTACGATTTTCGCGTTATATCTGTTTATTTCGATGCTTTCATATATTCAACTAAACTTTGTTTCTTAACAAAGACTTTGTCATTTACATGTTTTAGTGAAGCGATTTTATGGTTTGATACTCTCCACATACAACCTTTATCAAGTTACATGCACTCTCATTAGAAAAAACAAGAGAATTTTACAGCATATGACTATCTTTCTTTGTCATTGTTGACTTAAAAATCCTGTAATTTAAGAAACTAGTTTCAAGGTTATGGAATAACTTGTCATATAAATTGAGCAGAAGATTATATTAAATGTTAATATGTTAGCCTTTGGTTTAGGCTTTCCATTGAAAATCTACTTGATTTGAACTTTTGACGAGTTCCATAGACGAATATTAAAGATTTTGGATGTAAGGATTAAAAATTGGCAGTAAGGCCTCTCAATTATTCATTTATTTTATCTAAAAATGCATTTACTATTATATTAGAACCACTAAATACAAATACATCATAGATCAAGTCATGTACTTTGTAGGTATGCGTGGAATAAATAGAACAAGGACACTAGAATTATTTCATTTTTAGATGTATTCCTTTATTAATATCTTTACCTTTAGGAGGCAATTGCTGGTTAAGTCTAATTCTTTAAAGAATTGGTAGCTAGGTGGAAGAACACTAGCTTTACAAGCGAGTTGGTGGTTGATTCCATCATGCCGATATTCATATATGAGGTGTGAAGATCAATTTTTGGTAACGGATATTGCTACACCAATGAAGCAAACATTTTTCTACCCTCACCAAAATGAAATGAGTAGCGGTCCTATCGAATCATTATAAACAATATTAAATTGTGGTTGTAAATGTCACCTGTACATGCTTTTAATGACGCCACCTTTGGTGACGTTCATTTTAGTGGCGGGCTATTTTCATCACCATTTACTCATATGAAATGGTGACAGTCCTTCTCGATCCTATAAATCATTATTGGTGATGGACCTTGAATGTCACCACAACACCTATACTGACGACACCAACTTTGGTAGCTGAGTTTGGTGGCGCGTTATTCCAACACAACATCATATGAAATGGTCATGGTCTATTAAGTCACTATAATCATTATTGGTGGCGGGCCTTGAATGTCTACAACACCTATACTGACATACCTTTGGGTAATGATTCAGTTTTTAATGACAAGACTCTTTTGACCCTCGCAATGGCTTATGGTGACATTTCTTCTCCTGTGTGTTTTTCTTGTAGTGAATAAAGGGTAGGTTCATGAATGAGGTGAAGCTTGACCATGTGTATTCTAGAAGCTTTGTACAGGAGAATATTTGACCAAACTGGGCTTACAGAAACTTACTTTTCTTTTATTTTACCTTTTGAGATGAAATTTTAGTAAGTGGAACATGCGGGATGTCTTGTAGGTTATAAGTAAAGTACGTAGTACCATGGTAAGAACTGGGAAAAGTGTCGAATTGGGCCTTTAGGGTTTTAATGAGCTCTTCTCCAGTTCCAAGACTTGGTTTAGGAGCTTTATGGTTTTGGACCTCTAAGGGAGCACATAATATAGGTAATGATGAACCCCATATATAGACGGCTAAATGTCATGGTGACAAATTTTAGTGTAACAACAACACTTTCCTTTTTTATGTTTGCTTCATCTTCTTAGACCTAGTCTATGGTAATCATGATAAGTCCATTCTCATTTCATTAAATTTCTATTTCCTTTGATAGTTTTTCCCAAAGATTTTCAGTATCTTGGATTTTATAAATTAAGTCCTCTTCCCTTCTCTTTCTTTTGCCAATTTTCCACTGATCATTTATGCATTTTAACTCTTGATAACATGGCATTTTAGAACAACTTCATCAATTGTCTTTGGGATTGTCAAATTCTATTTCTCTCTTTATAGATGATAGGTAGATAGTTTAGCAATCATTGTACTTTCTTTTTCCTCCGTATGAGAACATGGTAGAGCAGGATTAGTGGTGCAACAAACTCATCAATTGTGGGTGTCCCAATATCAGATTGTAGGTACGGCTTTATCATCTGTATATCTCAATCAGATATCACAAAATTAATTTGGTTGATCTTCCCATGTAACATTGTTTTCATCAAATTCATACCATTTTGGATTATTCCCACAAAAGTGTATCTTTACTGCAGGTTGGTAAATGTCCAATCTATATCTCAGTTACTTCACGTATTCATAAACTTGGAAGTATTCAACCATGTTAAATAGCTTATGCATCCTCCTACTTTTCACCATCAAAAGTGGGAGGTTTGCGTTCGATTATCCTTGTAATTCCTTTCTTTACGGAATGTTATCAGGATGCTTCCCCACCTTGAGATCCTTGATTGATTTCAACTTCTTTCTTCTTTTTCCCATGTCTTCATTTTTTGTGACTAGAGCTTTAGGTTAAGTCTTTGATCAACCTTTTCTTGCTCTTCTTGAAAACTGCACAATCATTCATTGGTTGTTCACCGATTGAACCATTTCTTGTTTCTCCTCTCTAATCATGTCCAACAATTGGTATTTGATATGATTTACATACTGCGAATCCATGCACCTTTATTCATCACTTATGACATAAAATGCTTTATTACTTAGCACTATAGAAAAAAATAGAATTGAGTACATCATATTGAAAATTTTAAATAATTTATAAAGCATAGTTTGGTTTTTGTTTTTTTATTTTATTTTTTCCTTTTTATATTTTTTTATGTGTGGGGACACATAGGCCTAGTGTTTTCAAAATAGCTCATACCATTTGTAACAACTCTACTTACCCATATATTTTTTTTTTCTATTTATACATTTATATTTCTTTGGTCATTATTCACTTTATTTAATTTTGATGCATTATCATCTCTAACATCAATTTTTAAATATTTTCTTTTACCTGATCAGCATATTTTATAATGACATGCTTGAAGATTTCCAAATTATGATATTCCTTACCACATCATCACGTTTCCACATTTCCTACTTTCAAATGTATTGCTACTTTGTTTGGTCCTAGGATATTCTTGCATTTCGTCCGTATTGTACGCTTGATTCATTTATAATAGTTTTAGTTACTATTATTCTATACCATTTTAATACTATACCTTTGATAGCATTTTTTTTAAGGGTATAACTTTAATGATACATTAAAGTTATCTATTGAGATCTATATCCACATCTAAATTCGCTTTTCTTCTTACTAATTCTCAATTCAATTATATTAAATACACTCCCTCATATTATAAACCCTGCCCCACTCTCTTAAAAGTATTAGATTCAAATATTGTTATAATGAAATTTCGATACCCATATATGGAACAAACCCTTTAAAGGGTTTTTCATTACTAATTCATACATTATTGAATTAATGTTTAACCACTTCAGCATATTCTCTCTATAATGTCTTAAGGGTTTAGTTGTTATTTCCTGAAAGCGAATTAACCTTTTAACCTCATGACATTATCGTTTGTATGGTATTGATTTTTTACCTGTACACATTTAGCTATGTATTTAATTAATGATACATTATTCCCCTTGATATGTTTGGATTTCTATGAATCATTTAATTGGGCTTCTACATATATTTTTAATGTTCCAATGTCTTATGAATATTCGACTATACATATTGGATTTTTTCATACCAATTCCATTAAATTTGTGACAAACTCTCCTGTAATGTTTCTTTATTTAAGGATATCGGTGTTTAATGGATTCTCCCTTCATATTAACAGTCCTTGACATATTAATTTTTACTCTCCCAAAAGGAATTCAGTTCTGTCACGTTGATGGTGGGGGATAAGTTGTACTCTCCCCTCATCCTCCCTTATTTAGGGTTATATGGAAATTAATTTCTCCTCATTTTCATTTAATTTTCATGTAAATTATTAGGGTTCCTCCCGGTTCCATATATTAGCTATTATGGCTTTCCATAAATATTTTTATGCTTCTGACATAATACACAACCTTATGGGTAAACAAATATCCTCTTTTTAATTTATCACTAGAACTTGATATAGTTTGCTTTCCTTGAATAATTTATTAGTGCTGTGTTCTGCTGAAATTAATCTTAGTTTTCTTTTCATTGTTGAAGAGTAGTAGAATAGCCTTTTCATTGGATTGTTAAGCGATTATCGAACTCACCATAAACTCATGAGGTAGCACCTATTGATATTATGCGGGTAATTTAAAGAGATTTAGCAGGTTGCTTTCTCATTACACTTTATAATTTTCACTTTCCTTCTAATTTGAATTTCTCTTTTATGAAATTAATTCAATAACTAATTGGTACACTAAGTTTTGTCTCTAAGGCAATTATCGTTACGCTTAGTAGCATGTTTAAGCTTGTGTACATATCTTGCACTTGTAATTGAATTAATTAATGCTTGGTTAATGTGGGGATAATACCATACTCTTGATATAACTATGATTTCTATAGGTTTGCTGATAACGTTTCTCCCAATTTTTGAATTTCTTCCCACATAATTTTGAATTGATTTTGTTTTCCCAAAGTAGTATTAAATTTTCTACCTCTCCATCGTAATTAAAATAAAAATTGACTCCATATTAAATTTGTAAAGTCCTACGGTTTCATTTAGGGATGCGAGAAAGGTATATGATTGCATTAGGAAACTTGTTTACTTTTCTCTATATCTATCACTTTACATTGTAGTTGTTCCGTTCCTGCTCGATATCAAATAGCTTTACTTATTTAATTTATAATCCTATATCTTGAATTTCCCGCAGAAGGTTTAATCTTATTCCATGTGAATTTCTAGTACATCACCGATTAGTTGGAATGCTCGTTCGGAATCTCTATAATTATTCTTACATAATCTCAACATTGAGATATAGTAGGATCTCTATCATTATTTCGTTTGTGACGTGTCGTTTGGTTATCACTAATATCATATTAACCTCTTAATATGATAATTTACATTCCACCATTATTCCATCATGAACTATATCAGCAATGTATAGTAATTAATTTTGATGACCTAGAATACCCGATGTATGGAAAAATTGATAATTATTTTTTTGTTATTTTTTCCTCACAATTTCTTCTTGTTTGTAATAAAATTAGAATCGTTGTTTTACCACAAGTTGGAATTCAATGACTTTCTCTTAGTTTATAGAGGGTTGCTTATTTATATACTTAAATTCATGACATATATATATTTTAAATAGTGTAGTATTATAATTATTTCTGTTATAATTATGAGATAATAAAATTTATGAATATCTAAGTTCTTTTGTTATAAATTAAACCATTTCATCAAGTTATAATTAATAAAATATTACATATAACTCATCTTCGATTGATATAATTAATTCAATTAGAATTAATTTATTTTCATACTTTCAATATTGTTTCTATTTTAAATATCTTTCTCTGTCTCCTCTATCATAAATTAATTAATTTCATTATACACCAATTTCTTTATTTTAATTAATGCGATATTAATTTTTCATATCTAATTGTCAATTTCACCGATTCTATGTATTTATTTTAATTGCTATATTTGCGATTAACCATACAACTTATCAGTTTGTTGTCTGAATCATAGCACCTCTTCTAATTTACACCGTATCTACTTGTACCTCCTCTCATGTAATCCTTCAATTTGTTCCCTCTATTTATAGGTTGGTTATTTATCCTTCACCTGTAAATTCAGTCCCTTTGAATTAGGATCTTTAATTTTCATAAATTATGCAATTAATAAAAATTTGACTTTAATGCAATACCTTTATATTGATGTATGATGACATGTTGTATAATTTTTAATACACACCTATGTTCTTATTAAAGTGATGACAATTCATTCTTATAATAATTTTGTATGTTTTCTTTTCAATTGTTTGTAGTGCTATCAATTACTGATTTCATGTGCATTTCAATTTAAAGTTAATATGTACAATTATGCTATCCTCAGTACTTAAATATGCTGCTAATATTTGATTTGTGTTGAGCATAAATAAATTGATATATGTTTAGTTTTGTATTGTATGTAAAATATAAGTTTATATACTTAATTTTATTTTTAATCATGTTTTCTTCTAGATTAACAAATACATCCCACTTATCTCTTGTTTTATTCTTTGGTTGGAGAATAATAGCATTATAATTTTTCTCTAAACATCTTTAGATACTCTCCTCCTAATGATGTACTTTATGTTTATATTTATGCAGTAATTATGCCTTCTGCTATATTAACCTCTAATGGGGTTTGACATTTTGTTTGTTAGTTGGCAGTTAACTTGTGCAACTATATGACTAGAAATACTGCTCGCAGTTATGTTATGTTAAATACACCTAGACACTTCTGTTAATAATAACATTTATTATAAAGTATATAGAGATAACTTAGCTACATTATCTCTAACTAGAAACATTTACACTGTATTAATATATATGGTATAACAAAATCAACAGAAAAATTTTACAATTAGCACTTTCAATTGTAAAGATAATTGCCACCCAACCTTGAGCTTTCTCGGAACTCCCAGAAGCGAGAGACCAATTCCCACTAGTACAATAAATATTCTCCCTTGGAATGGCTTATTTAAGCATGCTTTCATATATATAATAATTGCGTCGATAAATCAAGATGTTGTTTTCATTGCTATAGGCTTTACTGTTTTCCATAAAAGCTCTTTAAAATTTTTTTTATGCCCTGTTGCTTTATTTTTATTTCACCTCTTCTTAGTAACTTTCCACTTTAATGACGTTTTCTTTTAGATTTTTATCTCCAATATAATATTTTGAATTACTTTATTTTCTCTAAGGATTTTACAGTGTACAGATATGCGTTTAATTCCATCCTCATGGACTTAATTCTAGTCTCCAATTTACTTGAGTCTTTGCACAATAGTGGAATTCATTTATTAATTTAAAATGTATAATATTTCCACACATATAGTTTTCCCTTTAGTCGACAACCTTTAGGATTTTCAATTTGTCTAAATAAGCGGTAAACTATAGAAGATATTACATCATGACACTAATAAAACCCCATGTGATTGTAACGACACTCATCATTGGTTGTGGTCACTGAACAATCAATAGTTAATAATGTTTTAAATATGTAAGAAATACATATTTAATATTTGAAAACGTGTCAACCTAAATTTCTATAAATTTTACCTGTATCCTCCTCTGTAAGTTTTTTTAAAAAGTTCGTCTTTACGTTTTTATAAATTTGTTTCTGAAGCTTGAGAAGTTAAAATTAAAATACAGCTTTTCATAGCAAAATAATGATGAAACTAAAGTAACGACTTTGAGATATTGGTTTGATATATTTTTTTAGAGATATGATCAAGGAAGTTAGTGTTTTTTAGAGCTCCCAATTCCATGTCAAATAGGTTACCATGGGAAAAATTCTAACTTTCTCTTTGATATTAGTTAAATTTAGTATAAAGTTATAGGAATAGGATATATTTATTTTTGGTTATCCTTTAGAGGACAAAGGTTGATAATTTAGCAACAAAAACTTTTCTGAGTCCCTATCTTGAACTCATCTATGAAAATAAATTAATATGGGAATTGGGCTTAAATATTTCTTGAAGAGTCTATTATCAATGAAACCAGTAGGTTAGAAAGATGACTCCTAGGTCTTCTGAAAAATTCTAGACATTGGGGATTCAAAAGTACATAAATACAACATATTCAATATCGAGCTTCGGAAGGAAAGAAAAAGTGTACATTCAAGGATCACTATAGTAAGGACCATACATTAACAATCAAAAGTGGTCTACTACAAAAATGCCTTATGGTTAGTATCATCATTTGAATTTCTGATGTCATCTACGACATGTGTTGCGGGGACAATGTAAGTTTTTTTTATATGTTTTTTTGGGTTCTCTTCATCAATGTTAGGCAATACATTTAATTTTGAACATTTACTCTAACATATTTTTTGTACGATGATGTAAATATTTGTTTTGTATATTGGTTTGGGTCTTTCATTAGTACATGTGTAGGAAGGACACGGTAGGACAACTCGGAAGAGAAATACTAGAGGGACGTGAAATAGAAAACTCTACCATTTCTTGAAGCAAGACAATAATACCCTCGGTGGTTGCTATTGATCAGGGACAAGTAGTGTCAAATAAAATATCGGATGATGTAAAAGTTGAGTATTTAACAATTCATGAATTCTAATATTGTAAAAGAGTCACTGTGTGAAAGCAGTGAATGCTGCTGAGTCAAAGAGCCATTTTGAGAGGTATAAGTCATTTGTTGAATAATGTTATGGTTAGATTTGCAAGATATAGTGTGGTAGGTGATTGAGTCTAGTTAAATAATAATTGTAAATCATATTTTATCGTGTATCATTTTACATAGTATAGAGTCAACATACTTATATTATTTCTAATCATTATAGGTAGTAGGGATGGTGTTAGGTTGGTGCATGAAGTAGCCTTGTATTAGAGCATGTGAAAATCAATTAGCATGATCCAGTCTAAGTTGTGACATCCATTCAGTGGCCTTGAAGAAACCAGGCATTAGCATCTTGATTGGAAGTTGTAGAAAGAATGATTTTTAAAATTATAAAATTTTTAATTTTCATTTAATTAAGACTAAATATTATATAATTTAATAAACGTTGGTAGTTTTTCACGAAGAATAATTTCACATAAAATTTATGTGTATATTGTATTCTATTATTCTTGGATAAACATTAAAATTATTAAACATTAAAATTCACAATATTTAGTGATAATTTCCTAAAGTCTAAATTCGGAAACCCCCTCTCTGATATTTAACAATTTATTTCAATTCGTTCGAATAATAATCTAACAAAAAAATGAGAGATCTGCGGTATACAAATTAAATTCCCTCTGTTCAATAAAATAAGTATGTACTTTAGGTGGAAGATATAGGTTCTTTTCTAGTGCAAGGATCTGATGTATGAAATAGTTGAAAAAATTCTTTATGACAACCCGAAATTGAACAAGGTAAAAGAAAAATATGACATGATAAAGCTAAAGATACATCACTATAAGTGGCGTTATGAGATATGTCTATATTAAAGATGCGGGATTGTAAAACTAATAAAGGAGTATGCGTGTAAACACATAATATATATGTAGGTAACCAAACATGGAAAGAGAAAACTTCAAATTGAGGAAAAATTTGAGCAGCTCAAATGAAGGAATATGATAATATCGATGCAAATTTCAACATGTTGATGGCAGCCAAAATGGATTGGATGACTTTTTGGGAACAACTACGATAGAAAATTTTTGTTTGAAGAATCCTTAGAACTAGCAGATTAAACTTAAAGGTATAAATGCGGAATATAGTTTGAATGCGACCAATATTGAAAACATAGATCACAGAGTCCTTGCAAGATATGAAGTGAGGAGATTGAAGAATATGACGACACATCTCACCTAAGTATAAATTTGGTCCCATCTGAAGAAACTATTAAGTAAGCATACTCTGAAGGCGAAGATGCTAAGTTGTAAGGAGGAAAGAAAAGGATGAAGGTTTGAAGAAAAATTTTCAAATAAATAGTTTCCTGCTACAAAAAATGAGAATAGGTATAGGAAAATTCAAAGTTAAACTGCTGATATGTTTTCTTGTAGTGAGTTTGAGATATTGTAGCTAAGGTGTCCTCACAAAATGAAGTTGTTACAAAGAAGAAAAGGTCGAAGATTTCCCGAAAGGTAGGAAAAATGGTTTTAATAAGACTTTCTTCACTGAAATGGTCGTCTAATGAAGACAATGATGAATAATAAATCAATGGAAGAGTATTTTTATTATTAAACACAATAAGAAAGGTATCTGATGATAGTAAGACAAAAGAAGTTACTGGGTTAATTTCAAAATAAAGTGATCAAGGTTATCAGAAATCAAATCGAAGACATGTCCAGCCTCTTGAAAGAAGAGTTAAAGACTGGAAAAAGAACATTCTAAATATTAAAATCAAGGTTGAAGAATACAAATGAGTTGAAGTACGATCATAGAATAAATAAAGGAAAACAAGAAGAATCATTGGAAGATGAAATAGTTTCTCTGGCTAAAAAATGGGAAAAATCTTAAAACTATGTGTACTTCAAGACATTGGAATAATGTCAACGAATGATCAAACATCGACAAGACTTGTATTGGCTACAAATAAAAATAACGAAAGAACAATGCTTCTATGAAACAATAATGTCATGATATGAAATCTTACAAACTATGCTGGCACCAAACTGACTCAGGCGAAGCTCGAAGGAAGAACCATGGAAGATAATTACTCAAGGAATATACTCCAGGTATTGACTACATGTCTTTGGTCACTAGTATTCATACTGACTTGGAAATGAGAGCTATATTATCTCACATATGTTTCTATAAATAACATCTTGGGAGCTTTTTAAAAATGGATATTTCAGAACTCACATTGAATATTAACATATTTGATCATTTGAGAGATGATGTTAAATATTAAAAATCAAAGTGATTTTGAAAAGCCATTATGCTGAAACTTGTAATATACAAAATTGCTTGCAAAATCAAAATGAACAAATGGAATAAGAAGATTGAAAAATGTGTTATAGCTCTAGCCACTCAAGAAAAAAAAATTGGATTCTTGGTAGTGGTTTCTTAACTCATATGATAGAGATAGGAATAATTTCAACTATCGTTGAAGGAAAAAAGGATAAATTATCTTTTAAAATGTGAATCTTCAAACTCTTAAAGGCGGAATGCGGTGACACATGGAAACAGGAACTAGATTAGTGAAGGATGTGTTGGTTGAAAATATGGATCAGAATTTGCTAGGTGTTTGTAGGATATGCGTCGAGAACACATAATGGTATTTAAACTGAAAATGTGAAATAATGAAAGGCAAGTTCCATAAAATTGTATGGCCACAGCAAATGAAACTCAAATAAAATATATAGTTTGGATGAGACACCTAGAAGGTTATTTTTAGCAAGAAGACAAAAAAGTGAGACATGGAAATGTGATAAAATCATTCCTATAATTTGGTTAGAACATATGAAAATAGTAACAAGTACCTAAATTCAATAGCCATCTGATACTTGAATCTTATCGAGCAGGCGTAAACAAAATTTGATTAAAGAAAAGAACACTTTGCATCATCATTGGAATTATTTTATTGATCTAGCGGTTTGTCTATGAAGAAAAGAGTTTAGATGGAGAATTATATTTTATACTAGTGATAAATTGATACATGAGAATGAAAATCTATACTTCTTAAAGAAAAATACTAAACCATTCAAATGTTTTAAAGTCTACATGGAATTGTTGAAAATTAAGCTAATTTCAAGTCAAATGTGTGAGGTAATGGTGTAGAATTCAACAACCATACAACCAAAAATTGGGGCTGCTAAAAGAAAAAATAGAACTCTATAGGAAATAGCCAAAACAATGTTAAATGACTCAAAATTAGATGATAAATTATGTGTTCAAGATAGATATAGTTGTATTCATTACAAATAGAGGTTTCCTAAGGAACAATTATAGTGACTTCGATAGGAACTATGGAAAGGAAGATCGACTAATGTCAAAATATTTAAAATATTTGGAAGTGTTGGGGTTCCCATGTTTTAGCAGATTTAGTAATACCAAAAGATGAGACAACATCAAACCACTGAGGCCCTAGGATCTATCACAGACTGGGAGGGATCTCTTCCAAATAGAGCAAAGAATGATATATCTTTGATGCTCAAGATGAGATGTTAGGCTAGTTATGAAGCACGAAGGGGGTTTAAAATAATTTGGTTGGTTGGTTGCTGGGTTGAGTCATGAGATCATAGGCTGAGAAAGTAATGGGAGAGAAGGAACAAAGCAGTAGGAGGCTTCAGCAAAGAGGATAGGCCAAGCCAGTGCCATCCATTGGGCTACGGAGTCATGAAAGGAAATTACATGCAACAACTAGCCAATGCTTTCAAAGGGCAAGTCATCTACACTAAAGGATCTTTTAGGCAGATGATGGAATGGAACATTAAGGAGGGAAAGTGGAAGAAGGAAAGACAACCAAATTTCTGTCTATAGATCAGGTCAGAGGTCATTTAACTCCAGACCTGCTTGGACATACTCTAGGGCAGCTCTCAAAGGGACAAAGGGGTTGCTTATAGATCGGACCAGAGGTCATTTAACTCCAGGTCTGCTTTAGCAACTCTAAGGGAAAACAAAGATAAGATAAACAAAGGGATCTTAGAAAGGTAAGATGGTCGTGCAAGGATCCTAGTGGACAGGGCTAACACTCATCCCCAGTGTTCCCAAACCTTCCAGCCTAACCCCAACAAGAACATCTAAGAACAACATCAACTAATTCATACATCAGCCAGCAGGCAATAACATCCACTGCGCTGGTTAAATCAACTGAAACCAACTCTTAGATAGCACATTGAGCAAAAAACATAAAGGTAGGGAGAGCAGGAAACATAGGGCACCTAACAAGGGTGAATCCTATGTTATACTTCTGTTGCCTACCAGAAGAACGTGAAACAGCATGTAAATAAAATAAACAGAGTTAAGAAGAACATCACCAATAGAAATAGACCAGGATCCTGTGAAATGTGCTTTGATTAATTGATGCAAAACCAGTCATGTACAATAAGCTCAATGGCTAATACAGTCCAGACTTTCTCCTCCCAGCCTATTACATACAACTACTCTGCTACTCCCTCCCAGGACTGTTCTAACAGTCGAACTGAATCCCACTAACAGCAACAGCCGAACAACTGAACAACAACAACAACAACAACCTTTACATTATGTTCTCGGGGATTTTTTATAGGAGAAGAGAGAAAACAGAGGTAGATGAACATTGAATTGATCTCATTAAGTCAGTAAGGTGGAAGTGTTCACACCCATACCACTTAATGGCTTTCTTCATCGCTGTAGGTACTCTAAGACTAGTTCGGAGATCTCTGTCAGGTCAGATTTTGACCTCTGGTGTTTCGTGAAGTCCTTATGGTGGTCTGGAACTCTGTGCTGCCTTCTGAAATGAATGAACTGGGTGGAAAATCTGCAAGGTCCCTCCATGCTTCTTTAATGCTACCTGACAGCCCCTTGAGAGGTTTTGTCATCGTATTAATCTTCCCAGGCTCAAGAGGCACGGAGGACACTGTGAGAAGGTGTACTTCCAGGAGAAAAACACTCTGCTGTTAGGTGGCACAGTTATGGATTTGCTGGTGCGCTCATTAGTCTTCAAACTGAGCCTTAATCCTTTGAAAGCGGGGCTAAACATTGATTATGTCAATAGAAGGTGTTAACCCCTTTGGATTCTTTCTGCTGATCTACTGACGATGCTAAAAACACCTCACTTGATGTCTGCACAATTTAAAATAAACCATGTTTAAAGCCCGGGCAGCGGTGACGGAATGCTGTGGAGGTGGAGGAATGGTGGCGGAGTAGCGGAGGAGAGAATCATAGTGTAAAGGCCAAAGGCTTTTACCTGGGCGGATTACAAAGAAAAGGGGCACAAAACAATGGAGCGGAGCATTAGATGTGGGGCCGATCGTGGCGAGGGACGATTAAACCTGAGCCGTCAGATCCGGGAGAAAACGAACGGCAGAGATGTAATCGGATCAATCGCAATCGGGGGGAACACAAGGTGACACATATAAAAATTTCCGATTGCGATTGAGGAGGACGAGCGATAGCCGTTGGATCGTGCATCAAACGGACGAACAAGATTTAATCGGGAGACGGAGGAAGTACTTCTTGCAATCACAATCGGGCTGAGGGTGCGATGGAGCACCGGCCGTGGGGCGGCACCGCCGCGACTTGCGATTGCGACTGGACAGGCAATGCGATTGAGCGCCGTCGTTAGATCTTGTGACAAATCGACTCGTTCTCAACACGTCGCGAGACTTGTGTGATAAAATGATCGCATCGTGGATTTTCACTAATGCAAAGGAATTGCACCCGCCCGATGCTCGATTGGCAAGCGCCTTTAGGGACTTAAGCACTCGGTCCCGGCGCAGGGTCAACATGTGGGGAAGTGGTTACAATAGCGGAAAGGGGCCGTGCCTTATATGCGGCCCAAAGTGGGTTTTGCCCCCTTTTATGGATTTTGAAGGTTGGGAAGGGGAACGATAGAGAAATAAAAGGGGGAAGAAGGTCAACAAAGGTTAGGGGAGGAAATTCAAAGGGGATTTTGAGGGGATTTGGAGGGTAAATGGGGAAAGAAGGGGGAATAAAGGGGAGAGAAAACAAAGGCTTTGGGGAATGAAATAAGAGGGAAAAGGGGGCCTTTGGGCATTTCTTCACATAGCAGAGAGGCTTTATAAGGAAAATCAGCAGAGGGGATTTAATCAAAGGATAAAAGACACAGACAGACTTCAAGGAGACTGTGTTTTCAGAGGAAATGCATTCCTTGAAGACTCAAAAACAATTTAGCCCCCTATTTGCTTGTCAAAAATTTCATAGGGGGGCTAACAGTGGCTCCACATGGGGATGGCTTCTTCTTGAAGGAGCCAAGAAACCAGAAAATGATCTCTTGGTGTAGGCCAGATGCCCGCTGCTTGAACCATCCATTCCTTTCTTTGATCAGCTGCCACAAACTGTGAAGACAACATATCAACAGTACAATTCTTCCAAACAACTACCTACCCACACTATAGTCCTAACATTTTTTCTTCTTGGGTGCATTTGGACTTGCAGACCCTTTTACATCATCAATTTTTACAAACAGGAAAAATAAACCTAGTCTACTTCTACCCTTATTGCTCCATGAGATCAGATTAGACTGTTGGCCTCATATGTTCCTCTACCTACACTACTACCTACTAGGATTAGACTGTCTAGCAGGTTTCTTCTCTACATTCTAAGACAGAAATTGAAACAACTAATCTACTTGCTCATAGGCTGAGCTTTATTGAGCTTTTCCTACCTACCCTACCCTAACTGGAAATATCTGATGCTCTAGGTGATGCAGTAATGCCAATGCAGCCAGTCTAATAACAGCAAAAAAGGATATGAGCACTGACTGCCTGTCAGAGATAATCACAGGGTGCTCTGCATGTGGTTTTTCAAAACTGAGGCCATCAACAGTGGTGACCAATTTTGTTGTGTTTGGCTCTTGCAAAAGATTGATGCTTGTGGAGCTGAGCCAATCAGGGCCTCCATGTAGTCTGCCATAGGATCAACAAACTCATGATGTAAACTTTTTTCTTCAAAGCCTACCATGACTGATAGGCTGTCTGCATCCTGGGCAGCTTCAATCACTGCATCTGTAGTGAGGCCTTTATAATCACACTCCTCCTCTTCCTGGTTGGGAGTATTTGGCATATGGGCATCAACCAGGAATACCTCCTCTTCCTCTGGATCAAGGCCGAGACGCCTGCGGGGAAGGAGATCTCACTCATCTTCAATGCAGCCTGAGCTAGAGGGCTCATTATATTCAATAGTGTTGTCCTCTAGTACCACAGGTCGGTTCTGCTGCAACGGGCTAAACTCTGTGAAAAAATCAACATATTCTTGAGCGGGGGCTTCTTTGATTACCTTAATCCCTTCGGGAGAAGGCTCGGGGCATTCATTCCGCTCAAGACTTTCTTCATCTCTTTCTTCCTCGTCCTCTGCGCTGAAGAGCTGCTGGCTTTTGTCCATTTGGCGAGTATAACTGATGTTTGGATATAAAATAGAGAGAAGATTCAGTGAATCCTCGTCTACTATCATGCTTCCAACGCCTTCTCCATCAGTATCGTAGATGGCCTGAAGTAGCTCATTGCTTTCCTGAAGTTGATGGTCGTGATCTTCCTCCCATGAATCTTCTAAGGATGTCCCTGCAAGCTCAGTTTCCCTTTGGAAAAAATTATCATCAGACAGATCAACATCGGAGAAATCATAATTACAAACATCTTCGCCCATCAAGTCTTCAGGACTCTCAACGAGTCTTTCTTCAACATAATCTGCAAGTTCATTTTCTGGTTCGGGCTTTGTTTCCTCATACATGCTTTGCATGTAACCTCTGTCTTGCAGTGATCTGATTTGTCTCTTCTGAGGACGAGGGGCAGGTCTTTCCCAATCATCCTCTCTGGTTTCAGCTTCATATTCTTGCTCTTTTGCTTTCAGCAAGGAACTGGCAGTCTCTATCAGTCTTTCCAGCTTGTCCTCTAAAGAGCCCTGCGCTGTTTTCTCTGCTCGGTCCCTCCTTGCTGCTTGTAATCTTTCTTCCCTGCATTGTATGTTGTATTCGACAGTGATGGCTATATTTTTCATTTCCTCCAGGCTCGAAGGTTCTCTTTCCCTTATATGGAATTCCACCTTGGGGTCGAAAGAACTTGGATAGTGCAATAAAGCCCATCCCAAAGGTGGTTTTATATCAGAAGGTATAGCATCATATACCTTATTAAACCTGGCTGAAAAATTCTGCACGGTCTCTCCTGGCTGCCTTCTCAAATCCTGATATTCTTTTAGGATGAGGAGAGCGTTCTTTGGGGTCGCCCACCTATCTAGGAAAACTTGAGAAAACTGATGAAAGCTGAATATGCTTGCCACTGGAAGGCCTTTGAGCCAATTCTTGACATTTCCTTGCAATGACAGGGCAAACATTCTAATGCACACATCATCTTCTTCTATCTCATACAATTCAATTAAATCCTCAAGGTTTTGAACATGCTCTTCAGCAGAGGACCCTTTATTTTCCCCATCAAAATGAGGTAGCTGGCTTATTAATTCTGCAGGCAGGGGTTGGAAGAAAAGAGGTAAAACCAGAGGCTTATATCTTTCTATGACCTTTGTAGGTGTGGGTGATGTAACAATGGGCTCATGGCTGCTTGAAGCTTCTTGAAGAGTGGGAGATACAACATGAGCTTCTTGTTCCACCAGTTTCTTCACAGGAGTACAGGTCTACTCACGGTCTGCAGACTGAGGCTTGAGGTTTTTCCCACATTCAATGTGGGTTTCATCTTTGTACACTTGATTAGGCTTAAAGTAGGACAGAACATAGTGACAGACAAAAATAACGAATTCTTTAAACCAAATCCAACCAGTATGTTCTATCCTTCTATGAGGTCTGGCCATCTTTCAGGTTCTTCCTCCAGTGGAGTCTTCGAGGATTATGGAGTGTGGAGTCGCCAGGTGGATGTATATGAACATTTGAAGTAAGATGTTGTCCACCATCAGCAATGTGAACGCCAATCTAACCAGAGATCTTGGGTCTATGAGTGCCTAAGAATGTTTGAGGTGAAATGCACTCAATAGTCCCCAGTGGAGTCGCCATTATGTTGGGGTTCCCATGTTTTGGCCAGATTGGCAAGACCAAAAGATGAGACAACATCAGAACCACTTTTGGGCCCTAGGATCTAGCCCTCCTGGACCCGGAGATGGATCTCTCCAAATAGAGCAAAGAATGATAAATCTTTGAAAGCTCAAATTGAGATGTTAGGCTATTTATGAAGCACAAAGGGGGGTTTTAAATGACTTGGTTGGTTGGTTGCTGGGTTGGTCAGGAGATCATAGGCTGAGAAAGTAATGGGAGAAAGGGAACAAAACAGCAGGAGTCTTCAGCAAAGAGGATAGGCCAAGATAGTGCCATCTAGTGGGCTATGGAGTCATGAAAGGAAATTACTTGCATCCACTAGCCAAGGCTTTCAAAGGGCAAGTCATCTACACTAAAGGATATTTTAGGCAGATGGTGGAATGGAACATTAAGGAGAGAAAGTGAAAGAAGGAAAGACAACCAAATTTCTGTCTATAGATCAGGTCAGAGGTCATTTAACTCCAGACCTGCTTGGACATACTCAAAGGCAGCTCTCAAAGAGACAAAGGGGCTGCTTATAGATCAGACCAGAGGTCATTTAACTCCAGGTCTGCTTTAGCAACTCCAAGGGAAAACAAAGATAAGATAAACAAAGGGATCTTAGAAAGGTAAGCTGGTCGTGCAAGGATCCTAGTGGACAGGGCTAACACTCATCCCCAGTGTTCCCAAACCTTCCAGCTTAAACCAAACAAGAACATCCAAGAACTGATCCAATCAACTCATACATCAGAGAGCAGGCAACAACATCCACTACACTGGTTAAATTGAATGAAATCAATTCTCAGATAACACATTTAGCAGAAAACATTGAAGGCAAGGAGAGCAGACAACATAGGGCACCTAACAAGGGTGAATCCTATACCATTATTCTGATGCAAGCCCAGAAGAACGATGAAACAATATGGAAATGCATTAAACGAAGTAAGAAGAACATCACCAATAGTAATAGACCAGGATCCTGTGAAATGTGCTTTGATTAATTTATGCAAAACCAGTCATGTACAATAAGCTCAATGGCTAATACAGTCCAGACTTTCTCCTCCTAGCCTATTACATACAACTACTCTGCTACTCCCTCCCACGATTGTTCTAACAGTCAAATGAATCCCTCTAACAGCAAGACGCCCAACAACTGAACAACAACCTTTTCATTATGTTCTCGGGGATTTTTTATAGGAGAAGAGAGAAAACAGAGGTAGATGAACATTGAATCGATCTCATTAAGACAGAATCGGCAGAGGTGTCCACGCCCATGCTGCTTAATGGCTGCCTGCAACGCTGTAAGTACTCTAAGACTGTTTGGAGGCTCTGTCAGGCCGGAAATTGACCTCTGATATGTTCTTTAAGTCCTTATGGTGGTCTAGAACTCTGTGCTGCCACTCTGAAATGAATGAACTGGGTGGAAGGTCTGCAGGTCGCTCCATCCCTCCTAACTGCTGCCTGACTGTCTTAAATGGGTCTCAGACAGTGCAATTAATCTTTTCAGGGCTCGAGGAGGTACGGTGATTTGTTGTAGGAAGGTGTACTTCTGGAGTAAAAGCGCTCTGCTGTTAGGTAGCGCAGTAATGACTTGCTGGTGCGCTCATCAGTCTTCAAACTGAGCCTTAATCCTTTGAAAGCGGGGCTAAACATTGATTATGTCAATAGAAGGTGTTAACCCCTTTGGATCCTTTCTGCTGATCTACTGATGATGCTGAAAAAACCTCACTGTGATGTCTGCACAATTTAAAATAAACCATGTTTAAAGCCCGGGTAGCGGTGACGGAATGCTGTGGAGGCGGAGGAATGGTGGAGGAGTAGCGGAGGAGAGAATCATAGTGTAAAGGCCAAAGGCTTTTACCTGGGTGAATTACAAAGAAAAGGGGCACAAAACAATGGAGCGGAGCATTAGATGTGGGGTCGACCGTGGCGGGGGGCGATTAAACCTGAGCCGCCAGATCCGGGAGAAAACGGACGGCGGAGATGTAATTGGATCAATCGCAATCGGGGGGAACACAGGGTGACACATAAAAAATTCTGATTGCGATTGAGGAGGACGAGCGATAGCCATTGGATCGTGCATCAAACGGACGGACGAGATTTAATCGGGGGGAAGAAAGACTTGCGATCAACGATCGCGAGGGTGTGTGATGGAGCGCCGGGTCACGGCTCTGCTGGCCGTCGGCGACTTGCGATTGCGATCGCACGTGGGTAATGCGATTGAGCGGCCGTCGTCGCATCTTAGACAGACGGTTTTCAACACGTCGCGAGACTTTGTGTGATAAAAAAACGATCGCATCGGGGATTTTCACCACGCAAAGGAAATTGCACCCGCCCGGTCTTCCGATTGCGATTAGCGCTCGGGACTTAAGCGCTTGGTCCCAGCGCGGGGGCATGTGGGGGGAAGTGGTTAAGGGGCTGGTGGAAAAGGGCTAGGCCTTATAATAAGGTCAGAGGATGGGTTTTGGCCCATTTTAATGGATTTTGAAGGTTGGGAAGGGTAACGATAGAGAGATAAAGGGGAAAGAAGGTCAAGAAGGTTAGGGGAGGAAATTCAAAGGGGATTTTGAGGGTAAATGGGGAAAGAAGGGGAATAAAGGGGAGAGAAAGCAAAGGCTTTGAGGAATGAAATAAGAGGGAAAAGGGGGCCTTTGGGCATTTCTTTCGTCAACGAAGACTTTATAATGGAATTCGGCGGAAGGAAATTATCAAGGATAAAGACATGGAAGCAAGGAAGCTGACGTGTTTCGGAAGAAATCACACATTCCTTGAAGGTCAAAAACAATTTATCCCCGTTTAGCGCAAAATTTAGAAGAGGGCTAACGGAAAGAATGCTACATACAAAATAGAATATCAAGACTAGCTTATTGGATTACAAACTTTAAGGTATTTTTGGTTATTCACTCAAAGGCTTATAGATGATACAATCTGAGGTAGAAACAAATAGTAGGAGAAATACGCAATGTATGAGTCATTGGGTTGAAAAAGGATGATGATGATATGGTCCCTTTCAAAATATAAGGGATCTAATGGAGAATCTTTGAAGGATGAAGAATAAGCTCCAGGAAAGGACCAATCAAATAAGGAAACAAAATTCAACGAAGAGGAAATAAGAAATGATCAACAAGATGTAGAGGAAAATTCTCCAAAAGTTTTAAAAGAATACTTTTAAAAGAATCATATGTCAAATAAAATCATCAGTAACATAAACTAGGTAATTGGAACTGGAAGAATTTGACAGCTTCATTCATCACAGCAAGCCCACCTTATTTTTTTAGCATCTTCTGAGCCTAGAAATTTGAGGAACCTAGTCAAGATGAACACATGGTAGCAACTATTAATTAAGAATTGGTTCAAATTTAGAAGAACGAAATGTGGTATGGGTTCCACAATCAAAGGGTAAAAATGTTATTTGAACTAAATGGGTCTTAAGAAAATAATTGAAAGAGAACGAACATGTTACTACCTGAATAAGGTGATATTAGTTTGCAAAGGATTTGCACAAGTCAAAGAAATTGATTTTGTAGAAACATTTGCTCCCTGTTGGCTGCCTGTGATTTGCAAGATTGGCAAGAAAAAACTTTGCAGGGGCTACATCAGAACCACTTTTGAATCCTAGGACCTAGCCTTCTTGGATTCAGAGAGGGATCTCTCTATGTGTGTGTTTCCAAATGATATGTCTTTATGCTTTTGTTTATGATATTAGGCTACTTAGGAAGTTCTAAGGACTTGTTTGTTTTGGTTGAATTAATTGATAGATTGGTATATCTATGGTGTGACTAATTGAAGGAATGTTTCGGCTGAATATATAGAATATGAGAAAACATTGATCCATTGGGCTATGGAGTCATAAAAGGTTTTAATTTTTCATCAAATCTACAAGGGTTTTCATAGGGCATGCTAACTATATCAAGTGGATCTCTTAGATTAGTTTTGACATGAAACAATAATAAGTTGTGAAGGTAGCAAAGCTATAGTTAGTTAAGAACCTTCTAGCTTTGCTTAAAGAAGAAAATCCTTTCAGGTAATTGTTTGAGGCAAACCAAAGGACAAGTCATACCATAGACTCCTTTGGCCAGAATTTAATAAGAAAACCTTTAAGACAATAATCCAACAATCCTAAGAATACTTTTAGGCAAAAGGAAACATTTAAGATAACAGTGAGAGTAGATAAAGAGCAAGCTAAATGTATGTTCTTTAACTCAACACTTAGAAGACCTTCAAAGAAGCATTTTTAGTTATACCAGAGGATAGGGCATACCATAGACTTCCCTTGTTTAAACTCTACTAAGTATACTTCAAAGAAAGGCCTTAGAACAATATTTCAAGCTACAGTAGAGGACAATGCTCACCATAGACATATTTGACTTGAATCTATTGAATCATTTCTAAGGAAACAAGCTATATGGAACTTGACAACAATTAATAATTCTCCAATCAGACCTTGCAGAAGAAAACACTAAGATAAATAATGTAGACATAAATAGGGTGCCAAGATAACATATCCTACTCTAAAACTTCTTTTCTTTTATTAGAGAAATATGGACATAATGGAAAACATAGGAAAAACAGTGACAAATGAGGAAAAATTCACCATTAACATAGCTCAAGGATCCTGTGAAAGTGCTCATGTTACTAATGATCAAAACAGTTACATTAGTCCATGTACAATAGCTCTTTGCAACCCAGAGCTTTATGAAATCTAGGCTAGCAATCATCAGCTAGCTCAGCAGCAAAAATTAGTGAAATAACCACCAAATAACCAACTAAAAATGAAACTCATATGTATTATTTATCTGCAGGATGAGGAGGTGGTGCTAACCTAGGGTTTAGATGCCATTTGTTATAGAGTTAACGATTTTTGACCTTTGAGACCATGCAAGGCCCAAGGAAAAAATATTTGAAGGTGTTTCTCTGAAACAATAACTCATAACTTAACTTCTGAGTTAATTTCTGTGAAATTTTTGACTTTAAGGCCTTTCGCAATAACTTTACAATAACTACTTGTACATGAAAAATATCTCTGACTATGTGTAATAACTATTTATGCTTTATTGAAATAAATCATGCTATAGGTGGCAAAATATCCTTTGTAGAAGTAACTGCCTTGGATTTGATTCATTGGAATGTGTTCTTGTGCTAATCTGCCTTTGTTTTGTCTTTAAACTCTGTTTTAGGCCTTTTAAACTTTGATTTATCCTTTAACCTTATGTTTCAATGTCTTCTCATTTATCCTACCTTTATCTTTGATTTTAGGACTTAATGCTTTTGATTTGTCTTCGATCCTTTGTTTGACGACTAATCCTTTGAATTTATCCTTTTATGAGTGATTAGCCTCTTTAATCTTTAATATTTTCCAAAGTCCTTTAACTATGTTTTCTTTTCATTGTGCATTCTGTCTGCATTTTTGGTGCAAGGATTCATTCTTTTTTTGCTGGAGGGTTAGATAACCATCGATAATCATGTTTCATCGATGATTAAACTTGAAATAGGGCCTTTGGTCCCTTTAAATTTAAATCAAGATTCTGGTTCGTCACCCAGATATTTAATTGGATGTTCTTGGACCATTGGAATGCCTTTTATGCATTTATCCCATTAAACCTGCACATGAAATGAATAATTAGCTTTTAAAACCTGCGGGGAGGGTTTTCGGGCTGTCAAAGGGAGGGGAATGTGTTCTGAGCTTGGTTCCATAGGCAAAAATAGAGGGATATTGGAATCAAGGAAGTAATGTTTAAATTTTGGCGTGGAAGGAAAAAATGGTCTTAAAAAATCAGGAGGTGGTTTTCTCGCAAACAAGGAGGCAGTAATGGTTTTAAGAGGGGGCATGCAATACCATACAACGACTGTTGCGTGGCAAGGAAAAACAACCCATATTGCACGGTCAAATATTGTTTAACCCCCATGCCATTAATATTGCAATATGCATGATCAACAGTTGGATCTCTAGGAATGAGATGAACGGTGGTCGAAAGCCTTGGGAGCGGCGGGAAAGTACAAAGGTGGAGCGCGGGGACAGGTGGCGAAGTATAAATGGATGTAGGGATTTTAGTGGAAAGTGAGGCCCGGGGTCTTCATACACCAAGGGAATGTGCCTATTATAAAGTGAAAAGGAAAGGGTTATGAAGTGTTTTTAATTAAAGTCGGAGGGGGATTTAATTATTAAGAGTGAGGGTTATGTGAGAGGGAGGGTTAGGGTCATATGAGCATGAGGGATAACAATGAAAGGGGCTCAGGAAAAATAAAAAGCCAAGTTTTATATTAAAATAAGGGTTTTAATATATAAAAGAAAAAGAACCCAAAAGTTGGATCTTTATTTAAAAACAATGTAAAAAGACATTTTTACATTGTTTGGATGAAAATAAAGGAAAAGGATGAAGTAAAGGGGGTTTATGAAGGTTTTTGAAAGGGGGAAAATGGGTTTTTAGGGGAGAGAATGAATGAATGATCATTTCGGTAAGGAGGGAGAGTGAAAATGAGATAAACAAGCCCAAAATGAATCTTTTTAAATGCTATTTTTTAAAGGTAGTGGTATTTTTAAAGATAGTTGATAGGCCAATAATGCTTTCTTTAACTGTTTGTAGAGAATCAATAGTCATCTAGTGAACTCTGTAGAGTACATGACGATAACAGTGGCTCCAGCTGGGGAGGGAAACTCCTTTAGGAGGTGTGAAAAACCCCAAAGATCAAATATTTGGAATAAGAAGACCAGTGGCTTGATTTTGCACCTTAACAAACCTCTTTTTCTCCTTTTTGTTGATTTTTTTGTTTGTTATTTTTATGCTATGACCTTCAAAATATGAAAAAAAGATTGCTTCAACTCAATTTCGACCTACCCATCATACTTTCCTAGAATTTTTTATTCTTTTTGGTGCATTTAGATTAGCCAACCCTCGACATCATTTTCTTTTGAAAGCAGGAAACTATCTTCGTCTACACTTATATCATCAAAAATCTTAGATTAAACTAATGATATTTTATTTTCTACCTAATTTATTTGTCTGTCAAGTATAACCAGTTTGACAGATTTTCATCCTCTAATCTATAAACAGGAAATTGAAAACATGATCAAATCAGGATTAGACATTTTGATTTGTCATGGGCTGTGCCATCTTGTACAAGATGCACACAGAATTTATTTTGTAGGAAGTAACATTAAAAAATTTGAGGGCTGTAATTTGGAATCTGTTATGTATCCCTCTCTTTCTTTTGTGGTTCAGATTTAAACATTGGAACCAATATTTTTTCGTAATCTAATCTACTGATAAGCCAAGTTTGAAGAGTTTGTAAAATCTTCATTCACTAACATATCAACAGAAATTTAAAATTTGTTCAATCATGATTATGTTGTATGATTGAAAAAAACTTCTTTTCCTAAAGTAGTGGCATTTGGACTTGCACACTTTCAGAAATATTATTTTTTTGTATTGGGATTTAAAGTTTTCTTTTTGCCTGCTCTCTTTTCTTCTTTTTATTTGTTTTTTTGTTAATTTTTCTGATATTTTATTCAAACAAGATTATATGCAATGAATAAAGATTTAAACTGAGTATTTTTAGCAAAAATAATGCTTAACCATCCTGCCATTGATAGGACCTCCAAATAGTTTTGTTCCATCAATCTCTTGCAAGAAAAATGCATTGTTACCTCTAGCAGAATGGGTGATGTATGGTCATTTCCATATATTTTCAAATTTTCCATGCTTTCCCTTTTCTTCTCTCCTTGAGTCCCATTTGAGCACTTTGTCATCAATGTTGATATCATTTACTTTGCTTCTCTTATCAAATAGCTTCGTGATATTTTCTTGCACTAGTTGTGTTCTATTATATACATCCCCTCTAGTTTTTTGCAACTTTACAGTTTGATTTATCCTTGTTATCATGTCATCTTCTTCAGACTATACTTCTTGTATCAGTTTCATGACTGGCACTCCTAAACTTGTTGGAAAAATTGAATCTGCTCCATAAACTAGCTGATAGGGAGACATTCCAATTTATTTTTTACTTGTTAATCTATCTGCGGATAGTGCATGCACTAGTTTGTTCTACCATGACTTTTTTTTCTCTTCTAGAAACATTTTGATGATGTTCACCAAAATTTCGTTTCAGGATTCTACCAACCCATTGCCTCGAGGGTAATAAGTTGTAGAATGACCCAATCTAATCTGATATTTGTGGAAAAAGTCCACTATCTTCTTGGATCTAAAGGCAACAACAATGTTAGTGATAATATTTCGAGGACATCCAAATCTAGAAAAAATATGGTTCTTAAGGAATTTGATGATTACTTAATGTGTGGAAGTCCTAGAAGGGATGGCCTCTATCCATTTTGTAAAGTAGTCAGTTGGAGTGAGGATCCATTTGTGTTGGGCAGAGGAGGCGGGATGGATTTCCCCAATGAAATCTATGCCCCATTGTTGAAAAGGATCTTCAAAAAAGATACGATGCAATCGTAAGGACAAAATTTTTATTTTTCCTTGAAAGATTTGGCACTTATTGCAGGGAATTACCATTTTATGGATGTTATGAAAGAGGGTGGGCCAATACTAACCAGCTCTAAGGATTTTGTTGACAGTAGTTTTCCAATAGAGGTGGCCTCCATATTCTCCTTCATGAAACTCATGCTTGATCTTATCTGCATCATTCTCAGGAAAAAATTTAAGCAATATACCACTAGCATTTTTCTGATACAACATTTTATCTAAAATGCATTAGTTTACAGCCTTCAACTTTAAGAATCTAGAGTTTGTGTCAAACCAACTAGGAGGAACATTAAGATTAATAAGCACATATAAAATATCAGCATACCAAAATGAATTCAGAAATGAATCTTCAATAAGTGGAGTTGCCAACTCCTCCTGTTTAACTAATGCATCAATCATGTTCATGTCTAGTGCTTGCAAGTTTGTTTCAACCATTAGTTTAGCTAATCCTTGTCCTTTGATGAGTTTAGTGGGATTGATTTCTAAATCATATTCTAATATAACAATAATCCACTTACCTCTTTTCCATCAGCACAAATGCAATGATGTGTGAGTGTAAAATGTAAACTCTAAAATCTTTCAATGCCTTGATCAAGGCAAAAGCTTTTTTTTCCATTATGTTGTATTTGAGAGGTGCATCTCTTAATGCCTTGCTAAAAAATGAAATAGGATGATCTTGTCCTTTTATGTTTTTCTGCAGTAGGACAGTAGCAACTGTATGTTCTGATGGAAAGGAGAATATGAAGAAGTCTTTGGTAAAATCAGGGCTGATTAGAACTGGTGCTTGGGTGAGTGCTTATTTTACCAATTCAAAGGATTGATTTTCTTCTATGGTCCATTTGACTCCTATCTCTGTTTTCAGCATGTCTGTCGTGTTTCTAAGGAGTTCAGCTAGGTTTGGTATCAACCTTCTTTGGAAAGTTATCTTTTCAATGAAATATTGCAGCTCTTTGATATTTCTAGGATGATTGATTTGCAATATTCCTTCAATCCTCTTTGGTTCTATCTTAATCCCTTCTTCAAATATAATATGGCCAAAAAATTTTCCTTCATGAATGAAAAACAAAGTTTTCCTCGGATTCAGAGACAAACCATACGTTTTGCATTTTTCAAAGACTTTTCTTAAGTGAGCTAGGTGTTATTCATCTATTTTAGAATATACTATGATGTCATCAAGGTAAATCACAATGAAGTGACCTATTTCTTCCATGAAAGAAATATCCATGGCTCTTCAGAAGTTTGCACTAGCGTTCATTAACCCGAAAATAATTTTCACATACTTGAAAGTGCCCCAAGGTGTGGTGAAAGTTGTATTGTGTTGATCATCTTGTTGTACCAGCACCAGATTGTATCCTGAAAATCCATCTAGTAAAGAAATTTTTTTAGAACCCACTACCCTTTTTAAGATGTGATCCATTCTTGGTAATGGGTATTTTTCCTTTAAGGAGGCTTTGTTTAAATTTCTAAAGTCTATGTGTAGCCTAATTTCTCCTATTTTCTTCCTCACTGATAGAAGATTTGAAACCCAGTCTGAGTAACTGAGAGGGACAATTATTCTAGCAACATACATTTTCTTAATCTCTTTCTCAACTAGGGTTAATTGTACAGAGTTTATTCTGCGCAATTTCTATTTAAAGGGCTTCCAGTTTTCTTTGAGGGGTATCTAATGTTGAACAATCTATGTATCATATGACTTCAAATCTTCATAACTCCAAGAAAAAACATTAGTAAATTCTCTAAATAGCTCAAGATATTTCAGTTTAATATGAGTTGGTAGTATTTTAGACAGTTTGATCATTTTGGGTTTTTGTTCACTGACTATATTGCATTCTTTTATTTCAGATTTAGTAGCTTCCATCTTTGGCTTTTTAACAACATCATTAAAGTCAAAAAATTCTTCTAGAGGCACCAGTCCCTTTGGCAAGTTATCAGTATTAGACTGCAACACTTCAAAGTCTTATTTTTCTAAATTAGTGCACAACTCTATTTTATGTATGTTTTCTTTTGTTAAAAAATTTATATCAGCAGTGTTAGGAGGTTCTTCTTTGTAATATTGTTCCTCAATAGGGCTGTCTTCTTCATACTCTGAGTCTGAATTTGACACTTAAAATTCATTTATGGACTGCAGGAAATCCACTATCTATTTATCTCCTTCAAAAACTTGCCACTATTTTATGTTATCAGGAACTCGTAGCCTTTATTTGACTTGGACTGTGTATTGCTTGCTTTGATAATATTTTTGACATGTGCTAGCCGCAAATGCGAAACCATTGGTAAGGATGTTTTGATTTCGAGGGACAAAGGTAATCTCATATTCTTGGAATGTTTCTGAGAGGTCAATATCATCATATCTATTAGCTTTTAATCTTGGATTCTTGGCTGTGTATTCACCATTTATCTTCCTAATGACTAACTCTAAATCTCCATGAATAGTTATCCTCTTGGCTCCTAGTTTCTTCAGTAATTGTAGTCCTAAGAGGAGTGCCTCATATTCAGCTATGTTATTTGTGCATTGAAAATTTAGCTTATATGAGTGTCCTTCTGCATGATTGTCTTTGGTGTTATGCACCCACATGCCTGCTCCTGAAATAGTTTTGCTACAAGAACCATCAAAGCTCATGCTACAAAGAGGTTTGATTTCATATTTTTCATTAGAGTCATTGTTGTCCTTGTTATGCTATTTACAGTGGCTACCACTATGTTGTTCACCATGTTGTTCTTTAGGGTCTGCATTATGTTTTTCATTGTTTTGTCTATCATTATCCCCACTATGTTGGATATTTTCTATTTGTTCTTCATGGTAAGTCCTCTATTGGTGTTTACTTGGTCTCCCATGATTTCCAATGTGCTTGCTGTAATATTCTGTGTCAGAAAAATGTTTTGGTTGTTCCTCCTCCTTTTCCTTTTTTTTATACTATTTTTTTCTCATTTTCTATCACTTGTTCATTAATATTTTCATCATTGTAAAGGATAAATGAATCAAGGTTTGTGTTAATAAAATAAAGAAGGGATTTATCTAGTTTTTCTTGACTGCTAACCATGTATTTCATGTGTTTTTCCCTATATAGTCTTCTTGGTTGACTAAAGACAGAGATGGTTGCATAAGTCATGTCCATTTGTAGGGTACCTTGGAGTTTATAAACCCATGATATTGAAAAGAGCCTACCATATTTAGGATGAATATCAGCCACTACAATATCCATTACTAGGCTTCTGGCTGGTATTTGTGCTAAGGTAACATATAAATCTTTGATTAGGCCTAGACATTTAACTCTTTTGGAATCAAAAGAGTATAAATCTCTGTATGGCCTAGTTATCTCAAGGCCTAGTCTTTCCATCACTGCTTTTGGCATAAGGTTGTGTGAAGCACCATAGTCTAACATGGCATTATGAAAAATTTTATCATGGATGTTTAGACTGACATAAAATGGAGTACCTCCCTCTTGCAATATCCTTTCTATTTTTTGTCCAAACAAAAGTTCAGGTTTTTCATCATTTAAATTAACAGAATATACATTGTCTCCTATGTTTAAAGCTCTCAAAAGTTTGGTTTTATGTACATATTGAGTGACTATTTCAGTTAGAGGAATAGAGATTTTGATCTTGGAAATTTTTTTCTCTATACTAAAAGGTGTCGGAGTTTTTCAAATGTTTAAATCAAATTTTTCGGTCATAGTATTCACAACAGATTTAGCTTGTTGGTTTTTATTATGAAAAATAGTTGAAACATTTTTATTAGGACCACTAGCTGAGTTGCTATTGCTACTTTGGTCACCACTATGTTTGGAATTAGGGTGGCTTTTTTTTTTTTTAATCAGAACTTTCAACCACTATGTTATTGTTTTCTGATGTCTTTTTAGAAATGCTTTCAGGATTATTCCTAGTAGAAATTTTAGATGTTTTGCTTTTGGGAGTATCTTGATTTTTCTTTCTTCTAAGGTTATCTTGTCTGTGCACTTCCATTATAGCATTTTCAAAGCCTTTTTGGTAGTCTTCTAATTCTGGGTTCTCTTACTCATTAGGTGTAAATATTCCCTATTCTTCCTTAGTGAGAAAATCAGTATCCTCATTGTTTACTCCCATTAAATTTATGTGACTTTCTTATGTTTATTCAATCACTCCCTCATCTTCATCAGCATAGTTTTCTTGGAAATGAGGTATCATTTGCTGATTAGGACCTCTTTGTCTAATTTGAGGCGGATTTCTTCTAAATTTTTGGTTTTGGTTGTGATTTTGATTTATGTTTTGTGGAGACGTTTTCTTTTCTCTAGAATAAGCTTTTTCATTCATGTTTACTCTTTCCATCATCCTCTTGATTGTCCTAATAAGGCTACTAATTTTAGCAATAGATGTGGAGGGTTTAGCTTCTTCTTTGTATGTAACCTTTTTCTCTGTTCTCAATCTAGCCCTTTTGGCATTTAGATTAGCTTCTACACTAGTTTCTCCACTTTGCATGTCCTCTAAGGTTAGAGGATCTCTTTCTTTTAATTGATAACACATGTCTGGAAAAAATCCTTCTAGAAATTTCACTAAGTCTAGGCCTTGTGGTGGTTTCATGTGGGGAGGGAGTGTATTGTATACACTATTGAATCTAGTGCAGTAGCCTTGGACACTCTCTCCAACATTTCTTTTAAGGTCATTATATTCTGATAGGATTTGAAGAGGATTTTTCTTGAATTCCCATTTATTTAAGAATAGTTGATGAAAAGAAGGGAAGTCATTTATACTATTAGGGGTTAGGCCTTTGAACCATTTTCTTGCTTCTCCCCCTAGACATTGAGCAAACATTTTCAGTTTAACTGTTTCATCATCTATCTCTTCTCTATCAAAGTAGTCATACATTCTGTCCACATGTTATTGAGAAGTAGTAGAGCTACTAACATCATATAAAGGAATCTTCGACTGATAGTCCTATGGTAGAACAACTAAAGTTAAAGGAATGACTAACTGAGCATACCATGTTGTCATGATATGAGGTTGTGGAAACAATGGAGGGTTAATGAGTGGAGGGTTTATAACAGGAGGTACATGGTCAAATGGAGGTAGGTGAATAGTGGGGGATGAGGTTAGTACAAAATAATTATGGCGTAAGGTGGATGGGTCTAAAACTATTTAGAGTTATCTAAACCTGATATCTAATTCTAGACAAGATTTGATCTAGGGGTGGGTTAGAGGGGATATTATTCACGTCTTTAAGGTTTTCAAGTAGGGAACTTGCTTTGTCGATTGGTTTGCTAACATCTGAATCTTTATATCTAGGAGACTTCCTAAGGATGCTTTCAGGGTTGTTAACTATTGTAGGAGGATTTCAGTCAGAATGGGATCTAGTATGAATTCTTCTAGAAGCCATATCTATGGACCCAATAATTAGAAAGGTTAGGAGATATAATAGTCTTAAGAAAGAAACAAATTTGTGAAAGAAATACTTAATCCACAAAGTATTCTTGACTGGGTATTGTTGATGTTTTGATGGTAAACTAAGTTTCCTAGTGGAGTATATGGAAAACTATTGGAGTCCCCAGGCCTACTAAAAACCAGTGGAGTAACCAGGTGGAGGATTTTTAATTTTTTTATGGCTGATTGTTGTCCGCCATCAATAATCAGGGACCATTCTTAGCTAACACTTGATTAATCTAATTTTAAAATGAGGTTGTCTAATTTTTTGAGTCTATGTTTTGCAGTTTCTTATTCTGTATTCCCCAATATGGTCATCATTATGTTGGCTCCCTGTGATTTTCAAGATTCGCAAGAACAAACACTGCAGGGGCCACATCAGAACCACTTTGGAATCCTAGGACCTAGCCTTCCTGGATTTAGAGAGGGATCTCTCTATGTATGTGCTTTCAAATGATATGTCTTTATGCTTGTGTTTATGATATTAGGCTAGTTATGAAGTTGTAAGGACTTGCGTATTTTGGTTTAATTAATTGATAGATTGAGAGATCTGTGGTGTGACTAATTGCAGGGATGTTTCAGCTGAATAGATAGAATATGAGAAAACATTGATCCATTGGGCTATGGAGTCATAAAAGGATTTAATTGTTCGTCAAACCTGCAAGGGTTTTCATAGGGCAAGCTAGCTATATGAAGTGTATCTCTTACATTAGTTGTGATATGAAATAATAATAAGTTGTGAAGGCAGCAAAGCTATAGTCAGTTAAGAATATTCTAGCTCTACTTAAACAAGAAAATCCTTTCAGGTAACTGTTTGAGGAAAACCAAAGGAGAGGGAATACCATAGATTTCTTTGTCTAGACTCTAATAAGAAAACCTTTAAGACAACAATCCAGCAATCTTAGTACTACTTTCAGACAAAACAAAACATTTAAGATAATAGTGTGAGCTACTAAAGAGAAAGCTAAACCTATCTTATTTCTCTCAACACTCAAAATACCTTCAAAGGAACATTTTGAGGTAGACCAGAGGATGGGGCATACCATAGACTTCCCTTGTTTGGACTCTACTAAGTATATATCAAAGAAAGTCCTTAGAACAATATTTCAAGGTACATCAAAGGACAAGGCTCACCATAGACTTCTTTGGCTTGACTATATTGAATCATTTCTAATGCAACAAGCTAGATGGAACTAGAGAGAACTTAAGAATTATCCAATCAGACCTTGTAGAAGAAAACATTAAGATAGAGAATGGAGACAGAAATAGGGTGCCAAGATAGCATATCCTAATATAAAATTTATGCTCTATTATCAGAGAAATATGGGAAAAATCGAAAACATAGGAAAAAAAATGACAAATGAGGAAAGCTTCCCCATTAACATAGCTCAAGATTCCTATGAATGTGATTGTATTATTGATGATCAAAACAATTACGTTACTCCATGTACAATAGCTCTCTGCAACTGAGAGCTTCCTCAAATCTAGCCTAAAAATCCTCAACTAGATCAGCAGCAGAAATAAATCAAATAACCACCAACTAACCGACTAAAAATGAAGCTCATATGAAATATTTATCTGCAAAATGAGGATTTGGTGCTAACCTAGGGTTTAGATGTCACTTACTACATAGTTAATGATTTTTTACCTCTGACACCATGTAAGGCCTAAGGTAAAAATATCTGAAGGTGTTTCTCTAAAATAATAATTCCTAATTTAACTTCTGAGTTAATTTTTGTGAAATGTTTGACTCTATGGCCTTTTGCAATAATTTTACAATAACTGTTGGTTGATGAAAAATATCTCTAACTGTGTATAGTAACTATTTGATGCTTTATTGAAAGAAACCATTCTATAAGTGGCAAAATATCCTTTGAAGAAGTAACTACCTTGGATTTGATTCATTTGAATGTGTTCCTGTGCTAATCTGCCTCTCCTTTTCCTTTAAACTCTGTTTTAGGCCTTTTAAAATTTGATTTATCATCTAACCTTCTGTTTCACTGTCTTTTTGTTTATCCTACTTTTATCTCTGTTTTTAGGATTTAATCCTTTTGATTTGTCTTTGATCCTTTTTTTGATGGCTAATCCTTTGATTTTATCCTTTGATCAGCGATTAGCCTCTTTAACCTTTAATATTCTCCACAGTCCTTTCACTGTATTTTCTTCTCACTATGCCTTTTTTCTGTGTTTTTGTTGAAGGGATGCATTCTTTCATTGATGGAGGGTTAAATAACCGTTGATAATCAAGTTTCATCGATGATTAAACTTGAAATAGGGCCTTTGGTAATTTTAAATTTAAATATAACTTCTGTATCATCACCAAGATATTTAATTGAATGTTGTTGGATGATTGAAATGCCTTCTATGCATTTCCACCATTAAACATGCACATGAAAGAAATAATTAGGTTTTAAAACCTGCGGGGAGGGCTTTCTACTTTACAGTGGTTTTCGAGATGTCGGAGGGTGGAGAATGGTGTTCTGGGCCTTGCTCCGTAGGTGGAACTAGAGGGTGATTTGAACAAGGGAAGTAGTGTTTAAATTTGGGCGGGGAGGGAAAAAAATGGTTTTCGAAAACCAGGAGGTGGTTTTTGCACAAATGAGGAGGCAGTAAAGGTTTTAAGAGGGGGCATGCAATACCATACAACGACTACCATGTGGCAAGGAAAAACCACCCTGATCACATGGTCAGAGATTGTTTAACCCCCAGGCCATTAATATCGTGATATGCACGATCAACCATTGGATCTCGGGGAATGAGATCAACGGTGGTTGCAAGCCTTGGGAGAAGCGGGCAAGTACAAAGGTGGAGCTTGGGGACAAGTGGCGAAGTATAAATGGACATTGGGGTCTTAGTGGAAAGCGTGGCCTGGGGTCTTCATACACCAAGTGAATGTGCCTGTTATAAAGTGAAATGTAAAGGGTTATGAAGGTTTTTTAATTAAAGGTGGAGGGGGCTTTAATAATTAAGAGAGAGGGCTATGTGAGAGGCATGGTTAGGGTGATATGAGTGCGAGGGCTAACACTGAAAGGGGCTCGGTAAAAATAAAAAGTCACATTTTATATTAAAAGAAGGGTTTTAATAAATAAAAATAAAATGACCCAAATGTCAAATTTTTGTTTAAAAACAATGTAAAATGGAATTTTTACATTTTTTTATGAAAATAAAGGAAAATGATGAAGTAAGGGAGGTTTATGAAGGGTATTGAAAGGGGGAAATGGGTTTTTAGGTGTGAAAATGAATGAATGAGTGTTTCAGTAAGGAGAGAGAGTGAAAATGAGATAAACAAGCCCAAAATGATTTTTTTAAAGAGAAATAATGTTTTTCTGAAAGGGAAGAGATGAAATATAGTGAAATAGGTCTATTTAGGATAATTAAGGCAACGAGACTTTTAAAGATAGCTGATATGAAAAATAATTCTATCTTTAGCTGTTTGTATAGAATCAATAGTCATCTAGTGAACTCTATAAAATACAAGAGGATAACACTCTCATTTCTAGAATGGGAGCTCTTAGAATGTTTCTCGCTTATGCATGATCAAGAAAAAAATAATCTCTACCAAATGCATGTTAACTGAACCTTTCTATATGGTGAATTCGAAGTAGAATTTTACATTGAAAAAACCAAAGCTGTTCTACTCTCTAAAAAGGAGGACTATATCTACAGATTAAATAAGGCACTATATGGTCGCAAGTAAGCTCCTAGAGCTTGCTATGCTCATCTTTATGGATATCTACATAAAAAAGGATTAAAGAAAGGAAGTGTCGACACCTAAATCTATGTGAATGTGGATAAAGATAACCTAACAATAATCGAGGTATATGTGGACGATATAATATTTGGAAGTAATGATGACGTATTAAGTAAAAGTGAGTCAGGCATATTTTGGATTGATTCTACTGGACAAGATGTTTCATTTTATATATGGACCACCATGTAATTCATCACACTTTGAGATATATTCGTGTTTGAAGTTAGTAACCGTAGTTAGTGCACTAAAACCCCATGGGGTTGTCTCATGGCACTAATCATTGGTTGTGGTCATTTAATAGTCAACAATTAATAACATTTCAAGCTCCTAAAAAACCTCCAACATTCATTTTATTAAGACCCTCTCAACCTAAGAATTTCTATAGATTGTGACGCTCATATCCTCCTCATGCAAGGATTTTACTGCATCAAATAGGTCATTATGGAATTTTTTCTATAAAGTTTTTTCTACAAATCTTAAGAAGCTGAAATTAAAACCCATTGGATCCAAACTCTTGATGAACCTAGTGACAAAATTTAAAATTATGGTTTGCTAAAGAGGACCTTGGGAAACTCGTCATAAATTTCTCTTTGAGCATTGGATTAAAATTTAATAAAAAATGATAGGAATAGGAGATACTTTTGTTTGTTGGATATCATTTTCAGGACTAAATTTTGAAACAATGACATCTGGAACTTAGTACAAGTTCCCTCTACTAAACTATTCTATAATTAGGTTATCATCGAATATTGGGCATAGCTCTTTCTTGAAGAATCCAATACCAATCATACCTATGGGTTTGGAAAGAGGACTCAGAGGAATACCACAGGATATAATTTTATACCTTGGATATTCGAAATAACATATATACACTACATTCAATATCGAGCTTCTATAACACAAGAAAAATTATGCATTCGAGGATCACTGCAGTAAGGACCACACATCCAAAGTCAAGCGTAATTCATCTACATACTAGTGGCTACATTTGAATTTGAATATCATATCTAACATGTACTTTTCCAAGGCATTGTAAGTATTTTGTGTGTATGTTTGTTTGGGTTTTGTTCATAAATTTTGAGGGTATTTACATTTGAATTTTGAATATTTCTCTCACATATGTTTTGCAGGACAATGCATGTATTTTGTTTGTATTATTTTTTGGGTCTTGTTCATCAATGCATGTGAAGGAAGGAGGACACAATAGGAAAATTCAGAAACATCCTATAACGACCCACAGTGCAAAAGTACCATTACCTGAAGTAAGCACAATCATACCTCGACAACTGTTAGTGATCAAAGAAGCATTGTGAAGTCAAGTATTAGGTCATGTAAAAATTAGTGTTGTAAAAATAATCATTGTAAAATTGTAAAAGATTCAACCTTCCTAGAGTTGAAGAGGAGTTTTTGGGAGTTATAGGAGTCATTATTGGATAATGTTATGATTTTTTTGTAGTTCATAGTGTGATTGGGTGATTGGTCTATTTCAAGAAAATCATTGTTAATGATATTGCATCATGAATAATTGTCCATGGTATGAGAGTCCACACTCTTGTATTATTTTTTATCAATATAGGATGGTAAGGAGGTGCTAGGTTGGTGCATTAAGTCACATAAAAATTGGATCCTATGAACACATTAGAGTGGTAGGTTGGTATAGGATGTTAGGGCATCCATTGAGTTGACTACTGAAGAAACTAGGGAATTTTGGATTCCTTCCAATGGAAGTTGGAGAAGAATGCTTTTATATAATTATAGGAAGTTGTAACTTTCATTTCAATTGGAGTTGAAGATTAAACATTTTATTAGAAACATGTTTGGTGGTTTGTGAACCATAGGGGGTTTTCCACCTAGAATTCATGTGCATATTGTGTTATATTGTTTACTGTTGTTACATGATAAGCATTAACAATAATTGAATATTAAATAATTCTTTGAAAAGATTTAAAACTAGTAATTTCTAAGGAATATTGCTTCAACCCCCTCTTAGTATTTCAAACAACAAGGCCTAAGGAGTTATTTGCAAGGCTTGGAAAATGATTTATGGGGAAATAGAAAATATGAATTCATTGTTGCGTACAATTACCACTCTTTGGCTACGAAGCGATCCGATATGAAAACATGAATAGAACTCGGGGAAGAAATGACTTTGGGTAAAGATGTGTTTTGGGGAAATTAGGGTCTCTGAATTTCCCAAATCCCCACTATGGTCCAAGTATTTTTTCTTAGCTGAATTGTGGAGGTCATAGAGGTCAAATTCATGTTGTCTTTGAAACTTTATACTGGGTATAAATGAGGGGAGTTCTATCAAGGTTAGGGCTAGGTGTTATCATGGGCTCCTCATTAGGCATTTATCCATATCCCCTTTTCACTGACATTTTCAATTTCAGAGGAAAAATGAAAGATCGTGGTTCTGAGACTGCTTGTTCAGTTGAATTTTGTACAGGAGAAATGAAAGATCGGGCTTCCTAGACTGCCTATTTAGGTGAATTTCGTAGAGGAACAACTAATGGATGACACACAATAACATCGGAATGCCTTGAGATTTTACGTACAAAAATTCAAAGACCATCAAAAGGGGAATACTATAGGCTCCCCTTTAGGGTTTTCATAATATATTTTATTATGATTTTAATATCGTTGTTACCATTTAAGGAGTGAAAGCATTTAATTAGAAAACAGGTCGATGGTGTGAGAGAATTTAATTCTTAATGTTTATTTTCAATTTGGTGGGTGATTTGAATGGAAATTTTCAAATGAAGTGGATGGCAAGAGGTGACATGGATTTTATGAGAATGATTTGGATAGTGGAGGACTATGTGGATTTATTTTAATAGTAGGAGGTTACAGACAAGCACTGGTACGACGTAACAAAATGACGGACGAAAAGAGCATAGGGGTGGTGATTTTCTAAGGGGGTAGGAGAAGTAAGTAATTTTTTTAAGGGACCCCTCTAAAATCTTGAGGAAGTGACATGTGACATAAGCAGTGTTTGAAAAACCCTCTTGTCAGGACCCCCTCCCGCCCCACTTCTTTTAAGTCATGATCGGTCAAGGGGGTCCGAAATACGCCTCCTGTCACTGATATGAGTGCGAAAAATCTATTTCATCGATAAAATTATGATGGTTAAAATATATGAGGAAAATGTTGTTCCATATATATTTAATATGTGTAGACATAAATTTTTGATAAAAAAAATATTCAAATCAAACTTTTATTCATATTTCATGGAAATATTTATGAATCAAAAAAATATTAGAGATAACATTTAAGCTTGTGTGCCTCATGGGGTTTTCAACAATTTTTTTTATTTCACTTCACAAATATATATATTATTAAATGCTGAAAAATAATTCGAAGAATTCAATACTTTTTTTAATCAAATATTGAAAATAATTTGCATAATGGAAATATTATTTACAATATGTCATGTGATAAAAATCAGATAATGATCATTTAATCACAATAGTTTATATGACCCTAACAATCGCTCCAATGGGGATGAAAATTCCCTGTGAGGCACCAAGAACATTGTTGATTGGTAGCCTTCCATCATTAGGCTGTAGTTTGCTTTTCCCTTGATTAAAATAATTGAGGAACTGCTATTTCATAAATATGGTAGAAATCTCATCAGAATCTTACGACCTTCTCTGTGGGCTTCAATTCCTAATGATAGCCACCCTCAATTGCATTAAAAAATTTAAAATTATATAGATAGTGATATGTGTAAAAAAAAGTTATATGACATCAAGTGAAATACTTCTTCAACAGCTTGCTATTGGTAGGTCCTACTAATAGTCCTTCTCCAATAAAGTTCTTTAACAAAAACTCATTTTTCCAGCATAAATTTCCGATTTTATAAGGTATTTTCCATTACCTACCGAACATTCCATGCTTTCCATTTTTCTTGTTTCTCGCAACCCACTTTAAAAGAAATTCATTTACCTTGAAATCATCTCCTTTCACCTTCATGCTATTCATTATTTTTATTTTATCCTAAATTATTTATGATTTGATATAGAATTATTCTCTCATCTGCTCCAACTGTATCATTTTGTTTATCCTTATTTTTACATCATTTTTCTCAACGTATATCTTTTGTAATAATGTTCACACTAGAATTCCTAGGGAAGTAGGAAAAATTTCATGTACTAAATAGGCCAACAGGAAAGGTGACATCCCAATTGACTTCTTTGTGCTTATCCTATTAGCCCATAAATAGTTTATCACATTTTTGTGCTATGATTTCCTGTTTTCCTGCAATAATTTCTTTATTATGTTAACAAATCTATTTTTAGAATATTCTGCTAACCCATTTCACTGAGGATAATAGGAAGTTGAATTTCCTTGCAAATACCATATTTGTTGTGGAAATATACCATATTTTTTTATTTAAAGGGAACAACATTATTTGTGATGATTTTGTTAGGAAAAAGAAATGTGGACACAATATTTCTTTTCGTAAACTAAATAATAATTGAGTTTATAGATTGTCTCGTTGGAACTGCTTCTATCCATTTGGTGAAGTAATTTGTGGTTGTAAGAATCCATTTGTGTTGAGATGAATAATTGGGATGAATGTCTCCCATAAAATCTAAACCCTAGTTTTGGAAAGCTACCTCTAATGAAATATGCTTCAAAGTTAAAGGTAAGATATTCCTCTGTCCTTCAAAGATCTAACATTGATGACAAGTTGAACCCTTCTTACGAATGTTAGCAAAAAATGGAGGCCAATAAAAAATAACTCCTAGTATTTTATTTCTTGTAGCTTTCTAGTAAATATGTCCTCCACAGTCACCTTTATGAAATTCTTACATTATCATGTTAACTTCATCTTTGAAAAAATATTTAGTCATATTCCTCCAGCATCCTTCCAATATAAATCTTGGTATAAAATGTAGAACTTTACACCTTTTAAATTAATAAATATTGCCTGGCTTTTTGTCAAACCAGGGGGAGTTTGTAAATTTTGAAAGAAATAAACAATATCTACATACCACAGGGGAGTGAAAATTTTTTTTGATACATGTGGAGTCACCAAATCCTCTTCTCCATCAAGAGCAACTACAAATTTTATATCTAGTGCATGAAACATTGATTCAACCATTAATTTTGCTAACCCTTGACTTTTGATAAGATTTTCTTGTTGTAATTCAATGCCATATTCCAAAATAATTTCTATTGCCTCACTTATTTTTCCATATAGTTGATTTTGAGTAAGGATATCCTTCACTACTACACTTGCAACAAAAGCACTTATGTGAGAATGAAATACATATACTGAAGTATTTTATGTCTTTGGCTAAAAAAAAAAAATCTTACTTTTCCATGATATTATACTTCAAAGAATCATCTGCTAGTCCTATGTTCAAAAATACAATAGTTTACTCATGCCCTTCTTTGTTTTTCTGCAATAGTACTGCAAAAAAATTGTGTTATAAGAAAAAACAAAAGGTTATGAAATATTTAGTGCAATTCAGAATAATTAAAATAGGAGCATGGGTCAAAACTAAATTTACACCACTGATGATTTTCTTGCTTCGGTGTTCTACTTGTTTCATTGTATTTTCTTAAAATATTAGTGATGGTTTTCAAAATTTCATCCAAATTAGGAATAAATCTCCTCAAAAAGTGTATTCTACCAATAAAAGATTACACTTGTTTCTTGTTTCTTTGCTTTGGAGATAAATTCTCATGATGGATTAAATTATATTGGGATCAATTTTGATACCATCCATTGAGATTATACAACCTAAAAATTTTCCCTCTTCCATCCCAGCAAGAGTTTTATTTGGGTTTAAAGAAATTCCATACTTTCTATGTTTTTCAAACACAATTCATAAATGATGCACATGATCCTCATCAAATTTGGAGAAAACAATACTATCATCAAGAAATATGACAATGAACCTACCCTCTCCAACTGCAAAATAAATATTCATTTCTCTTTGACACATTTCCCCAACATTCATAAGTCCAAAAGGAAATTGGACATATATAAAAGTTCCCCATGTTGTTGTGAAAATTTCCTTATCTTGATAATATGAATGTACTGAAATTTGGTTATAATGAGAGAAACCATCAAGAAATTAATTTCTACTTGACCTAACTTCTCCCTGCTGTATATGATACATTTTTGGTAGTGAATAATTTCATTTAAGGGAAACGTTATTTAGGTTCTTGAATTTGACAATTAATATTATTTTTCTAGACTTTTACTAAATCTGAAAGCCACTTACAAAATATTAGAGCCACTATTATCTTAGAATAAAAAAAATTCTAACTTATTTCTCAATTTGACACTATAAAACATGATTTAATATTCTTCGTTTTTGTTTGAAAGGTTTTTTATATTCTTTAAAATGAATAGTATGTTGAGTAATACCTTTATCATAAACCTTCAAATCCTAATATTCCCATGAAAAAGCAATAGTGTTTTCCTTAAGCAAATCAATGTATGTTTGACTTAAAAAGTTTCATAATATTGGTATCTTCTTTAGTACCTATATTGCAATATTCTACTCCAGACCCAACTGGTTATATTGTAGGATTTTTAGCAACAATTTTAAGATGAAATAATTCTTCAAGTGGCCCTAGACCTCCCGGTATTTTTTTGCTTTTAAGTTGTATTTTTTCAGATTCTTCAAAATCCTCACTAGTTTGATTGAAAATGATTTCCTTTTCACCACCATATGTAATGTTTCCTGTATAATTGTTCAAATTCTCAAATTCATCCTTTAATTCCAAAAAAATATTGAGTTTCTTTTCACTATCAAATACTTTCCAGTACACAACATTACTAGGGACCGAAGGTGTATGATTTACATCATTCTCTAGGTTCTTGGTTGCTTTAAAGGAAATTTTCATGTACTTTTTGAGGTAGGTATTTCATCAACATATAAATTTTGATCCCTAGGAATTAATCACAATGTATATTCTAGAAAAAAATGTAAAAAGTAAAAAACAACATTTTTGTATGCTCTCATTCTAGGATGTTTGGTTGAATATTCACCTTTGATTTTTTTGATAGCAAGTTTTGAGTCCCCATGAATTGAATCTTTTTTGGCTCCTAATTTCTTTAACTTTTGGAGACCTAATAATAAAGACTCATATTTAATTACATTGTTTGTACACTCAAAAGTAATTTTATATGAATATTTCTTTGATGTACCTGCATTAATGTATTAAATCCATATTCCAACCCCAACCCCTTATTTTTTGACTACTCCATAGAAGTCCATGTTCCCTAAGCCATCTCATAGTTCTTATTTTTGAATTTTAGTTTATGTCTTCCCAGTCTCTATTTCTTATGAGTTAATGTCCACAATATGACCTTCCCCTTCCAAATAAATATCATTACGTAGGATGAGAAAATCAATCTGTGAATGTACAGAAAAAAATTTATAGTTATTGGGTTTATCCTGACTACTCAACATGTATTCCATAAGATTTCCTCTACACAATATGCTCTATGTACCAAAAATAGGAATAGTTTCATATGTCATATTCATATGCAATGTGCCTTGTAAGTTTTCTCCCCATGATCTTGATAAAAGCCTAACATATTTCGGAGGGATGTCTGCCACAACAATGTCCATTACATGACTTTTTTCTAGAATCTGAGTAAGGATTAGACATAAATCCTTTATTAATCCAAGGTGTATTAATCTATTTGAATCAAAAGAGTATAGGTATTTGTAAGGTCTGGTTATCTCTAGTCCCAAATTTTCCATAATAACCTTTAGAATCATGTTGTGTGAAGAACTATAATCCAACATGGCATTATGTACAATAAACTCATGAATGTTAAGAATAACATAGAATGGAGGAACATTTCCATCTTCTACAATTCCATCTACTTGAGGTAGAAATAATAATTTAGGTTGGTCATGAGTTACATTAATGTTATCTGTTAACTCTTCAATTTTTAGTGCCTTTACAGCTTGATTTCTATATATATTATATTTCACTAATTCAAGAAATGAGAGATGAATTTTAACTTTTCACAGTTCATTCTCAATGTCAAAGGAATCTTGTGGCTTTTATGGCCTTTAACATTTTCATCTTGTTTATGAGGATCTTCATTTGAGGTGTTTACCTTTGTTTGACTTACAAAAGGTGTATCAGTTGGGATATTCTTAGGAGGATTTACTGCAACCTTTCTATTTCGCATATTGTATTATTTGTGCAGTTCCATAATGGCCTTTTTATATGCTTTTTTTATAATTTGTCGATTCTACAGGTATATGCTCTGGTTTTGATAATAATAAAATATCATGTTCCTAATTGGTTAATAAAAGTACATCTATCTCCACTTCCCCAAAGATATTAATTTGATATTATTTTGATTATTCTATAGCTCATATTCTTATTCAACAATTTTTTCTTGAAAAGGAGGGCTAATTTTTTGTTGACAAGCTTGGTTTCTTGTTTCTCTTTGTTTGATTTGAGTTTGTTGTAATCTAAAATTTGGATTCCTGATTTCATGCCCTCCATGATGATCCCTTCGAGGGGCTATATCGGTCAAAATTATTCTTTCCATCCTCATTTCCATGGTTTTAACTAAAATATTAATTTTTTCATCTAATGAATAAGAAGAAGGTTCTTATTTAAGGGTCACTCTTATTTTATTCCTTAACTTTTCCCCTTTTACCAACAAATTAGCCTCTACATTTACAATATTTAGTTGAATTTCTTCTAGGTAACTAGATTAATTTCTCTTAATTGATAAGCCATATCTATGTCAAACCCATCTGGAAATCATATCATAGCCAGCCCATGTGGGGGTTTTATTTCTGTTGGGATACAATTGTTAAGGTTATTGAATCTACTTCAATAGCCTAAACTATTTCACGTGTGGTTTTTCTTAAATTTTCATATTCTGCAATAATATCGAGTGGATTATTTTTTATTTCCCATCGAGGGAGAAATTTTTGATGAAATTGTTGCAAATTTGCAATACAAATAGCTGGTAATCCCCTACAACATTTTTTATCTTCCCCTGCTAAACTCTGTGCAAAGAGTTTGATTTTCACATTGTCATAATCAACTTCTTAAAAGTCTAAGAAATAATTCATATTTTCTCTATGTTATTGTGCTATGACAGGGACGATGCCATAAAATTGGGGTTGTGGATAAGTCTAGGGCATGGCATTTAATGTTTGTTGCAATACCAAAGGATCATATCGGGTTGCCATAATTTGGATATGAGGGGATGATGAAATTACATCAACGATTAATCTTGGCAGTAGTAAAACTGGTGCTGTTATAATCTCGTGAGATTATGTAGAAGGAGTATCAACCAATGATGAAATAGAAACAACATAAAAATATGGAGTAAAGGACAGGTGAATGATAGGGCTAGAGAAGTAATAGTAGATTATTATTCTACGAATGATTGTTCAACAATTTTATTTATCTTAGCTAACAAACATTTGTTATTTTGAAACTGATTTAAGGTGCCTTAATCAGGTCAAGTAATCATAGGTTTCTATAGAGATATATATGGTCTTCATTTAGTTTCATCTACAACTATTTCAAGGAAAAAGATTTCTAATTTAGTTCTGAAAATACTTTTCTCAAAAGGTAAATTAAGCTGAATATCCACAATTGTTATAAGGCTCTTTGGTAGTGAATCAACTCTTGAAAATGCATTATTACCTTCTTGACTTTATCTGAAGCTCTTTTTCCTAATCAACTTCTCAAGATTACTTACAACTTTGGGAGGATTATGATCTTGATGGGATATGGTGTAAACATTTCTGGGAGCCTGATATTCAAAGAAAATACTTACAAGTGGATATACATATACATGTTTGTGTGGAAAATTCAACCTAACAGCTTCCTATTTCACTTTCACTAACAAGAAAGACTTTTTAGACTTCAAATCAATATTTACCAGGGAAATATTTTATTTTTTCTGGATTATTCCCTAGTATGGTCACCCTAATGTTATCACTCTATACTTTCTTAGGTCGAGGAAGAAAAATACAAAGGTAATGACAAACCTTCTTTAAAAGCTTGTATCTAGCCCTTCCAGCTTTAGAGAAGGCTCTCTCTATATGATTTTTATTTTTATGTTTTGATTTTAGGCTATGTATGATAGGAAAGGAATGGAATTTTTAATATTTTTGTTGAAAAATGGAAGAAATTTCCATTGGTTTCGGAGTCACAATATCTTGAGTAATAAATTAAAATAAATAGAGTGGGAGAAAATATGATGAGGTAGGAAAACTCATGGATCTTATAGAGTTGTTCTAGTGTTCATAAGATGAGCTAGAATTAGGATGAATTAAATATAGAGCATACATAAATGAATTATATACTTAATATCAGAGAGAGAACATTGAAATTTTATAACAAGCTAGAGCGGAGTATCAAAAGTAAATTCATCCTTTAATCTTCTTTTAAAAAAATTAAGAAGGAAAAAATTCATGTGAAACTTGAATGGAAAAGAAAATTAATAAAAGGAGAACATCACCATTTTCTTGAAACAATAATCCTGGGATCAAACTCACTCTGTAATACTGAATTGAATACTTTAAAATTTACTCTCTACCATCACATAAAATATTTTCTTCTTTTAGGTTCCAACCCTTACTAATTCTTATTACAAAATAATGTTATTCTTCCTATTCAATTAACTTCGTATTCCGAAAAGGAATTAATTACGAATAATATCTAATCAAATATGTAGATATTTTACAAATAAAATAAGAAAATAGGAAATGTGGATAAAATCTTCCTCGTTACTATAATTGTGGAGGAAATTTATGTTAATTGTAGGTATTTTCGTGCTCTTCCTATTTGTATGTTGCAAAAATTTTAGATCCTCTGTTGTGATTACTTGATTAGTTCTAGAAAATGGCCCCAAATTTCTTCACATGGGATACAACAGAGGATCTAAATAATTTACGATATTCCTAAATATTTCATCTACCTCAATGTATGTTTCAAAATGTGACTTATTGACGAAATGGTGATGGATATCATGTTCAATATGTTGATTGAATTTAGGCTTTCTAGACATGCTTCTCCACTGATTACCCCTTTTTAATTTGCATGTTTGGAGGAATATTCAACAATGTTTCACAGTTTCTCTTGATAATTTTCCACTAGAATCAATTTTTGAGTAATTTATGAGAGCTAGAAGTCCTTTTTCATGTAACAAAGAATTGTTTTTGTCAAATATATTTACTTGTAGCTCAAGTTCATTGCATTTTTTGTCTAAATGAACCATCAAGTTCCTGTTAGTGAAAAATATTTTGACCTCCATCACTGTCTATGTCCTATCCTAAATGTTCATCTCCTCTTGTTCATCTCTGGTTTTGGAGCTAATTATTCTTATGGTTTTCTATGCTTCCTGTTTCATGTGTTCAAGATCAATCTTGACATTTTCAACTTCTAATTTAACTCTCTAAACCAATTCCTCTTGCTTAAAAATGATCTAAATGGATGACCACAACTCTATAATATTACCATTGATATTTTAACAAATGCTACGTTTGGTTTCTACTAACATATGAATTATAAGTGATTCATCCTCATACTTTTGAATTTGTTGATGGAATTTAAAATTATTTTGTAGTTCTGCTCGATAAGCGTTGTCTACCTTAATTTTTTTTCATCCAACCCAGTGAGTGCTTCTATCAACTCCTCCTTTTCTCTATTTGTCACGGACAATTCCCCCAAAGATTTGGATATCTTTTGTAAGGAATATCAGGTTGTCGTTACTCTTGATGTACCTATTACTGATGTTCCTGTTCTTTCCCATTGTTCTTTTTCCTTTAGTAGTGCTTCCATATCTTTGTCCATTTTCTGGATTGGATAATTAAGCTCCACTAATATTGTGAACAAATTGTATTTCTCCATCTCTAAACTAGTGACTTATTTAGCTTGAGGATGTTATGTAGATGGGATTTTGAGTTGGTTTTTGAGTGCTTCAATATATTCATTCTTACTCTTTATTATTTCTTCGACTGTCTTAACATGAAAATGATAATGTCCTAGCATGATAACTAAATATTCCATAAAATTTCTAGTGTCTTTGGTTATAAAAGACATCCTTTCAATATTTAGTTGTGACTAAACATTCCTTAAAGATATTTGTAATTTATAGGTAGTTATGGCTGAGATGGTTAACAATGAATAAATCATCTCACATACTCGTTTGTGAGAATTGATCTGATCTATTGCATGCACATTTTTAGTGCCAGCTGGAAATATTCAAGCCTTATAATCTTCAATAGTCCTAGGGGATGGAATTGTTGGCTAAAAAAAGGGCATTTTAGACTACCCTTTTTTGTGAATAAAATTTAGATAGAAACCTATTTTAAGCTGTGGTAGTTTTCTTCCTAAATTATGAATATGTTGAATCTTTGAGAGCTTTATTTTTCAACCTGATATCTCTATATATTTCATAAATAATTTTACCCTTTGTAGGTACACGAGATTAAGAAGACACAGTTGATGGTGTTATGTCTTCATCATTAATGAAGGGAGCCATTGAACCTATTGAGATAACTCTTTCTTGATCTTCAGCTTCCCATTCTTATGATGATTCTTCTGTAGTTTCATTATCTCTATCATGTTTGATGTTGATGATGATGTTATCCTAAGGGTTCATATTATTTCTTATTTTAAAAACTGAAAAATCATGTTACTCTAACTTAGTGGGAGACATGCCTTCTCTAATTCTTTTAATATATTTATCTTTTAGAATTGGAGTCTGTAAAGAAGCATTCATGAAAACTTGTTCTTTAGCCTCTTTAAAGGTGTTTTCAGTCCACTCTTCTTAGCAAGCATATTTCTTAATATAATTCATTGTTGTATGTGAATATGGAGTGCTATTTTTTTTAACTTTTCACTTTGAAATTATGCCTAGAATATCATAGGAACATGTGAAGCTTGGTTTGAATTTTATTTTTTTCAAAATATCCTCCGCTTCTTTAATTGTTTCTATGGTATTTACAATCTAGGGACCTACATGTAGAAAATTATATATAATATTGTAACAGAACACATAATATATGTGGAAAAAAAACACATAAAAAACATATAAAACAAGAGAGACACATATATATGTGGTTCACCCAACTTGTTCTACATCCACGGAAAGAGTCAGTCCTTTGTTTCTATTATCCAACTAAATGAAGAGACAGAACCTACAACATATCTGATGTAATATCCTCTACTCTCTCACATAGTCCCCTTTGTTATTTTTCGCTCGAAATATACGTCGCATACACAGAAGTAAGACGGTACCCTCTTACAACAAGGGGGTTTACTTATATGGAAAAAAAAAACCATAACTTATACCATCAGATCATCCACCTAATAAATGGCCCAGATTCAATACGAAATTAAAATAGTTTACAAGGAAATTTTACATCTGTTTCTAGCTTTAGGGGCACTGCCCCCCCCGACAATAATCAAATGACGGGTGGCAATGCCGCCCAGGTAAGAAAATCGGTCCAACATGGCGATACATATAAATAAAGAACATAAAAAGGCTCCACACCCAAAACTACATTGTCCTTCAATTTTAACTGTGGCTTACTATTATTAGATAAAAAATGTAACTCATGAATAGTCAACATCTATCTATTGTATTTTAGTCCAGAAACTATGACTAGCACAAATACTAGAAATCTCGAAGGAGGAAGCTCTAATCCATAAATCATGATTTCTATATATTTTGGTACAAGTACAAGTCTCCAAACTTTGACTTCTCCAAAAGGTGTAAAACCTTCTTGATTTCCATTGACATCCTTAGGATTACAAAGAATACACAAAGATGTGTGAAGGTACTTATCCACAAAATATATATTTGAATACTCCTATCGGATATTTCTAATAGAGAGGTCCACTGAATTACTGATAATGAGTTACCTTTATCATCCATCTTCTACCATCGGAATTTGAATCTGTACGTGTGATGGAAAAACACGAGATACTTTAAAACTTATTGGCGTTTGAAGAAACCTTCAGCTTTAAACTTTGTAACTTGATCATGCATGATATGAGACAAGAACTAAATTTAATTAAATTAGATTGAATATTTCTCTCTAAATGAAAATACTGACAAGAATACTAAAACAACTTCATTGACCCACTTGTATGTATATTATCCTAGTAAGAAAGTAACCATACAAATTACTTGGCTTGGCATTATGGGCAAGATAGAAAAAGGGTATGGGGGATATGTTCTAGAAAATTAAACATTCTCTGGTAAAAAACATGCAAAGATGTTGGCTTGCTGGGGGGAGGTAATATTATTGTAAATTTCCATCAATTTATCGTTGGGAAAAGGATGCAATGAGGTATGAGGAGTTATTTGGAAGGCTTGGGAAATAGAAAATAGGACTTCATTGTTGTTTAAAATTACTCCTCTTTGGCTGGGGAGGTATCTGAGATGAAACTAGGAAGGAACTTAGGGAAGTATTGAGTTTGGGGAAAGATGAACTAAGGAAAGAGGGACTCCAAAATGCTCAAATATTCACTATGGTCCAAGAATTTTTTCTTAGCCCAATTGTGGAGCTCATATATCTCAAATTAACACCGATTCTCTACAACTTTGAGCTACGTATTGTTCAGGGGAGTTTTATCAAGGTCAGTGACAAGTGGTATCATGGGATCCTCCTTGGGCATTTTTCCTTCTCCCTTTTTCACTGACATTTTCAATTGTACAAGAAAAATGAAAGATTTGGGTTATGATACTCCTTGTTCGATTACATTTTGTAGATGAATGATTGATGGCTGATGCTCAGTAATGGTAGAAGATTTTATCTGCCAAAATTAAAACAACATCTAAAGGAAATACTTTAGGCTTCTAAGGGTTTCTATAAATGATTCGGTTAGTATCATAATGAAATTCTTCCCATTTAGGGAGAAAAATCATTTAATTAGAGAACAGGTCAATTAAGGGAGATAATTTAATTCTTAATGTTTATTTTTATTTTTGTGAGTGATTTGAATGATAACAGTCAAATGACATTGATGGTGGGAGATGACGTGGATGATCAGAGGATCATGTGGAGTTATCAAAATCAAAGGATTTTGTATATGGGCATGGGGATGATGTATGGAAATGATGGGCATAAAAAGTGAGGGGATGGTGTCTTTTTTTTTTTGGAGGGGGGGAGGGGGGGGTGGGAGGAGCGAGAAGTAGTTTTGGGATGGGACCCCAGAAAAGCCTAAGGAAGTGATAGGACACACAATCGATGTTTTAAAAACTTTATTTCCAAGCGGACCCCCCACCCCTCCTTCTATTATGTTGCGATGGGTCAGTGGGGGTCCGAAATCTATCTCCCGTCATTGATCTAGGTGTGGAAAATCTTCGTCTTTCATAGACTCATAAAAGTTATAATATATGACAAAAATTTCATTTCATATATATTTAATATATGTGAAAATAAGGTTTCTATAAAAAAAAACATTCAAATCATAATTTTATTAATATTTCATGGTGGCATTTAAGCTTGTGCACCTCATGGGATTTCCAGAATTTTTTTTTATTTGTTTCTCTTCACAGACACACACACACATATATATATATATATTACTACCCTCATATTTTATCTTCATTTCTCTATTTATTTTTTTTATTTTTCTTATCAAATACTATAAATAATTTGTAGAATCAAAATATTATTTACAGTATCTCATGGGATAAAAACCATATAATGGTCATTTGATCACTATAATTTATAGGACCCTAATAGGGTCCAAACCCTCTACTTCATCCAGAATGAACAAACCTACAATTAAATTCAAATAAGCACACATATAATAGATATTTCAATGTGCATAAATAAAATACATGTTATATCATCACATTTAAGAATATAAAAAATTAATTATGAGACAATAATAGATCATGAAAAATACTCCGACCTTCGTTATTTATTAAAAAAATTAGGTATGGAAAAGGTATAACCTGATCTAATCCATGGCACCAGTGAAGACTTCCTCTAGATCTGTCCAATACAGGACTCAAAGACCATCTCTATAACAAGTGAAAAACAATTAAATATAAGTATGATGACCACCTATGAAAATAAAAGTAAGTTTTCCTCCAAACTAGGAGTGCAAGAGGCACAGGAAAATCATATTTGATATGTGGAGACAAATGGGTATAATGTCAATATCCTATCTCCTGTTGTCATTAGGCCTACTGAAGTGGTGTATAAATACCACATGAAATTGGTTAATCTATTAGGCCAGAGTCTGGTGTATGTGCGATTTCAATAAAACTCATAAACCCCACCCAAAAACTAGGATATTATTTTATTTTTTCATATTTTAAAGGTATACACATTTCTAGTCTTATAGGATCCTCATATGTATGTGATTTAGTTGCATATTGAATTTGAAGTATCATTTTTTAGTATAATACGAAGTATGTATGGGAAAAGGCTTCCCACAGCCATACAAGACCATCAGATCTAGAGGAGTGTTGAATAATGTTATAACAAGAAGAAAGTAAAAATTCGACATATGCACAAAGGTTTTTAGGATGGACAATGAGAAAGGGGGAGACATTCTATGTGGTGGTATTTTCATCAATGAAAATCAATGTTTAGTGGTGTAGTCATAATTTCGAAAGGGGGGAATTGTTGAGAAAATATTTTTCATTGATGTCAAATATTAGTCACTTATGTCATGTGATTCAACTTTATAGGTTTTTTTCTCAAGTGATATTTTTGAGCAGGTTGGAATTTGTAGTTGGTTGTGTAAAGCTCATGAGGGATCTTGATACGTTTTTTATCATTGCTCTCTTAATGAGCGTTACTCTGTATTTTTATGTGAAAGATGAAGTGAATATGTTTGAACTAATTTCTACCTCAATTCCTCCACTTTGATGAGGAAAATAAGTGTTTAGTTTGAAAATACTCTAAGATATCTTTCTAGTCACGATATATCAAACTTGATCTAACTAGGAACGAGTTAAGGGAGAAATAAGGTTGAAGTTTGGAAATTTACGTAGGGCTCTAACTCATCAATTTTCTAGATCACACTTCATTCTATTAATGATAGGTTTTGTTAAGGGTTAATCTGATCTAATCAATGATTAACCTTGGTACCCATCCCCATGTTTCTAAATGGAATCAACTAATATGATTTCTCTACTACTAGATAACTCGATGTGATACATTTTTTATTTTCATAATTACTAACTTATATTATATTATAGTGTTGTTATTATCATCAAAACATTAATAAAACAATAATATCAACAATGCATAAGAACATAGGATATGGGTTGTAAGTGAGAACCAAAACCTCTCCACTTCAGAAGAAAACCCACAAATATATTTTCTTCTTATAGATTCTACAAATGACAAATTGCAAGACATATAGACCAATAAGAAAACCCTTCGAAGGCCATTTTTGAACTCCTTTATGATGTTATTCTTATGTCCAATTCAAATCCAGTGAAATCTCTTCTAGCTACACAAATTTCACCCCTAGCTACAAAATTTCAGCCTCCACTACAGGTCTAAAATTTTCAATCCCTACAACAACTAATACTTCCTCACATTTGAGGATTTTCGGGACTTCTAAGGCTTTCCTTAACCTTTTCTTGAGATTTTTATTATTGTGGGGTTTGTAGGTGATCTAATGTAACTTCTTATTACAATTTCCTTAACTCTTGATCTTGCATGGGAACCCTAGGCATCATTCATCACACATGAGAGGGAGAGAATGAAACAACCCAAAAAAATTTATTTATCCTTCTTCAATAGACTTCTTTTCCTCCTTCTTCACTTTGATGATGAGATGATGAGTGAGTGTTCATAGGAGGTCAATTTACATACTATATATAGGGTTTCAAGGAGGAAAAAATACCCCAATGAGAATGAATTCATAGCTGCCAGGGAAACTTCGACTTAGAGGGTACTTTTACAATTTTAAATATAAAATAATTATTTTTCACAAGTTACAATATGTATAATTTGATATTCTTCATATGACAATGTCTCTTTTGACTTATTTGTCCTAGGAGAAACCCTAGAAGCACTCAAGGGATGTTTTTCCTCTAAATAAAACACTTTCGTTGAGGAACTCCATTATTTTTAGGATTATATGTGAGTATCAAATCCTCTTAATCTCAGCCACCTTACAGAAATTTATGAGTTCCTTTGATGTGTACTCTCATCCATTGTCAAATATTAGTACCTTGATCCTCCTTTACATAAATTTTTCTAGTTCAACATTGAATTCCTAGATTTTTATAAATAATTCATCCTTGGACTTGATCAAATAGATCAATTTTTTCCTTCAGTGGTCATCAACTAATATTACATAATATAAATGATCTCCAATAGAATTTGTCGACATAATACTACATAGATAATAATTAATGAGATAAAATACTTCTTTTGACCTAGAAGCACTACTTCCAAATGGTCTCTTAACATTTTTACCTAATGCACATCTCATGCATACTCCTTCATGATCATCCTTGAGTTTAGAGATGCCATTCACCATTGAATTTAGAGTTCGTAATATTTTGTAGTTAAGGTCTCCAAACCTTATATTCTAAATTTCACATGGGATTACTTCAATGTGAACCAAAGCTTAATAGATAACGATCAAAAATCAATAGAGTCTTCCTTAATGAATGAAAATGATATCTAAATTTTTGTAGCTAAAGATTTTATCCCAAACCAAAACTATACCATTTATAAAATAAACTATATCTTCCTCGTCTTCTAGACGTGAAATAAAAAGTAACTTATTTTACAAACTCAATGTTTTTCAGATTATGTTTCCTTCATTTTCTAACTACAACGTGGTTCATCAAATTCCTCTTACATGATAACTCTACTTATCACCAAGTTCAACCTAGTAGGAATAATTTCCTCTTTATAATGTATTGACTCGTTTGTTCTCACCTGTCATATGTCTTGATGCTCCACTATCTATTACCCAAATACTCTCATCTCCAAATGTCCCTGTATGCGTTTTGAATAACCCTTTGTTCTTTATAGAATTCTTAGTCATAATATGCTTGATTGGTAATGGGAGATTCCAAAATTCCTTGATACCTTGCTTGAGATGAATTGTTATTGTAGACCATTTTTTCAAGGATGTATTTATCTTCAACATGCCCTTAGCTAACAGTAGCTCTAAAACAATGTGGATGAATCCATAGGGTTGCAAATAAGATGATTTCTCCTCTGCTTGATAGTTTCTTGTGATGAATTTTTAATTTCTGTGATTATTATCTTCTCCTCATATTATTATGTTTTTTTTCATAAAAAAATTACCAAAACAAGAAGATTAGAAATACAAAATAAAATAGGATATATGATTCAAGCTAGAGCTAAAAAATCTCTAATTAGGAGGAAAACCTCCAAATCTCTTCTCTTCTTATAGATTCTTTAAATTAAAAATTCAAAGACCTCTAGACCAACACAAATATTGTCTTAAGACAAATTCTGAACTCCTTGATTATGTGTCTCCTTTTTCCAATTCAAACATAGTAAAATCTCTCTGAACTAGACAACATTGACCCCAAACTACATAACTTTCACCCTCCACTACAAGTTTAAAAAGTTTAGCCCCTGCAACAACTATTGTTTCCATACGTGTGACTATTTTTAGGGCTATGAAGGCTTTCCTTCAAATTCGCTTGAGATTTTAATTTTTATAGTTTTTTTAGGTGATCTAATGGACCTTCCTATGACCTTGTTTCTATGATTTCTTCAAATTTGGCCTTGCAACAATCAATCCCTGGCCTTCCTTCTAAGCACATGAGAGATAGAAAAAAAACCCAAATTTTATCCTCCCCCATTCTTCCTTATTCACTAGAATTATTCTACTCCTTCATTACTGAAATGATGATATTATGAATGAGTTTCCACATGAGGTCAAGTTCCCTCCTATATATAGTCTTTCAAGGAGGAAAACAAGCCCTAACAAGGGTGAATTCTTATCTGTCGGGTCGACTTCATCTTGAAGGGTATTTTGATATTTTAAATAAAAAAATTATTATTATTAAAAGTTAAAATGTACCCAATGGGATATTATTCATATGAAAACAACTCCTTTTACTTCTTGATCTTAGGAAAAATGCTATAAGATCTCAATTTGTGCTTGACCTCTAACTAAAAAACCTTCAACATGAAACCCATGCTACAAAGATAACAATAACACCCCATAGCCTTATATGGTTCATAATTTTGATAAAATAAAATCACCCACGGGCTAAAAGATGAGGATTGAAAGCTATTATTACTGAGTGCTGCTAGAGTGATTAGTTCTTGATATGGTGGTAATGATAGGTGGGAGTTTTAGATAGGTTGACAAAGATGAGTTTCTGGGAAAGTTAACTAGATAATGTGATAATATATCTAGTCATGAAAGGTGTATCAATGTTGGTTAATTAAGGTTAAGATATCTTAACAAGGGATAAGACTTAATCCCTACAAATGTGGACCTAGGTTTATGTGAAGTTCACTTACCAAAATGGCCCACTTATCTTGGGACTGGGGTGATACGGAACATAATTGATGTGGCTAATAAGCTGAAGTGGAACATTGTCCCCATGAAATGTGGCAGGTGGAACCAACCATTTTGGGTGGCCAAGTAGCCTAATTTTAGGTTAAACATGACACCACCCAATGGATGCCACTTTCCATGATGACATTGGGTAAAGGTAGTAGTTACATGGAAAGTTAGTTAGTGAGATTTAAGTCTTGTTACTAGAAATATTATGTGGGGTTGTCTATAATATAGGTATATATGTTGTAATAGCTGGGGCACAAGGAAGAATCTAAGGTCCCTGAGGTTTTTTAATGATCATTTAATAAAAGGGGTCATAAAATTATGTTTTGACCATTGATCAAATCTAAATATGTGGATTTTTAATTGGAATTATTTATGGGTTCAACTAATTAGTGATAAGGAACTAAATGTTGAAGGTTATAGTTATGGGTTATGGTCACATGTAATCAAGAGTTAGCTTGCAAAGATCGGGGCAAAAATATGGAATTTGTGCACCAAATTTGGTTAAATATTGGTTTATAGGAGTGATAGAGAGGAGGGAATAAATATAAATATATAGTAATGAATACTAAGAAAGGTTGGGTTACTATGCCTAAATTAGTGTGATTATTGTTGATGCGAGTAACCCATTGTCCATTTAGAGTTGAACAACTAGTTCGATTTATATGATGAAAATATCGGGGGAACTAAGAAGTAGGTGTGAGTAAGTGAGAATATGTCTAATTAATATAATAAAGTTTCTATAATATATTGTACGTTTGTGTAGATATTTTATATATGGAAGATATTATGCTATTAAAGCTAGAGTGAATGTTTTTTTAACTAAAATAGTTATTTATAAGTATAGGAATCGCAAAACGTCTAAGTTTGAAAATTAGATCAACTAATAGTTCTGATATTCCATTTCATGTTTCTTCGCGCAAATATTATAAAATAGTTATTCCAACAAGTTTAGGATTGTAGATATGGGGGTGTTGGTGTCTACTATGAGTTGGTGCTCACAAAAATTGTTGTAAATTTAGGTTGAAGCTTGACTTTCCACCATAATAGAATAATACTTACAATTTTATGTATATAGGTTTCGATGTTACATTCTTGTTCAACATTTCAAGTGAATTATGATTTGTTGTGTTATCCAATAACCTAGCAAATTTCCAAGATAAATTAGTTGTTGAGGTTTTAATAGTAGTCATTGAGTCTATAGTCGACTTTCATAAGGTGAAGGCTTAAATAAAGAAATTTGGAATTCTAATTATGCCTCAAATAAAGGAAGACATTATATGGGGATTTCTAGGTGGTGACCACTAGTTCCAACCCATAATTTATGGGGCTAGTGTTTTTATTTATCTAGATAAACACTTGGTAAAATAGATTGGGTTCTTGCCTAGAAGTGGAAGAAATAATGTCGCTGAATTATCAATGTTGTTGGTATTATTATATGTTACAAGCTATGACGTGGTAAGTAAATTGTGAATGTTAAAAGATTCAAAAGGTATTGGTTGATTTAATCTATAATACAATTTTAATTCTTTCTTGTCATATATTTCATATCATTTAGGAAGTAAATAAAGAGACTATGAAATTGAAATCGTAATAAATTAAACACATTTTAAGGGAGTTGAAAAGTTTTACGAATCGTCTTTCCAAGGAATCATTTCAAATCTAATTGCATAAATTTGATATTTTTGAATTTTTTGATGACCATGTTGTAGATATAGTGGTCATAAAATACTAGCCATAATACTATTCTTGTCTTCTAGACTATGTTGTTGATTAAATTTTCCTAAAGTTAGACTTTACTGAAAGGAAAATATATAAACTCTAAAGCGTTTTTTTTTTTTGGGTAAATAAGAACGAGCGATTTTAAACCCTCTAGAGTTTTTTTGAAGGACATACTATATTTTTTTGTCTTTTTCCTTTGGAAAATTTTTATGTAGAGCTAAACCTAACATGTCATGACAACGTCTATTTTCATTAAAGAAATTTAATTTACTTTTTTCAGATATATATATGGCCATTTTATAGAGAGAGAGAGAGAGAGAGTATGGCCATTTTAATGGAAACATAATTTCCATTTAGAGGAAAAGTATTTTTGTATGACTTGCACCGAGTGAAAAAATATTGACTTGGGATAAAGTTTAGAAGAGATACACTCTATGAAAGTCGTAGTGTTTGGTAATTTAATTGTTATTTAAATTACTTGTCATTAAATGGTAAAACCCACGGTTCATGAATTTGCGATGTAGACATGCATAATATATGGTAGAAATGAACTTTCAATTTAAGAGTAAATTAACCTATTGAAATCATGACCAACGTATTCAGGAAAAAATTTAAGATCTGTGTCCACAATTTGTTTCTTAAAAGCCTCAAATTCAAAACCAGGAAATAAATATTTTAATCTATAAAACTTAAATAACAATTGACATGAAAGTAAAATACTCTATTGACATGAAAATATATCTATTATAGTGATATGAAAGTAAATATATCGTAGCAACAATAAATTAAATGTATTCTAATGACTTGAAAGTAAGTTTAATCTAGAAATAAACAAATCGTATATTAAGAAAGCATGGAATTCGTAAACTAACTATTATGAAAACAATGATCGATCAATTGAAATTACTAATGCATGCATTTTCAAATTAGAATAATTCATGAGTATCTATCAAGAAAAGTGTAAAACAACATATCTGTGAAGTGAGATAACGTTTAGTTCTACAAAAGAACAGAAATGGAATGAGCATGAATGAATGTAAACAATGCATCCCATCAAAAGAATTAAAACAAACATAAAGATACAAAAAAATATAAAGCATTAGGATACATCTCATATTCATTAGGTGGTCATCCCAAAGTGCACAAGAGGTGGAAATTTGATCAAACTATTGATAAAACACCAAATGAAGGTGCACCCATATCAAAGTGAATTACAAGGGTATTCATAAGAATAGTTTCGATCCTTAACATCAAAATTCTATATTGAGCATGGAAATAGCTCCCAAACATTTCACACCTTTTGAGACAATTAGGCACACCTATTTATACATAATGTAAGATAACTAACTCATAAACATATATCCAAAAGCCTCTGTTAGATCTAAAAATATCTCATGTGTTTATAACTATTTGTTGACATCTACAAGTTAGCACCTCTTCATATCCTCACATAAACCTCTCTAAGTCTTGAGAGGAAACACTTAAGAAAAATTCCATGATATTTCTCAGACACCAAAATGTTGGGTGATTTAATTGCTAGTTAAATTACTTTTCATTAAATTGTCAAACAGGGGATTTGTCAACATGCAAGGTATATATGCACAATATATGATAGAAACCAAAATTATATTTAAGAGTAAATATAAGTATTTATATGTTTACAAAATTATTCATGAAAGTTTTCTAAGATGAATATGCACACAATTATTTTTTTAAAAACCTCAAATTCAAAACATGGAAATAAAACATTTAATATATAAAATTGAAATGAAATCGACATGAAAGAAGAATTACTCTATTAACATGAAAATAGATCTATTATATTTACATGAAATTAAATATATCTTAACAACAAGTATGTAAATCTATTCTAGTGAATTGAAAGTATGTTAAATCTAGAAAACAACAAATTATGTACTAAGAAAGCATTGAATTCTTAAACTATGAAATTTAAAGGCAACTTATTATGAAAATAATGAGAGGCCAATTTAAATTACTAATGTGTGAATTTTCAAATTATAATCATTCATGAGTATATATGAAACAAATTGGAAAACAATGAATATATGAAATGAGACTAATAACACTTAATCCTATAAAAGAACATAAATGGAATGAACATGAAATAATGTAAACAATGTATCTGTTAGGTCCCCATATTAGTAGTGTTGTCCATTATTGTTATTAGTGTAGCCCCCTTATTGTTATTGTTATACCCATATAATCTCCATATTCTTATTATTTTTCCCTTACATTATTATTATTAGGTCGGCTGGGATTATATTGTGACCCAATGGACTCCTATATATAGAAGGAGGTTATGCCTTTTGTATCATCCAAGAATTGCTCATTTATGTAAGGTATTGGAAGTTTCCCCCTCAAAGTGGTTGATTTCTAAGGCGTTGATCTCTCTTTTCTTCTATTTTTGGAGCTGGTTTCATAAATTTTTGTATCAGAGCTTTGGATTCTAGGGTTTCACTGCTCCAAATAGGTCATCATGGAATTGGCTCTATAAATATTTTTCTACGAAGGTTAAGATGATAAATATTTTACAAAGATAAGCGGAAATCATGAGGATTTTCCTATAAAAATTTCAGACATTTGTTTGCAATATTGTCGAAGATATGATCTGTGGAAGTTAGGGTTGTTTCAGGCTCCCAAATTTCACCTAAAAAATGAAATCATGGCATTTGCGATATAAATTTGTTTCTATGAAGGTTCAGAAGCGGAAATTTTTATACAAAAAATCCAAAATCTAGATGACATTCATGTAGCAATTTCAGATCTTGGGTTGCAATATTTTCGGAGATATGATTTGTGGAAGTTAGGGTTTTTTCAAGCTCCCGAATTTCATGTAAAGTACGTGACTATGAGAAAATCGTCATAACTCTCTCTCTGAGAGTCAAATTTGTATTTTGTAAAAATTGGCTACAAGCACATGGACTTTATTTTTTTGCGTACGAATTTCAGAGCCGATGGAGGAAACAATGACATGTGGTACGCCATACAATTTTTCTCTATTGAACAAGTCCATAATCAGGTCATTGTGGTGATCAGGCTTAATTTTGTCTTGAAGAATCCAAATTAGGTCAGACCTGTGGCATTCAAAAGAAGATTCATAGGTCTAATATAGGGCCAAATTTTAGATATATAAGATCCTAAGTCACAAAGATAATTCAGTTTCAATATCCATCTCCTCAAAATCAAGAAAAAGGTGTGTATTTTCTTTTTTCAAATTTCATACGTCTTGTGTGAAAAATCAGTTTAACGTGATTCTAAGGGTATATTGAAGAATATATATCATTATTCAGTTGTAAAATTCTAGCTAAAAATAATTCAACACGCATTAAGCCTTCAAAAGGCTCTATTATGACTCATGAAGAGGAAGAAGCACACCATGACATATAAAAATTACAAGAGCAAGTGCACCAGTTCACTCTCGTAAAGAGAGTGAAATAGTAAAACAATAGTGTAATGATATAGTTCACAAGCTTACAAACGCTATTACGGTGAGTAATTACACTGAGCCAGGTTACGTCTATGTCTATTTTGGAAAAAATCTTTCCAAAACTTTTGGATTCATTATTAATTTAAGTATTCTGATTCTATTCCGTCATAATGGAATTAAAATAGCCGAGGGTGTTTTTGGTGTAACTTTTAGTCTTATCTCACTATTTTGAACTATCATTGATAGTGAGTTCATTTATATATATGTCATTGTTCTTAGGTTTTCTCCACACTTTCGTCTCATTTTTATGATTCAATTATGTAGAATTTCTACTAAACTATACCTCTCTGTATATTCTTACAATATTGAATTTATTCTAATGTTTCCAAATGAGAAATTTCTAGGTTTGTAACCTCATCTTCATAACTTATTATTCATTCCAATTTTTGTTTTTTTTTCAAGTATTCTTTGAATTTTCTTCAAGTTTTATCTTTAATGAGAATTTCCTTTGTAATTTTTCTCCAATTTACTATTGAGTACAACATTGGGGACAATTCAAACTGATTATGGCTTCATGGTATTTTTAGAAATGCTTTTCTTCAATTTCAATTAGAATTTGATTTTATAGTTATGTGTTTGTAATATTTCACTCTGTTTTAAAGTATTTCCTTTACGAGAATACTTTCTAAGTTCGTTGTGTTAATATTTTAGTAACAAAATTTAGGATGTTTGAGTATATATTCTATAAGTCTGTTCTAATGATTTCTATTTCAAACGTATTTTAATTTTATGAATATTCATTCATAAAATACACATTGTGGTTATTAAACCCTTATATAATTAAATGGTTGTCTCTAATTTTATAATTTCAACTTTTGAATATACTTCAAACCAATCTTCACACATGCAATTATTTTGTGTATAGTAATATTCCTACTGCATCGCTGTTTAGGATTTTATCCTTTTGGTTAAGGTACTTTGTTTTATACATTCACTTTCTGCATTAACTTAGAATAATATGGATTAAAATAATATGGATTTAATTTATTCAGAATTTTATTAATTCCCTCAATTAATAAAATTAACTTTTGTAGAGGACTAATTTCATTTATTCCCAGATTATCAGAGTTTCTCATTTACACTCTACCAACGAGAAGAAACATACACTTCTTTCTATTTTGTTAGTTTACTTTCCTATTCCTCTTTTGTTTCGTCAAATTTCTTCACTAATGATTTTACGTATTTTTAATTGCAGATTTAATACCACTGTCTAACCAAGAACATTGAGGTAATAATCTCATTTTTAAATTTTATTTTCCTTGAGTTAAATCTTTCCGTCTTTAAATATATTTTAAGGACAAGTTGTATTCATTTCATCTAACTTGTATTTTTGTATGTACAGGTACTCCATCTAATTCCTTGTACATGCTTACAATTTAATTGATCCTCTGTAATTTTATGAGTACTTCATTATCTCATTCATTGAAAGTATATTATGGTTTATTCTATACATGTTGGTCTATATCACTTTTAATAATTCGGCTTATATAATTATGAACTGTATTTAAATGTATAATCCTATTATACAGTTTAATTGGAACTATGAATTTTGTCTATAATTTATGACATAACTAAGTAAAATACACTATCCTGGCTTACATTATTACAGTATTATATTATGCACTCATTCTCAGAAATTTAACTGAATTTTACTTTCATGTATGTGTTTTATTCAGTTTAGTATTTTGTGCCAATTCTGAGAAAATCCAATAATTTGTATTTGTATCTAAAATTATTTTATGATAACAATTCTTTTTTGGAATTCACATAGTCATGTCAATATTAAATTATTGATAAATACACTAAATTTACTTCTCTATAATGTATTTATCTATATTTTATGTTTTACAGTAATATTATTTATCACCTAACCTCAAATTTAAACCTATTACTGGGGTTTATACATTCTGAGAGTTGGTGTATAATTCTACTTGTTTGTGTAACCATACAGATCAAGTAATGTTTCTATAGTTGTTTCTTGTCAAATAAATCAGACTATATAAATAAATTTTATACAGAAATTCACCATTTTATACAATATTTAGTAATATATAAAATTAACTTTCTTTCACACCTCCTTCTAACCGAATTAAACCATTATTCCATACAATTAGCTAATTTCAAACCTCTTCTATACTAAAATATATAACAAAGAATTGAATTTCTTTGTGCATACCAATTTCAGTTAGATTATTTTCCACCCACCCTTGAGCTTTCTGTCGACAACTCCTCCCGAGCAGAGACTAATTCCTCCAAAGTGTAGACAACCTCTTTTCTACTAAGGAATGGCTTATTTAAGATTTTTTTCCCCTCAACATGTTTCCATAACTCCGTCTAGTTAATCAGGATGTTTTTTTTCTTTTTTCCTCTGATTTCCTTTTGTGTTTTCCACAAAAGTACTATAAAACTCTCTTTTTCCTCTTTCTAGTTTTATTTCACCTCTTCTTTTTAGATTTCCACTTTATTGAGGTATTTTTTTAGATTCTTATCTCCAACATAATATTTAAATTTACTGTATTTTCTCCAAATATTTTTGGATAATCTGGGAAAGACTTTGAAATCTCATCCATCCTCATTGACTTGAAATCTTGGTCTCCATCTATACTCTATCCTTTGCACAAGAATTCGAATTCCACATTTATTAAATTTAAAAGAATAAAACATGTCCACAATAATTGTTTTCCTTTAGGTCCACTTTACATTTACGATTGTTCAATTGTCTAATAACATCAGTAAAAATAGGGATATTACACCTATTATGACTGACTAGGCGTATTCAACAACTTATTTTTTCCTCATTAAACTCTTGAAGAATATGAAACGAGCTCCAAAGACCATAAACAATGCATGTTGTCAAACGAGTAACTTTGATGCAAAGTTAACTGGGCTTTACATAGTATCATTTATATTATAAAAGAGTTTTTTATTTGTATATTATTTATGTATATTCTCATGTTATTTATTCAAAATAAATAACATTTGGTGGTTGATAATATATTAAGAAAGATATCCAAAAATTAAACCATTAACACTTCCACAGGGATTTTTGTTTGCAAGAATTTAGAATATTTTCAAACATACCCCTCAAGGTTTCTGACTGATATTGTCTTGAAACCCAAAGGAATTTAAAAATGATATGAAACAAAATAAAAAATTAGCATTTTCAAAGATATTGGGACAAACATTCCATCAATCCAAGAAGAAAATCACTTCTTTGCTACCTATAAAATTTGTGCTTCAGAACATAGATTCAATTATCAATTACAAACCCAAAATTTACTTGAGGACATCACCCATTTTCACCTTGGTCATCATACTTCTCACACAAGTCTAGCTCTCCTCCAACATAAGGGAGGAATGCATGATAAGCCTAGATATTTGTCCTTCAAATGCTAAAAAACATATTTGCAATATGAGACCCTCAAAACCATTGCCATCCTTATCCTTCCTCCATATTCGTTCCATATTTATCTCTGTTTACATCCCATAGTCAAAGTCCTTACATTGATGTTATGAGGTGACAAATTTCCAAGTAATATCTTGGAATTCAAATGGGAAGCATAGGATTTCCCCTCTTGCTCCCATGTTTCTTTCCTTTCCTCCCCTGTTTAAAGCTTGGCTCGTATTTGCTATCTGAATTCTTCAGATCCAATGGTTTCGTTGTTTCAAAGATGAAAAGGTGTAGCATATCTGCTCCAAAATATTTTAATTCTTCTAGTATGTACCAGGACATGTTGACATGCATCAAGATAAAGTAGGACCAATTCACTTTGGGAAGTTGTTGGGTGTAATAATTACACTTAAGAAAACTCCTCAACACTTAATTTGTCAACCCGTGGGATTCGTAAACTTAGAGATGAAGCACAGGAAATGACAGAGATGGTATGAATATTCCTAATATAAATCCCTACTTTCTTTAAGGGAAAGATTGTAAAATTAAATCAAAATAGAAAAGGCAACTTGAACCATCAAAATAATCTAAGACTTGGAACATGGAAGAATGTATTTGCAAGAGGGAATTAAAGATAAAATGCAATCACTCCAACTAATGGTTGTTTTAATCTACTGAATGTGTGTGTTTTCCGTAGCAGATACACTTTAGCAGTCTTATCAGATGGGCCCTTAGACCTGCTTCTTTAGAGATTTCCTTCTTGCACAATCTGTCCTGCACTAGTGCTTGCACTAGTGCAGGAACAGAGATTTATGTAGAATGTATAAATGGTGTCTTTACTAAAGGTTTTCTTACTTTATGCAAGGGCTCAAACTTTCCAAGGTACACAGCAATCAGATATCGTGGCAAGAAACTAGTTCTTGCACCAGATTAGAGCTTCCTCCACTTAGTATTTAATTCTTAAATAAGTGTTATTTATTGCAAGTGTTGTTGTATTGTTAAATTGAATTGCACACATAAAAAAGTGAATGTTTCTGATCTTAACAGGGTGCAACAATAAAGAAACAATAAATATACATTTATCTTGTCATAAGCATTAAATCCAAGAAAGAATCTTGCGAAAAAGTAGACTACAAAATCTTGTTGCATCAAAATAATGTGCATTGGTGCAGGTTCATTTCTGCTTCTTGGACCAGGTGGGAATATTGTTCAAACAGAATTGTAGAAAAATGAAATATCACACCAATCTATATTGGTGCAGGTTTGTTTCTCCTACTTGTACCAGGCGGAGGAAAACCAATCTGAAATCAAGTGCAGGAAAGTAAATTGTAGGGAAACAAAATGTATCTACTTCACACAATGGATCTTCTTGCACTCAAACATGAATACATGTGCTTGAATTTAAATCACACTTGATAATATAAACACAAATTATAGGAAAAACAGGAAATGGGTAAATGTCCTAGGCTGGCTGGACCCTAGCTAACCAACGTGTTTCCCTCTTTAAATAAAAATGATGTTCAATAGTTTAATCAATTCACGAGCTTAAAGATAGAAACGCAATTTCTGAAACATCAAGCGGAGCTCCCTTTTATTAATTCATTGAGGAAAATACATGAGTGAATACATTATCCATCCCTGATTCGGGCGATAACAAAATAGCCCGTTACAGCTTTTCTATTCTCTTTTTGTTATAAAAATTTTCTCAATAACTTCTCTCCCTAGTCCTATTAACATTTTACATTATATAGGCCATTGGAAAAAGGAAAAAATAGGTCCTTTAATTGATTACATAACCAAATGCAGAATTTAGTTTCATCCTTCAAAATAAGATGGTTTTGCAAAACTAACCATTGCTAACCAACTTTCACCCTTCACGGATTGGTCTCGGCTGCCTTTGAATCACTTTGATGTCGTGGCTGAAGTGTCTCAAGACAAGGCGGTGGTTGAGGAGGTTCCGATCTGCTGCAAAGATTCACTGTGCTGGCAATGGTGGATGATCCGATCTTGCACTAGGATCAGTGGTCACGGTAAGTGCTATAACTACCAAACAAACATAGGAGATATCAATAAGTTACAAATAGTGATTAAAAGTAAGAAACCATGTAATAAATTATTAATAAATTCTAAGTTGAATTAAAAGTATGAAGAATAAATTTTATACAAAATATGTCACCGTGCATGGACTCGTGCAAGATGAGGGTGCAGAAAAGGGGTAAAACAGAGGTAAATGGTTATGATTTAGGAAAGGGAAAATGGCATAAAGAGAGAAAATTAGGGGGCTAACATCCTCCTATCCCTAAGTTGTTGTGTGTCCTCAGACAACTCTTTGCCTTTGCAAAAAACCTTCAAAACTTTGAGCGTTCCAGTTCACTCCTGCTCTGGCATACTATCATCAGTCTGCAATATTTCAGACTTTTTCCTTCCGATGTTCTTCAATTTCTTCATCACCATTTTAAGTCACCTAAAACATTGCGCAGCACGGTACTTCCACACCCTCACTTATCCTTTCTTTTTCTGGATCTTTGCTGTTAACTTTTCTTCACTTTGTTATTTATCCTCCTGCACTTTAGCCATGAGCTTCTCTAAGTTTTGCACTTGAAGCTCCAGTTCGACTACTCGAGCAACGAGAGTTACCAAATATTCTTCGTGTTTTGTCTCGACATGGGCTGTGTCTTCCTCAGGGACCTCAATATCACTCATGGTTTCAGAAAAATCTTCTTCTTCTTCTTTCTCTTCTGGTTCTTCTTCTTCTCCTTCTTGCTCTTCTGAGTCTTCTTCATATTCTTCTTCTTCTTGCACTCGTGCAGGAGGGGATTCAACGTCCTATGGGGACTATGTTTCTTCACTTGCACTCGATTCCTCATTCTTTTTCTGGGCATTTTTAATAATATTGGCCAACAGGGTGTCGTCATCAACTTCCAAAAAATTTTCTCCATCCACAAGGACTGACAGTAAGTCATCTTCTTCGTGGGTCTGTGCTTGTGCTATTGTTGAAGAAGGATTCCCTTCGCCTGTTGCACTAGCTATATTATTTTTCTTTGGAGATGGGCCCTTTTCTTCTGTTGACTTCACGGGTCATTTCCTTTTTTCACTAGTGCAAGAAAGACTTCCCTTTACACTCAGACCCTTGTTTGTGCTGGCAGGGGTCTCTATCTTCTTTCCGGTAGCTATCTTCTTATGCAGCTAATTTAACAACACCTCCTAGGTCATACCTTTAATTTCCAACTGCTTCTGAAGAAAAATATTTATCAGTCCATGGTGATATAGCTTCTTATCGGCCTGGTCAGCCCGTGTGCCCTGCACACTATTGGCCATATTTTCCAAGCTCTTAAGCAAAAAATAATGGAAATACATTATCCACTGGACATGTCGGTCAGCTTTGAAATTTTGCAACATCCTGAAATGATACACAAAAGTTAGGGAATATCTCCCTTCACAAGTTACAAAATTTTGTAGGATGAAAAGGAGGTCCCGCCACTGTCCCAGTAGGGCACTACGTAGAATTCCTTTCTTCGAATATACCTTCATGTCCTTGTCAATGACAAAATGATACCATTTCTTCTTTTCTAGCTTATTATTTTTAAAGTACTTCTCACCAGTATTTTCCAACCCTGTCACTGCTGCTATAAACTCTTTCATGACCTTGAATTTTAGAGGCTCGATTTGTACTCGGTCATTTTTGAAAATTTTAGTGAACTGTAGGGCCACTTCACAGTTGTGCCCGTCAAATTTTTGTAAAAAATGAAGAAAGGTTGAGTCTCGCAATAGTGCAAGACTATTGTGAAACTCAGTATTTTTTTCTACCTCACTGGGAGAGGAGGGCTCACTTCGAACAGGCAGCATCGCAGCTTAACAGTTATGAACAGTCAAAAAAAAAATTACATGCAATCATATGGAAAAATAGTTCTTATAAATGGGGATCCAACCATCCACCATCCCTTCCATCTTATCACCCACTTATTTCACTGAAATAGTCGCGGATGCGTGACATATTGAGATCGTACTGGACTGGGGCTTGCGGCGAAATTTTAACGACTATGTGAGGTAATCATTATGAGTGAAGGATGTCTAATATCATGACAGAAAGGGGGTAATTATGTTCAAGAAATGATTAAACATTTCCGCACTACTTCATAATTTAAAAAAAGAGAACTTTAACATTTATTAAAAAAATGATCATGATTCTTAACTTAAAAAACATTTTGTACTTTAAATAATTTTCTCCTAGTTAATATGATAGCACAAGGACTCATCAAATAAGTGAAAAAGGCTTCTTGTAAACTTTTATGATGACCACTTTCCTATGGCATATGCTTATGAAAAGAACAAATTGTACTATGTCTCTGACAGGGTGCATGCTTGCATCGATCTGTTTACACCGCTTTAACTAAGTTGTTCAACTCGTACCATTCTACTTGCATTATTATATAGGACAATATGCTTTCACTAGAGCGAGCATATTCTCTGAAAAAAGAAAATACGGAATTTAAGTAAAATGCACGCTGGACTTCCAACATGGTTTCCTTAGCTGGTAATGGAAATTTTCTTCACCCTTTCTTGATGCTTCAGAGCATATATTTTTTCTCTTTGTGTGCGAGATCTTGCAATGAATTTGTGAGGGAACAAAGAAGTGGGAAAATGGAAATTTCAGAATGGGAAGGAATCCTGTTACAGGGATTTTGGGAATAGCTCCACAGGAGGGGATAAATAGAAGTGGGATAGGGAAAAAAATGCAAGGGAAAGTGGGGTTTTTATGAAGCAGATAGGATAAATTCAGAAGAATGTAGGAAGGTTAATCATTCTAGGATTGAAGAATAAACTGAGGGAATATTACGAAATGGTAACTGGACTAGTGCAAGAAAAATAACTACAACGAGAATTAAGCGTTACTTGAAATAAAAATTTCCATGCTAATTACCCCAATTGTATAAACGTTGGTTCTGTTGGATCTTCTTTTACTTGGTGGTCGCTAGCATATCTGAATATCAAGCAACATTCTCTTTTTATTACAAATTTTTGACCTTCCTACTAGCAAGCTAGCTTTCAGGTTGATCCTTCTGCAATCATATCAACGAACTTATTTTCATAATTATAGGAAAATATTTTTTCTTTACTTTTTATTATATATATATATATATATATATATATATATATATATATATATATATATATATATATATAGATATATATTAAGAAGAAGGAGAATTCATGTTTTCAAAAGGTTGGTATTATCATTCACCACTACCATCTTGAATTGTTGTTGGACTTACTATGTAAAATCTTTCCTGGCAAGTGGCTGAAAATAATTATTTAATCTATGTCCATTTACCAAAAATATTGAATTTTGTCCATTAATAGCTTTAACTTCTACTGCTCCATTCTCAAATAATCGGATCACTTCATAAGGTCCCATCCAATGTGTATGGAATTTCCCTTTAAATATTTTAAATCTAGAATCATAAAGGAGAACCCAATCACCTGGTTGGAATTTCATTTTCTGAATAGACTTGTCATGCCACCTTTTGCGTTGTTGTTCAATTAGTATGTTCCGCTGAACAAAATCCCTACAAAATTCATCTAATTCATTTAATTGGAGAAGACACTATTGTTGTGCCTCAGAGAGATCTAGTCCTAACTGAACTGCAGTTCTGAAAGTTTTGATCTGGAACTCAATTGGTAACAGAACCGGTTTTCCATATATCAGCTCATATGGTGTATGTCTTGTGCTATTTCTCCAAGTGGTTCTGTATGCCCACAAAGCTTATGGTAATATTTCAGCCCAATCTTTTCGATGCATATTCACTATCTTTTTAAGAATGGACTCAATCACTTTGTTTGTGGATTCCACCTGGTCATTTGCTTGCGGGTGATATGGTTTGGATTTCCTGTGCCAGATCTTGTATTGCTCCATCACACCCTGTACCTGATTAGAAATAAAATGTAGACCATTGTCATAAAAAAATTCTCTAGGCACACCAAATCTAGTAAATATTTCAGTAAAAAGAAAATCAATGACAACTTTTTCTGTAGCAAAAGAAACAGCTTTAGCTTCTACCTATTTTGTAACAAAATCTGTAAAAACCAAAATATTCTTTTTACTTAGTGATGTTGGATTTATTTTCCCTATAAAATCAATAGCCTGTTTTTCAAATGGCTCAATCATAACTTGCTGACATAAAGGAATTTCATTGGTTTGATTAGGCTGGCCCATTCGTTGACAGCTATCACATCGCCTGACATAATTTTCACATCCTTAAACAAGGAAGGCCAAAAGTAACTAGCAAGTAATACTTTATATGCAGTCCACTTATCAGCGAAGTGGCCTCCAAAACGTTCATCATGAGAAGATTTCAATATTTCAAACACTCCTCCTCTCTCACACATCTATGGATAATAAGATCTAAACAAGTGTAAAAGAGAACTCCTTGAATCCAGGAATATGCAGCACTTGTCTGAATAATATTCCACTTTTCACGAGCCAAAAAGTGGGGTGCTGTTTTCCTAGTAACCAAGTAATTACAAATATCATCAAACCATGGAGAATATGTTGACATAGAAAAAATATGTTCATGTGGAAAATTATCATTAACAAGAGTTACTTCACTAGGATTATCTAATCTAGAAATAAAATCTGCTACAACATTAGATTTCCTTGGTATATCAACAATAGGAACATTAAACTCCTACAACAATAGCAACCACATAGTCACTCTACCTCTTGTAAATGGTTTATTCATCAAATATTTAATTGCAGAATGATCAGTATGTACAAATACTTCATATCCTATAATACAGTGCCTAAACTTATTAATTGCAAAAATTATAGCTAAAAACTCTTTCTCTATAATTATATAATTCAATTCAGTGGAAGAAAAATTCTTACTAATATAGTAAATAGCATAGGATTTCTTATTTTCCTCTTGTCCCAAAGCTACGCCAATAGCCAAATCTGAAGCATTAAAGGAAATGTCGAAAGGTAGGGACCAGTTAGGACCTCGCAAAACTGGTTCCTGCACCAACTTTTCCTTCAATGTTTCAAAAGATTGTAGGCAAGATGTGGACGCAGAAAATTCACTATCCTTAGCTAGAAGTTAGAAAAGAGGAGCAGCTATCTTGAAAAAAATTTCAATGAATCTTCTATAATAACCAACATGTCCTAAAGAACCTCTTACTTCCCTTTGAGTTTTTGGGTGCAGGAAGATGCAAAATGATCAACCTGGATACATTTATCAGAAATGAAATGGCCAAGTATCACTCCCGCTTAGCACATTAATCTACTTTGATTGTCACTCAAAACGAGATGGGATTCTTGAAAATGAAGAAGTACTTTCTCTAGATTTTTGAGAGCTTCCTAAAAAGAATCACCAAACACATAAATGTCATCCATATAAATTTCTAGAAATTCCAGATTAGCAAAAATGGCCAGGATTTCCCTTTGAAAGGTAGCCAAAGCATTACAAAAACCAAAGGGGAGAACTTTATAAGCAAATGTACCCCATGGAAATGTAAAATTAGTTTTATCCTGATCTTCGGGTGTAATCTGTATCTGGTTATAACCATAGAAGCCATCCAAAAAGGAAAAATATTTCTTTCCTGCAAGGGTATGAAGCACCTGATCAATATAAGGAAGAGGGAAGTAATATTTAAGAGTGGCTTTATTGAATTCTTAATAATCAATAGAGATATGCTATCTTCCATCTTTCATAGGTACAAGTACTAATGGAGAGACCCACTGACTGTCTAAAATAGGATAGATAAAACTGACATCCAAGATTTTTTGTACTTCTTCCTTCACAATATCTCTTAGAGCTAGATTCATTCGCCTTTGGGGTTGTCGGATAGGTTGGGTTCCTTCCTGAATATAAATATGATGTGTAGAAGTTTTATGAGGGATACCCTTCATATATTCATAGCCCCAAGTAAATGAACTAAGATGGTTTTACAACAAATTCACAAGATGCTCCTGCTGAGATGAGTCCAAATATGAACTAATATGCAAGGATTTACCAGGGCTAATCTCAACAAGAGTGGTATCAGGCTTAGGAGTACTCAAGGGAGTGGTCAAATGCAATTGTACAGAAGAATGAGAATCATGATTATCTTGAAAATCTAGCCTGAAAATCCATCTCAATGGCTGGAAGTTAGGCATAGTGTCTAGATTATTCAGGAAACCTTGAATGTCATCTTCTTGTGAAGACCCAGTATAATGATAGATAAGGGAAATAGATTGAGTCTTCTCATCACTGCTTTGATCCAACCATAAAGTATCTCGAAGGTCTTGAATGGATCTGGAAAGGGGGTATAAGCTAACTTTCTTCCTAGAATCTCCATGTGAAATATACATATCGCCAGAATGACATCCAATATATGCATCGGCCGTAGAAAGCCATGGTCGACCCAAGATCAAGGGATGTCCTCCTACTGGGTTCTTTGGGTGAAGCACAATGAAATATGTAGGATATTCCCAAGAATCTAATGAGATGATCACATCGTCCAATACTCCTTCTAGCTTAATTTTAGATCTATATGCTAATTCAAGCACAGTGGGAGTAGGGCGAAGATGAGATAACCGAAGTTGATCCATGGTTTGATTAGTCATGACATTAATGGCTTCCCCCAGGTCTATAAGAACATTAGAGACAAGGACATTACCAATCTAAACTAAGACAACAGGGTTTCTGGGATTAGTATATTTTTCCATAGACACACATCCCATTTTTAACTCTACTGCCCTACCAACAAATTGAGTGGTTTGGGGTTCCAATCTCTTCCTCCCAGGTTTCTTGGGACAAAATTCCTTAATAATATTGGTACAAATGGGGATCTCTTTAATGGCTTGAAGCAAGGGTATCTTAATGAAAATATTTCGAAGCTCAAATGCCAAACTAGTCTTAGAAATAGGCTCACTTCTTTCCATTACTAGACTCTCTGGGAAGAGAGGCTTGTTGGAAGAAGATGGCAAGGATTCAGAGGGTAAGGGCTACTTAGTGACTGCTTTCGGATAATGGTTAAGAGTTTCTTCTTCTCCTTTCTCTTCAATGATCACCATAGGTTGCTTCTAATTTTCTAATGTTACAGTCCTTCCCAATCTTAATTAAATATCATGAACCCCAACTAGAATATATTGGTACTCAAATGATAAAGGTGGGTTTGTTACATAGATCATTTGCATTGCTTTATTATTATTAGGATTGAGAATAGGTTGAGCATGCAACTAAGGAGGTCAAAAAGGTGGAGTGGACTGACTCGGAAGTTGAGGCATTGAATAAGGTCTATGGATAAATGGATATGACTGCATAGGTGGTTGTTAGGAATATGGAGAATGAGTTGGCCCTGTCCAACCTTTTTTCCATGGTTGAGAAGGTTTCCCATGCTGATATTGATTCCCATACTGCCACTGTTGATGAGAGTTAGGATAAGAATGTTCATGTGAATTACAACCAAAATAGTGTGGAGAAAATTTAGAAGCCATACTTGTATATACTTCAGGCCAATTCCTTCTTGCTCCCATATAATTCAAGTATTCATCTTCAGGTTGTCCCCCTATAAATATAGCATTAAGTCCTCGTATAGAGGGACATTTTTCTGTGATATGGTCTTCTGCACAAATAACACACTTATTACTTTCTTTCAAATTAAGAGGACACTCTTTAGGAGGATGCTTGTCTCCACATTTAGGACAGAAAATACATAATGACCCTTGTTCCTTCATAAGTTTCTGCTGAAATTTTAAAGAGTCTAACTGTTTGGTAACAATGTTCATTATATCAATTTTCATGTTTTCCATTTTATTTTCTAGTCCAATAATCATAGCATGAGTAGATTAAGTTTTTCTATTTCTATTTCGAGTTCCTCTACTAGATCTATACTGGTTTCTTGAAAATTTCCTACATAACTCACAAATTTGATCAAAATTTTGCTAAGAAATATCACCTTGTCCTAACTGATTCAAATTATTTCTAGCATTATCAATAAGTCCTCTTAAGAACAAGGTTCTAATAGTGTTGGGATGAAGCTTAAGTATTTACCTTTGTAAAATATACAGAAATTTTTCTAGATAATCTTTAAGAATTTCATCATGATCTTGTATGATTATAAAAATTTCATCCTGCATGTCCTGAGTTTTGTAATATTCTTGATATTTAGACAAAAACACTCTCTTCATCTGATCCCAAGAGGTTATAGTCTTTCCTCCTAACCCCATAAACCTGCATAGAGCTGAATCCTTGAGAGAAATAGGAAATAATATTAACTTTTGAGCATCATTTTGATAATCATAACTTATACACAAAATATCAAACCCAAATAGAAAAGAGTCAGGATCTTCATGAACTTTACCGTGGAAATGAGTGAGAGCTGATGGTGGAGTATTCTTCATTTGTGCCACAGTATCAGGATCCAAAATTGGAAACAAAAAAGTGGATTGTTCTTCACTTACCTGGATGTCACCAGTCCCTTCCAAATGATCTTCTTGGTCCACCATTGTTCCCCTTTTACTTGTATCTCTCTCAACTTCCTGATCCACACCTGAGCTATTATCACCAAAATCCAAGTGGATTGTTCATGCGTGATGGGTTTGAATTGGATTGGGCTTCCTTCTTATAGAAGGAGACCCAATATGATTTTTTTTTTCATAATTTTTTCAGCCCTTAGTGGGCTTCGAACCCTTACCTTTCCTAGGCATTCATTTCAAAAGGAAATAAAAAATAAAAATAACAGAAAACTTCTAAAAAATTTGTCAGAAATCAATTAACACCAGTAAAATTCCTTCAAAAAAAACTCTTCCAAACAATGTTGCAGAATATAAAGGAAAAATTACCTCTATTTGTATAATCAGAAAATTCTTACCAAATCAAGTCGCCTCCCCAGCAATGGCGCCAAAATGTTGGGTGTAGGAATTACACTTAAGCAAACTCCTCAACACATAATTTGTCAACCCGGGGGATTCGTAAAATTAGAGACGAAGCACAGGCAATGCCAGAGATGGTATGAATATTCCTAATGCAAATCCCTACTTTATTGAACGGAAATATTGCAGAATCAAATCAAAAGAGAAAAAGGCAACTTGAACCACCAAAATAATCTAAGACTTGGAACACGGAAGAATGTATTTGAAAGAGGGAATTAAAGATAAAAGGAAATCAATCCAACCAATGGTTGTTTTAATCTACTGAATGTGTGTATTTTCTATAGTAGAGACACTTTAGCAATCTTATTAGATGGGCCCCTAAACATGCTTCTTTAGAGACTTCCTTCTTGCACAATTTGTCCTACACTAGTGCAGGAACAAACATTTATGTAGAAGGTATAATGGTGTCCTTACTAAAGGTTTTCTCACTTTATGGAAGGGCTCAAAATTTTCAAGGTTCACAACACTTAGATCTCATGGCAAGAAACTATTTCTTGCACCATATCAGAGCTTCCAACACTTAGTGTTGGGAAAAATACTGAGAGGGGAGGGGTGAATCAGTATTTTGGGCTGAAATTATTTTCTTTCCTTTCTCTTAAAACCATATGTTACAGTATAGCATCCAGCGTGTATATCTAGATATCTTATTATGTCATTACTTAGAGTATTGCATCATTGAGCATGAACAAAAATAATAGAACAAACCATCAAACATAAACCACATATATGAACACCAGGATTTAAGGTGGAAACCCAATTCGGGAGAAAACCACCGCTGCTGTAATCTCAGTCTTCAATATTTATTATAGAGAAAAACATCTTACAATATATATTTCGGTGCAGACTTATACTAGCACATAGGCACCGTTCTGTAGAAAGCTACAACCTTCTCTTGTTTACCATCCACCACTGGAAGGGAGCTACTACCCCTTGCTCTCGTTTACCAGCTACCACTGGAAGGGAGCTACAATCCCCTCTCTCGTTTACCAGCTGCCACTGGAAGGGAGCTAAAACCCCCTGTCTCTGAAGGCTTCGACCCTCAGCACTACTGCAGACCACGTTTCGTAAATTTTCATACTGGATCCACCACTTTCCATACGACAAAACCTTGCCGGTCACTAGATTTATGTATTTTCTGTATACTCACACTAGTTCTTCATGATTTCATCTGTCATTCAAATCATATATTTATCATCGTTAGATCATTAAATTCATGGGTGCGTTGTGGTGTCATATTTATCAGTTAAGAATAGAGCTCACCCATACAGATATTCTTTTTAGAAATTTTATTCACCACCCTTGCGATGCACACTCACCGTTCTCTATTTTTCTTCTCCTTATATAGTTTTGCCTTTATTAAAACCATGAGTCAAAACCATTCAATTACTAATGGTATTCCTAGACGGTATTTCCTTTAGCCCCCTTACATTCCTTTTTGATTTCTTTTTAATTTATTTATCAATTTGACGAACTTGATAAATAAATATATTTACAATTTTAAATAGAACTTTAGGATTAAATTTAACCCTTCACATTTTAACGCTTTCAAATAATATGGTAAACCTTTGACCCTAGGCCCAAAAATATAGTCAATATCCAATCAAATATGCTCATGGTACCGTAGATAATGTTCGTGCAAGTCCAGCATCCAATCACCCTTAGATTAGCAAGCTTCCAGATCAACGGTGCATATGCAAATTCCTCGACTTCCGATGCCAAATGTTAACGTGCGATGGTCTGTCGTACCTGTGTTAAACTTTGCGCACCTTCAACAAATGATGACCATCCGATGACCCCTTCCCAGATCAACGACGCTCAATGATATCGTTGGGCATCTTGGGTAAAACTATAACGCGCGATGGCGCATAGTTAAAAGTGGTTTTGTGACGTCGTACAGGGACACGTGTCAAGTACTCTATGGGATCTCTCCTCAACCAGGAAATACATCTTGCTCCGCATAGGTGGTGTGATGAAAGCCATAAACCGATTTCACTGTTCATTCTGCACGAAATTATTTAAAGCATAACTTTGATTTAATTGATCTTCCTCCGTGATTATGTTAATGTATGAAACTCAGGTTATATATATATAATGTGCCATGTACATACAGAACCCATTCGTGGCTCACTATATCGTGGCCTTAGCAACCCAATATCGTATACAACTTCACAAATCTCCTCATTTCACAGAATCTAGATGTTCTGAGTAACACACTCATTCTTTCATAATTCAAGCTGTCTATACAGGAAAAATCCCATCTGTCACATGATTTCACAAATGTCCACAATAACTCAAATACTCTGTTGAGTAAGTCATGAAGAATATAGAACCAATCCCTTATCACCATATACGAATACATAACTCATTATTCTCAATTTGCCAGATTTTCTATCACCTCTGTCTCTGGACAACTCTGCTTCAATTCACTGTTTGAATCTATTCCTTGACCAATATTGCTCTCTGTAGTTGCACTCTTCCTCTGTTTCATCTGCTGCCTCAAGGATAGTTTAAGTGTTGCTCCTGTCCTTGCCAATTCTTTTACCAATTCCTTTCCCATCAATGAAAACATTTTCAACAATCTCCCCCTTTGGCATTGATGGCAATACCCTTCCTCTGATGGCCTTATAGAAGCCCTTTGTTGCTTTTCCTCCCCCTTTGACATCAATGGCAAAGAGTTTGACAATACCATGCTCCCCCTGAGATCATGCTTCATAATATAACAAGATGAATTATAAACGCCAATCAATGCATTCTTTTCATATGACCAATCCTCCCCCTTAGCCTGAGCATTCAGAGAATCCCAACAACACCTTACAACCAATTTAATCTTCTATATTTAAGTAGACCTAATCCTCTGCATGACAGAGACTACTCCTAGCTTCTGTCTGAGATATTCGAACACTTCTTTGGGTAGAGGTTCGGTAAATATATTAGCAACTTGTTCTTTGGAGGAAACATACTCCAATTTCACCTTTTTTTCTAGCACTTGTTCACATAAGAAGTGATACTTGATGGGAATGTGCTTGGTCTTGGAATGCATAACAGGATTCTTTGAGATACTGATGGCACTTGTATTATCACACATAATGGAGATAGGAGGTGAAAATTTGATTTTAAAGTCTTGTAGGGTTTGCATCATCCAGAGAAGTTGAGTGTAACATGATGTTACAGCCACATATTTTTCTTCTGTTGTATATAAGGCAATGGAGCTTTGCTTCTTACTAAACCTAGATACTAACCGGGGCCCCATAAAGAATGCACCACTACTAGTGCTTTTCTGATCATCAACACTTCCAGCCCAATCTACATCAGTGTATGCATGAAGAGTAAGATCAACATTCTTTGGATACCATAGCCCAAAGTCTTGAGTTCCTTGTAGATATTTGAATATTATTTTCACAACCTGAAGATGAGTCTCTTTTGGATTAGCTTGGAATCATCCAACAATCCCAACTGCATGCATGATGTCTGGTCTTGTCCCAGTGAGATAAAGTAGACTTCCTATCATAGATCTATATTCTGGTTGATTTACGGTGGGGGAATCATCATTATAACTGATATTACATCTAGTTATCATTGGTGTACTTACAGGTTTGCAATATTCCATGCCATACTTCTTTAGGATTTGCTTGAGGTACTTTTCTTGTGATAAGAATATACCATCTGTTGCTTGTTGCACTTGCAAGCCAAGGAAGAATGTTAGTTCCCCAAGTAAAGAAATTTCAAATTCTTGCTGCATATCAGAAGAAAATTTCTGACTCATAGACTCTTCATTACTTCCAAAAATGATATCATCGACATATACTACCAAAATCAACAGTTTTTCATTTTCAGTTTTCGTGTATAAGTTTCTATCAACAGACCCCTTTGAAAAACCTTGTTGATGAAGATATTTGTCAAGACAATAGTACCATGCCCTTGGAGCTTGTTTGAGACCATATAGAGCCTTTTTAAGTCTACAAACAAGTTCTTCATCATTTCCAAAAATGAATCCTTCTGGTTTTTCTATACAAACTTCTTCTTCTAGATCACCATTGAGAAAAGCAGATTTAACATCCATATGATAAACTCTGATTTGTTGGAAGCTTGAAAAAGCAAGAAACATTCTTATGGCTTCAAGTCTGGCTAGAGGAGCAAAGGTTTCTTCAAAGTCTATACCTTCTTGTTGAGTATACCCCTTGCAAACAAGTCTAGCTTTATTTCTTATAACATCCCCATTCTCATTTAACTTGTTTTTGAATATCTATTTAGTTCCAATGACATTTTTGTCATGAGGTCTTGGTACTAATTCCCAAGTGTGATTCTTTTCAATTTGATCAAGCTCTTCATTCATGGCTTGAATCCAACAATCATCTTTGCTAGCTTGACTAACACTGTGAGGTTAAATAGTGGATAGAAATGCCAGATTGCTAGAAGATCCCATAACAGTCGTTCTTGTTTGTACACCTGATCCTTTTTCTCCCAAAATTTGAGATTCTGGATGATTCTTTTGAACATATCTGGAGGAAGCCTTTTCAGAAAAATGATCTTTGGGTTCTTCACTAGGTTCACTGTTTGTATCATTACTATTTGATGTAGAAGGATATGTGTCATCATCATCTTCATCTGTTGTTTGCTTTTCTTCTTTTGGAGCTGCAGGAGACTCATCAATAACAACATAAATACATTCAACAATCTTCTAAATTCTTTTATTGTAACATTTATATGCCCTACTCCTAGAGGATTAACCAAGAAATATTCCTTCATCTGCTCAGGGTTCAAACTTGATAAGTTTTTCATCATTATTCTTGATGAAGCATTTGCTTCCAAAAATTCTGAAATGCTTTATAGTGGGAGGATTACCATACCAGAGTTCGTATGGAGTTTTATCACTATTTACACAAACATGTGCCTTGTTGAGAATGTTTACTGCTGTATGTACTGCTTCTCCCCAAAATGTGTCAGGTGTTCTAGAATCATCAAGCATAGCTCTAGCCATTTGTTGAATTGTTCTATTCATTCTTTCTACAACACCATTTTGTTGAGGAGTGCTAGCTATAGAAAACTATCTTTTTATGCCATGTTGTTCACAAAATTCAAGGAATTCATCTGATGTATATTCTCCTCCTTGATCAGATTTGAGACACTTGACTTTTAGATCTAATTCATTCTCAACTAGTGCTTTGAAGATCTGAAACTTCTCAAATGCCTCATCTTTTTGTTTAAGCAGCCCAATCCAACACATTCTAGAGAAATCATCAATGAATAAGATACAGTATTCTTCACCACGTGGTGAATTCTTCCTCATAGGTCCACATATGTCATTATGAATGAGTTCAATAGGCTTACTTGATGATCCTTCCTTGGCATTAAATTGTACTCTGGTTTGCTTACCGAATTGGCAAGATTTACATATGATATTTTCAGGTAGAGTAATATTGGGACGATCACGAACAGCTTTAAGTCTGCTTGATTTGTTTATTTGAGAGAAGCTCAAATGCCCCAACCTTCTATGCCATAGCCAATTTTCTGAAGATTTACTCAAATAACATTTTTCTTTGCAGTTCTTCAATATATACAGGTTGTTTAGAGTTCTTTTTCCTTTTATAATTTCTTTACCTGTATCAAGATCACCTACCACACATTCTTTTGAGCTAAAGACAACTTCAGTTCCTTGATCACACATTTGACTTACACTTAACAAGTTATGCTTTAATCCATCCACATACATGACTTCATTAGCTTTTACTTTTTCTTTTAGGAAAACAAACCCTTTTCCCTTAATGATCGCAGAAGTATCATTTCCAAATGTAACATTCTTTTCCTTTTATAAAGCACTATATGCAAGAAGTTTGTCCTTATCACCTGTCATGTGTCTTGAGCATCCACTATCAATGTACCATTGGCTTTCTTCATCTTCAACAAATAACGCTATGCCACAATTTTCAACCTGTAATTCCTTCTTTTTCCATACTTTGGAGCTTGAAGGAACATGTTCTTTTGGCTGAACTTTGCTCATGCATTCAGATTCTTCATGGCCAAAGTTATTGAAATAAGCACGTTCAACTTCATTTTGAAGAGGAGAAAATTTGTTATAAGTACTCTTATTTGGTTCAATATCAATCCTTTTCTTTCTTGCTTCTCTTGTCATGATGGTTTTATATGCAACACATTGAACAGCTTTATGACCAAAATTGTGACATGAGAAACATTGTCCATTGAAGAAGAAATTTCTGCAATCATAAAATCTTCTACATGAATTTTCCTATTGATAAATTGTTTCTTTGAAGAAACCATTTCTGTGTGCTTCAATTCTTTGAATTAGAATGTAGTCATGCTTTTTGTGACGGATTCTTGCTTCCTGTGCAGTAGCGGCTCTAATTATATTATGCATTATTGCTATACTTGCTGAATGTTGGTGGTAACTGAAAGGTCTCAGAAGTACTTATCCGACATATGCTATTTTTTATGGCTTGTTGTACATATTAATCGCTCATCTAAGGTTTTAGGATCCTTTAGCAAATCTGAATTTGAGTTTTTGCTTTTGTCAAGTTTGTTTTCATGTTTAACTACTTTCACGTTTCATATTTCTCTGTTCGTTTCTCAGCATTTTCATATGATTTCGAAGTTTCCTCGATTAATTTTTCTTTATAAACATAAAAATGAATTTTGGGATTCTTAACATCATTAGGAATCTGGAGAATTTCATATTCATAAGAGCATCCACAAAAGTATCCTTTTCTTCTCTAGATTATTTTTCAAATTCCATGAGAAGTCTAAGATCTTGTTCACATTCTTCCTCACTATCAGATAACCCATCACTGTCTTCATGAGTATAGTAACTCTTTTTAGTGCTAAAATGATTCTTATTCCTTTTTGCTACTTCCTTCCCTTTTTTATGTGTTTATTTATAAGGACACTTAGCAACATAATGACCAACTCTTCCACAATCAAAAAATTTGAAAGGAAGCTTACCTCTGAATCGTCCTGTGCCAAGTTGAAGTTTCTTTACAAAGTTTATCTCATCTTCTTCTAAGATATATCCTGATCCTTCTATTTTTTGTACTTCCTTCCCTTTTGTAGAAGTTCTAAAGACTCCTTCTTTGACTTCAGATGGGCCTCCTCTTCTCATTTGATATGCAGTTAGTATGCCATGAAGTTGCACCACAGTAAGATTTTGAAGATCCTGCTTTTCTTTAAGAGCTGAAACTTTTAACTCAAATTTTGTTGTTAGTGATCTTAAGACTTTCTCAACCAAGGTAGATTCAGTTATAGTTTCTCCCAGATTTCTCATACGATTTACAATATTATCAAGACGAAAGAAGAAATTGGCAATGCTTTCCTCATTCTCCATTTTTAGATTCTCATATTGAATTCTGAGAGTTTGGAGTTTAGCATTTTTTACCTTTGCATCACCTTCATAACTTAGAATTATTTTGTCCCATATTGCCTTTGCTATATTTAGCTGCATGACTTTGACAAATTCTGATTCAGTTAGACTTCCCAACAGAGCATTGACGGCCTTTGCATTTGTTTCATAATTCTTTCTTTCCGTTGGATCTGTTGGTACTGCAGCTGGATATTGATATCCTTGTTCAACAATTGCCCATACATTTGCTCCCAGAGACTAAATATAAGATCTCATCCTTATTTTCCAAAAGATTAAATTTTTTCTGTTAAAGAGCGAAGGCCTGATAGATGTTGTTCCATCTTGGTTGCTCATCTTGCTTAATCTTCCTCCTAGTGGCTAAGCTTTTTCAGAAGGACCTGCTTTGATACCAATTGTTGGGAAAAATACTGAGAGGGGAGGGGTGAATCAGTATTTTGGGCTGAACAATTTTTCTCTCCTTTCTCTTAAAACCATATGTTATAGTATAGCATCCAACATTTATATCCAGATATCCTATTATGTCATTACTTAGAGTATTGCATCATTGAGCATGAACAGAAATAACAGAACAAACCATCAAACATAAACCACACATATGAACACCAGAATTTAAGGTGGAAACCCAATTCGGGAGAAAACCACCACTGCTGTAATGTCAGTCTTCAATATTTATTATAGAGAAAAAATTCTTACAATATATATGATGGTGCAGACTTATACTAGCATGCAGGCACCCTCCTACAGAAGGCTACAACCTTCTCTCATTTACCAGCCACCACTGGAAGGGAGCTACTACCCCCTGCTCTCGTTTACCAGCTACCACTGGAAGGGAGCTACAACCCGCTCTCTCGTTTACCAGCTACCACTGGAAGGGAGCAACAACCCCTTGTCTCTAAAGGCTTCAACCCTCAGCACTACTGCAGACCACGTTTCATCAATTTTCATACTAGATCCACCACTTTCCATAGGACAAACCTTGCCAGTCACCAGATTTATGTGTTTTCTATATACTCACACTAGTTCTTCATGATTTCGTCCGTCATTCAAATCAAAGATTTATCATCGTCAGATAATTACATTCATGGGTGCATCGTGGTGTCAGATATATCAGCTAAGAACAGAGCTCACCCATACAGATATTCTTTTTAGAAATTTTATTCACCACCCTTGCGATGCACACTCACTGTTCTCTATTTTTCTTCTCCTTATATAGTTTTTCCTTTATTAAAACCATGATTCAAAACGATTCAATTACTAATGGTATTCCTGGACAGTATTTCCTTTAGCCCCCTTACATTCCTTTTTGATTTCTTTTTAATTTATTTATCAATTTGACGAACTTGATAAATAAATATATTTATAATTTTAAACAGAACTTTAGGATTAAATTTAACCCTTTGCATTTTAACGCTTTCAAATAATATGGTAAACCTTTGACCCTGGGCCCACAAATATAGTCAATAGCCAATCAAATGCGCGCAATTCCAACGTCTAATCACCGTTAGATTAGCAAGCTTCCAGATGAACGACGCATATGCAAATTGCTTGACTTCCGATGGCAAATGTTAATGTGCGATGGTCCATCGTACCTGTGTTAAACTTTGCACACCTTCAACAAATGATGACCATTCGATGACCCCTTCCCAGATCAACGGTGCTCAAAGATATCGCTGGGCATCTTGGGTTGAACTATAACATGCGATGGCAGATAGCGAAAAGTAGTTTTGTGACATCGTACAGGGATTCGTGTCAAGTACTCTATGGGATCACTCCTCATCCAACAAATACCGCTTGCTCCGCATAGGTGGTGTGATGAAAACCATAAACTGCTTTCACAGTTCATTCCGCACGAAATTATTTAAAGCATAACTTTGATTTAATTGATCTTCCTCCGTGATTATGTTAATGTATGAAACTTAGGTTATATATGTAATGTGCCCTATACATACAAAACCTGTTTGCGGCTCACTGTACTATGGCCTTAGCAACCCGATATTGTATACAACTTCACAAATCTCTTCATTTCATAGAATCTAGATGTTCTAAGTAACACAATCATGCTTTCATAATTCAAGCTGTCTATACGGGAAAAATCCCATCTATCACATGATTTCACAAATGTCCACAGTAACTCAAATACTCTACTGAATAAGTCATGAAGAATATAGAACCAATCCCTTATCACCATATATGAATACATAACTCATTCTTCTCAATTTGCCAGATTTTCTATCACCTCTGTCTCTGGACAAATTTGCTTTATTTCAATGTTTGAATCTATTCCTTGACCGATACTGCTCTTTGTAGTTGCAGTCTTCCTCTGTTTCATCTGCTGCCTCAGGGATAGTTTAAGTGCTGCTCCTTTCTTTGCCAATTCTTTTGCGAATTCCTTTTCCATCAATGACAACATTTCCAACACTTAGTATTTAATTCTTAAATGAGTGTTTAATTATTGCAAGTGTTGTTGTACTGTTAAATTGAATTTCACACATAAAAAGTGAATGTTTCTGATCTTAACAGGGTGAAAGAATAAAGAAACAATCAATATACATTTATCTTGTCATAAGCATTAAATGAAAGAAGGAAGGTTGCAAAAAAGTAAACTATGAAATCTTGCTACATCACAACAACGTGCACTGGTTCAGGCTCATTTCTCCTGCTTGGACCAGGCGGGAATACCGTTCAAACAGAATTGAAGAAAAAGGATATATCACACCAACATGCTCTGGTGTAGGTTTGTTTCTCTTGCTTGTACCAGTCAGAGGAAAACCAATCTGAAATCAAGTGTAAGAAAGTAAATTGCAGCGAAATAAAATGTATCTACTTCACACAACGGATCCTCTTGCACTCAAACAGGAATACATGTGCTTGAATTTAAATCACACTTGACAATATAAACACAAATTATAGGAAAAACAGGAAATGAGGCAAATGTGTTGGGTTGGTTGGGCCCTAGCCAACCAGCGTGTTTCCCTCTTTAAATAAAATGTTGTTTAGTAGTTTAATTAATTCATCAGCTTAAAGACAGAAACACAATTTCTGAAACATGAGGCGTAGATCCCTTTTATTAATTCATTGAGGAAAATACATGTGTGAATACATTGTCCAGCCTAGATTCAAGTGATAACAAAATAATTTTTTACCACCTCTCTGTTCTCTTTCTGTTATCAAACATTTCTCAAAAACTTCCCTCCCTAGTCCTGTTTACATTTAACATTATATAGGACCTTGGCCAAAGGAAAAAATAGGTCCTTTAACTGATTACATAACAAAATGAATAACTTAGTTTCGGCCTTCAGAATAAGACGGTTTTGAAAATTTGGTCATAGCTAACAAGCTTTCACCCTTCACAGATTGGTCTTGGCTGCCTTTGAATCACTCTGTTGTCATGGTTGAAGCAGCTCAAGATGAGGTAGTGATCGAGGAGGTTCACATCTGCTGCAAATATTCATTGTGCTAGCAATGGTTCAAGATATGATCCTACACTACGATCAACGGTCACGATAAGTTCTCTAACTGCCAAAAAAACATAGGAGATATCAATAAGTTACAAATAGTGATTAAAAGTAAGAAACCGTGTAATAAATGATTAATAAATTCTAAGTTGAATTCAAAATATGAAGAATAAATTTTATACGAAATAAGTCACCATGCTTGGACTGGTGCAAGATGAGGGTGCATAAAAGGGGTAAAACTGAGGTAAATGGTTATGATTTAGGAAAGGGAAAATGGAAAAAAGAGAGCAAATTAGGGGGCTAACAGTAGTGTTTTGGTTGTGTGTGTTGAACATGCAACTCTATAACAAGCTAAGGAGGTACATGCCCACTTTATACCTATATTTGGGTCATATGTTATCATGGGGAGTTCCCTTGTTGACATATATGTAAAATGTAGGGATGTAGAGGATTCACTAAAGAATTTTGAGAAAATTATTGAAAGAAATGTTGTTTCATGAAAATCCATAATTGCCGGATGTGGTCAATATGGATGACGTATGGGGTTTCTCAAAATGTTTAGGTAGATGATGCAATCATGAATATATCTTGAATATATCACCCTTATAGGTGTTATCTGTGCTTGCGGAAATGATCATCTAGTGGACAAAGGTTGTAATTTTTTCAATTTGATAAGTGAAAAGTATGGTGTCGTTACTGTAGTAGAGAACTTTGGTTGAATGGTCCACCTTCTTGGAAATGTTCGGCACTTGAATGAGAGGGAAGAATATATCAACAAAATGGGACTTGAAACTAATCCTCTTGGGTGTGGATCATTGTTATGGGGGTGCAGAATTCATGATAATATGGAAATAGGTAGACATGTAGCAAATGGCCTTCTCACATTGCAACTACAGAACAATGGAAGGTTTTTCCTCATAGCATATATTTTCTCTGCCAGCGGCATGTGGGCTGAAGCAACAAATATAAGAACAATAGTCAAAGATAGGGGCTTTAAAAGGTCACTAGAAACTAGTTGTATTCGAGTCGAAAACCAAATGCCCATTATTTTTATAAGAAATAAAAAGCATTTGAAAAAGAGGAGATTGATTCATATATGAAAAAATTTGGCTAGGAAAATGAAGGTAGAAGAACATGTATCAAACCATGAATATTAAGAATGCGATGCACTATGTGGAGGAGGATCAAAAGCAGCAAATTCTCTCAATTTTTTTTGAGAAGTTGGCCATTGCTTTTGGACTCATCAACACATCGTCTTGAACAACTAAGACTCTTGAAGAATATTTGTGTTTATGTTGACTGTCACACCATTTTCAATTTGTCTCTAAGATTTCCAAGGTAGAGATTTTTTTCAAGGATGGAAATTATTTTCATCATTTTAAGGATGGGTGGACCTCTTGCAGATATTATTGGTGATCCGCGATGAAAATGAAATTCATCCATGTTTTATTTTTTATTTGAAATAAATAATGTACTTCATCTAAAAGCTACTAATAGCTCAAGAAATACATGGAGTATATATAAGTATGTCATATTTCTAATTCAACTAGATGTTAAGTTTTCTACCAACATTGGTTAAATAATTTTGTGAAGGACTCGACTCTTTCAAATATTGGTGTGTTCTAGGAACTTGTTTTAGACCCCATTGGCCTAGACAGTCTTAGGATTGACCCGCAGGCCCTATGAACCATTTTTCTTGCTTTACAATCAACCTCCATCATTGACCTAGTCTTGTTAGGATTTTGAGGTTAGATTTATTTTGTAGGACCCTCGAACAATATATAACTTTAGGTGCCATGCCCAATAGATGCGCTCTTTGCCAAACACAAAACCACATGAAGAAAACATATTATTATATAATTATTTGAAAATAGTGCTTGGCCTTTGATTAGTGCCCTTATCTCCATAATAGAATGGAGACAATTTACCCTTCCATGGCTATTTGTGGATATTAACTAGAAACTATTACCTTATCCGATATGATATGCGTATAATTACTAGGCTTTATATGAACTTTAAGTTACATTTATTGATGCTTCTGTGATAAGATTTATCTTTGATAAGTCATTTTATTTTGTCTAGATTGATGAAAAGTAGAAGATCCATTTTCATATTCAATCTCCAATTATGGTATGATTTTTTACTCCATGTTATTATTTAATGCTAAAATAGTGAACTCAAATGACTTAGCTCTCCAAATTCCTCTTTTTTTACGGTTCATATTAATCTAGGTATAAAATATTCCTGACGAATCAAATTTGACACGACTAGAATTATCAGGTAAACTAGTCATTAAACACTAATCTATGGTAATTACAATGGTGTCAATTATAATGTAAATTTTTATGATGGATAAGAAATCATGCATCGCATCGGGTATGGGAATCATGGTAGATCATACAATGTGAGATCATACACTTTGAATAATACATCATATGTCCCTCCTCTCTCTAAAAGTGTTATGTATATGTGCAAATGCATGTTCGATATCACAATGATGGGAAGCTACACAGTTAGCATCTATGAGGCCAAATCCCTAACTAATAATTGAGATAAAAAAGGACCCCAAGTCACTAAGAAGAGTTGCAAACTAATGAAGTTGTCCTTCAAGAAGCACAAAATATAAGTCTAGTACCAACCACCAACATGACCTAGCGAAATTGCATTGGTAGATACTGAGTACTTCTGAGTTACAAGCATTTATGAAGTGATTTAAGAATTTAATTCACATTTACTTTCTTTATGGATGCATTTTATAGTGGCACTCGTCCACCTTACATTTCTATCTCATGGAGATATCATTTTTTATTGATAATTAAAAATTGAATACTATATCAAATTTCCATCCTCTCATTACAAGTATTCTGGAAATGTGCATCTACAACATTAATATGTTATTAATTCTAAGCTACAAAATCAAGATATGTCACATAGAAATAGAGGAAGTATATAAATGTTTAAAAGTAAGTGCCAGGGACTAGAAGCTTTGGTGATAGGTAAAGTAATCATATCAAAGAAAATCAAGAAACAATAGTATTATGGAAAATTTTATAATTTTTGCATGACTAAGATCAAGGATAACCAAATTATGCACTACATGTTGAAGGGAGATATGCACCTTTCATACAATTATTGAGCATTTCAGGACAACCTCACTTCCCATGCCACTAAGAAAGGAAGAGTTTTTATCTTTTAATAGACAACTTTTTGCACCTGGTTTTTAGAATTTCTTCCACTCTGGCTCCATCCCACATACCAAAATTCCAACAATTACAATAATAGAATCTTAGTTGTTCACTGAGTCTTCAAATACACAACCAAGAACTTGATCTTTTAATATTAGGTGAACCCAGTCCCAAAATAGTAGTCTTCCCAAAGGAATCTAAAGTAGTAGTAAGCAGTTTCCCTCTAACTCTCAAACGTAGGCCACCGACATATCTAGTTGAAAAATATTCAAAGTCGTGGCACTGTCTTGTAGCTTTAACACCTCCAACACTGATGCCAATAATAATTTTATAAAATCTCTTTGAATAATGTAAGAATTCAGTCAAATTAGATCCCAAAATATTCCTAACTATATTTTGAGTCCTTAAAACATAGTGAGGTCATCCCTACAACTTAGCTGAACCCAATCCCACCATAGCAGAATTCCTATGGAAACAAAATACTTCAATTCATGTTATAAATTAATATAATTATTTGAAATAGTTCGTTCGTTTATTTGATACACCATTGAATGAATCCTCAGCCAAAATGTCTAGAACACCTTCAATACCATATCCTAAAGGTCCTCTGTAACGCCTAATTGTGAGTGATTTGATAAAAAATTCCCCAGATTCTTCTATATGAAAGGTAAATCTATGTCTCCTATAGATGCTTTCAAAAAATAAATTAGACCTCAATTACCATCTAAGATTCATCATGGAATATGTATATTTTATAATTAAATATATATTCAATATTGACTACCAGCTACATACCCCCCTTTAGAAGCTCATCTGCATATATATTAAGTTTCCCTATGCATGGGACGGAATGATATGCTAGATAAACTATGTTCAATTAGCTTGACCTATTCCAGAATTGGATGCAGTTTTAGGTTTTTGTATTGTAGCTTTCTTTTATACATTTTTGTATCATCTCAAAATCCTATAGACCTCCACCTTAGGGATCCCTTTGTTTGCTGCCAATTTTAGTAGGAAATTAAATGCAGGCAGCTCAACATAATTGTTTTTTCCCATGCCCACTTTGTAGACCAAATTTTTTTTATCAATGATATAAAAAGTTCAAAAAAATTCTTGCATGACAAACAAAGAGTTTTTCTTGACTAGCTGGATAAAATAATCCCAAGGACATTGACAAAACTGGGCAAAAAGTGTCATTATTTTCACCACTCCTACAATAGTCACCATTTTATATTCTTCATAAATATTTGTGAAATTATCAATGCCCTAAGCATTGTCATGGAAGAAAATAATCATATCATCTGCCTTTGGCATTTTCTAAACACTACTAATTTTCTTACAATAATTTATAAACTGGTAGAAAAACCTATTGTTGTTATCCCTTTGATCTAGGTAGATTGCGTGGCTCTGAGGTATCCAATTGTTCATACCAGTCATGAAGTTATCCTTCAATAAGTAGGTTTGAAAGGCTATTATTCCACTACCTTGAGGTAAAGAATATTGACAAGAGGCATCCTAGTTAGACTGTAAAAAGAAATCGTTTGAAGATAAATCTATCAAAACATAGACCTTTTCACCTAATTTCACTTACATCCATTTGGTTGACAATTAAATCTAACATCTTCTAGTAGGATTTTCCTCCATTCCATGGTCAACAAAAAATCAAATACCTCTATGATGGAAATTAAATATATCACATATCCAAAAGTCCCTCTCCATGGAATGGGCCATCTTCACCATGAAGATTCTCAAATCCATTAACATCATTGGTATTTCCAATAGACATCATCATTAAAATATGGAAGAATAAAACATATAGCCAACATTTTCCATCATAAAAACATGCAAGATAACGAAGGAAAAGGAATGCGGAGAGTATGAAAATAGAGCATTCAACACAAAGGGAAAAAAAGACAAGAAAGAGAAGACACAGACCTTGCCTCTCATATATTCAACAATAATGATTATGGCATCCTTTAAACCCCCCTTCAATTTCTCCATAAACCATAGCCATGATTTGTAGGGCTATTAAGCCCCTCCCTTAGGCCTATCATGAAACAAATCCTACAAATGTGAACTTTTGTAAAATAAATTTCACTAAGCATAAGAATGCTTGATGATTTTTTTTTTAATGGTGAGAGTACTCCTAGTCACTCAAGAAAAGCTCTAGGATTAGTTAGGGAGTGATTTAAGTTCCTCATGTTCATTCCAAAATAACTAGAGATGTGCACTTTAGAGAGCGCCTCCCATGCAGGCATGGAACACTCCTTCATAACCTAAAGAGTGCTCCCAAATAGGTTTGTCACAAGAGTGTTCTATCAAAGGTTCTTCCAAGACTCTCACACTCAAAACACTCAAAGAGGTCAATAATTAACAATTACGGGAACAATACATTTAAGGAAAAATACAAAATTAAAACTAACCAAATAGCATTAGGTAGCAACAAAAGAGAGTTACTCACTATCATGATTCAAATGTATGCAAGAAAAATGATGGAACACTATCATGTAGAATAAGGTCAATGTATCTCAATTATTCTACCTTGGGCCCTCATAATCAAAATCAAGAAAACAATATATATGAGTAAGGTTAATGTATCTCAATTATTCTACCTTGGGCCCAGATAATCAAAATTAAGAAAACCAAATGGTCACAAGGCTATCGAGAAACATGCACAAAAACCACCATTAGTAATTAATCTCAATGAATTGGCAGCTCAATTGCTTCAGTATGAACTCTATACTGACTTTAGCATCCTTTACATTGAAATCTACAAATAATGCAAAGTGACACGGCCTTCAAACTTTGAAATATTATTAAAGAATTACTATACATGAAAGGCTTGGGAGCGAAGAATTCCTAGAGACATTATATACACATATATTTACATTTTGTACATTAAAATTCATAAATTTTCAGTTAAAATGGGCTTGTACAATAGGACCTAACTCATTGGTAAAGAAAGGGTTGTGATATTCCTCCCACGCCACCCACTCTAATTTAAAAAAACAAAAAAACATCTTAGCCCCTTAAAATCCACCATGGTTGTTAAAATGGAATGAATAATATGATAAATAGAGTTCCTAGCATTAGTGCCAACACCTTCAAAAATATTGTATAGAATGCCAAATTAGTTGTGGAGAATGTAGACGTTAATGCTAATAATAGGCAATACGATAATATTAAGAGCTTAGAAATGTGATTCAAAGTAGATTAGGACATTAAGGATTTAGTATAAGTCTCAAGAATTTGTATCCACTAGTAAAAAATTTAGAAGTTAGATATTCAAAAGAAATAGCATGAATTAGAATAGTAAATGAAATTGAACCAAATAACATGAGCCATTTAGCAATTATAAGAGTTATGAACCATACTGGAAGGTGTAGAATATGAAATGTAATAGGCCATCATCACCAAATAATTATAGAATGTATATAATAATGTTTACAAGATAGGCCATGTGCCTAATTTATAAAATAGATAGTGGAAACTGAAAAACAGATAGAGTTGAAGTCTTTTACAAATAATGCAATAAAAATAAAAATAAAAATAAAAACACAAACAATTCTACCATCTATTCTTCATTTTTCTTTCCATGAGGAATTCTCAAAACTCTAATAAGAAATGAATGAAATGATTTGATGACAACTAGAATAATAAAATAAGATGGATTGGAGTTTTTATAAGCTTTAAACCAACATCCATAGTGTTTGGGGCCTACTAGGGCCTTCACATAGTTCACAATATTTTTACAAAAATGAAAATAATTAGTCATGTTTCAACCATATGGGGAGTGTTCCCATGAGTGCGAGAAACATTCTTTGGAGTACTTGGAGGTGTAGCTACCCAAGTTAATAACACACTCCTATAACACCATACTTAGCAAAATAATGAGAGGGGAGACCGAACTCCCATGTAATATAGGTTTCTACTAGGCCCTCCATAATTTACCCTTAAGAAATTGTTCTTGGAGGCTCCAATGAAATTGAGCCTCAAAAGTCGACTTTCTAGCTTTCTCCAAAGGGAATAAAGAACAACATATGATAAATGTCCAATAATACTCCCATGGATATATTATTGTATTACATATGAATTGTTAGGATTGGAATCTGGAATGAAGTCTTAGAGGTTTTGAATATGGACAAAAAAGGCTTCTCACCATAAGCAGAAAAAGTCTGCCTTACAACTATTTTGGACAAGGGAAATAGTGAAAAATATGATTGGAGAAAAATAAAGCATTTTGAGGTTTATATGTTTTTCAATTGACAAAAATAAATAATTCTAAGATTTATATGTTTTAAAAAGAAATCAAAACCATCTTCTTATTGCTTACTGCCTTGATTATTATTGCCATGACACAATTTCCAGTAAACAAAAATGTCTCCATGTGATTAGTATTTTTTTGGTTGCAAATCCACTTGCTGAGGTTGCTTATGCATTGATGCTTGTTTTAGTCATGAGAACATTTTAGTAGGAAGATCCAAATCTACATGTTTTTATTTTGCAATGCAGCCTTTTGGAAAGAAGATACTAGCATGGATTCCACAAAATTTATGGTAGTGTGAATGTTGAAAAGTATCGAAGGAATAGATTCCTTGATCTATGCCTTGATTCAAGGAATCTATTTGGATAAATTCTTAGTTGTGTATGAGTTCCTCTGATCAAGACGAGTTCCAGAAGTAGTCTGACTAGTGAAAGTTTGTGAAGGATGAGTCATATGTCCTATAGTGTGAGTTAAATTCGGGACTGAGTGAACAAGTGGAGTTAGCTTCCTAAATTTTAAACTGTGTTAGAGTGTGTTTAATTTTGTTAACTAGAAAATTTCCAGTTCAAATCGTGATTTAGAAAACTAACTAACAATATCCTAATAGAAAACATTGTAAGGAGGTCGAAGGCACACAATTAATCAGACAATTCTTGAGCATGAATTTGTGAGCAAGGAAGCTTCTGGATTATTGAGGAAGGAAACTTTATCTTTGGAGTGCATATAGAAATATGGGAAATCCCTATTTAATATGATCTCAATGAGTGCTAGGAAATAGGAGATTAATTCCTAGAATTTTTTGTCGAAAACAAATCAGAGTCTGTAGGGCGTATAGGAGGAGGAAGCAGGTCAACTATCAGGAATAGGTATCAAGCCTAGGATAGAGAAGAGAAATATGGTATTTTTATATTGGAACTATATTCTATGCATATCATATTTGTTGCTCAATTTTCCTTAATAAAATTTTGAAGCAAGCGGGGGTTTTCCCTATTGGGTTCCCTAGAAAAATTGTGTGTTTTGTTTTGTGACTTTTGTTGAATTATTTAAGTTCTATTCCATTGCGATTTGGTAGAGAAATAATGTGTGTGTGTGAAAATAAAATTTTATTTTAAATTATTCATAGCTGCAGATTAGAATTTCGTTGAAAATCTACATGGTATTAGAGTTGTGAACAGGAATCGATCAGCATAAGAGTCTTCAACTGTTGAATATGACAGCTCATATAGGATTTGGATTCAGATAGCATGATAGATTCGATGGATCCTAAAATTTTGGTGTTTTTAAGGTTCGTATATTTCTCCTTTTAGGTGAGTGTGGTGTGAAGGAATTCACTAAGAAAGGTGTTGGAGAACCTTCAGATCTAGATGAGTTGAGGCTCTTCCAAAAGTAGATGGAGAAGGCAAAGAGGATTATCCTGGATGAACTTGAGGATCATGTCATCCCTCATTTTGAAGTAAAAGATATAGCTAAGGAAATGTGTTTTTCCTTAGTCTATCTCTACCAGAATTGTTCCGAGAATCGAAAGATGGTCCTCAAAGAGAACGTGAGGAAAATCAAGATGCATAAGGGTGAGAGTGTCACTTCCTATCTCACTTGAGTTTGGGAATTTTGTGATGAGCTAGCAAAAATTGGAGAGAAGACCATAGACAAAGAGCTAGTGCATGTGGCTCTTAATGGGTTTACCAAATATTGACATACTTATTTTTAGAGTATTACTGGATGACATAAGTTTTTGAATTCGGAACACCTATAGTGACTTCATCCAGGAGGAGCTAAGGCTCATGCTAGTTTAGACATCTAGAAATAATGGCAAGGGTTCCAAGGTCAAGAAGAAGGAAGATAATCTTGTTCTTGCAATTAAAGTCAAAGGCAAGAAAGGAAAAGGGAAGAGAGAAAATAGTCAAAAGGGTGACAAGAATAATACATATCCAAATAAGATCAAATGCTTCCATTGCCATAATTTTGGACACTATTCTTCTAAGTGTCCTAACGGGAAGAATAAAGGTTCAAATAAAGAGCATGTAGTTGCATCAACTAAGGTAGATAATTTTGCCTCTCAATTTGAGAAGGAATTATCATTGATAGCTTGCATGGAAATCTCAGTAGGGAGAAATAGATGGTATTTTTATTCAATATACTATTTACATATCACTAGAAATGAAGATTATTTCAATCGGTTGGATGAGAAGGGTATACAGGTAAATATTGAGCTTGAAGATAATTGAAAGTATGCTACAAAGGGAATTGGTATTGTCATATTTGAAAGGGAGTCAGGTAGTACTCTTCATCTCAAAGATGTTCTCTATGTTCCAGGGTTGAAGAAGAACTTGGTTTCTATAGCTATCCTTGAGGATAAATGATATGATGTCACCTTCAACAAAGGTAAGGCTTACCTCTTCTGTATGTAAGAAGTAGATTTGTGTAAGGGTGAAAAATATCTGAAAGTTTCATGTAGGGACTAGTGCGACCTTGAGTAGCAAGGCAGGATGTGTACATGTATGTGAATTTTGGTGCAGAAGCATGCCACACTTGCATTCGTGAACAAATTGCCACAATATTACCAAGAATAGGTCTATACAAGAGTTGAGTGTGCAAGGGATGCAATATTGTCAAGTATTCCAACTCTTCCTTCCATGGTCGGGATAATAGGGACAAATATATTTTGGAGTTTGTGCATTCAAATGTGTATGCGCCCTTCTCTTCTCCACCACTAATGAGACACATATATTATGTTACGTTTAATGATATTTTTCTTGAAAAACTTGGATATATTTTTTGAAAAAGAAAGATGAGGTCTTAAACAGGAGTTTAAGGCCTTGGTAGAGAAGCAAATTGGGAAGAAAATCAAGGCAATGAGATGTTACAATGGTGTATAATATATATCCAATTCCTTCAACGGCTTTTGTGCCAAGGAAGGGATTAGGAGAGAGTTGATAGCAGCTCATAACCCTCAACATAATGGGTTCACTAAGAGGAATAACATGAGTATTGTTGGAAAAACTAAAGTTATGTTGCATGACTGATATTTTCCTAGGTTCTTCTGGGAAAAATCATGTAAGACTGTAGTATTTCTACATAATAGGATTCCACACAGGGTTCTTGGACGAGATACACCAAAGGAGGTCTTTAGAGGAAAGAATCCTTATTTTTTACAATTCTGAATCTTTAGCACAAAGGTATATTTTCATGTTTCTATATATAATAGGAAGAGTTCAGATGCAACAACAAAGAAGAGTATCTTTGTGGGGTATAAAAACACATCTAAGGCATATAGAGTGTATCTTTCAAGATCTAGGAGAACATTTCTCAAGAGATATGTGAGAATCCAAGAGGATTAGGCTCTAAGAGTTTCCTTAGAGTGTAAGAATATTGCAATACCCAAGGAGGTGGTACTCACTCTCAAAGAGGAGGCACAACCAACACCTCAATGTCAACCACAACCACATTCTAGTGGAAAAAGGGTAGTGTAGGAGGATGAGAATGAAAAACCAGGATGACAAAAAAACAAATCAGTGAGATAGAGCTAGCACAGGGAGGAAGAAAAAGAGGTGGGTTGAGAGGCTGATCCATCAGGCTCAAGAGTAGGTCGAGGCTCCTAGAACCATTTTTAGGTATAGTAAATTTTAAGTAGCCACAGGGGTACATAGGTTATATGACATTAATGTCGAAGTTATGAGTATGAAACTTGTTAATAGGTTTGGTGCAGTAGTATTCCTCTATAATGAAGAATGATGTCTACGAGGTTGTTCCATGAGATGAGAGAGGAAAAATGTAGTTATATCTATATGGGTGTACAATTTGAAGCATGGAGCAGATGGGAGTGTGGAAAATTTCAAAGCCAAGTTTGTTCCCAAAGGCTTATCACAAAATAAGGTCATAGACTAACAAGAGACATTTTCCCCAGTAGCATAATATTCATCCATTAGGAATATTCTAGCACCTATAGCATAGATGGGGTGGAATATCCAGGAGATGGACATGAAGACAAGATTCCTCAATGTAGTTTTTTAGGAGGAGATCTATATAGAGTATACAATGGGGTTTGAGTAGTTCAACAGAGACACACATGTGTGCAGGTTGAAGAGATATAGTTATGGGCTCAAGTAAGCACTGAGAGCATGATACACTTGGATTAACAAATAAATTTGAGGATTGGGCTTCACTAAGAACAAGGCATATGCCAATATATACTACATCATGGTTGCAAGGCTTCCTCTCATTCTATTTCTATATTTCGACAACCTTATATTGACTGGAGATGACAACTTGATCTGGGATTGAAATAAGGACCCTGCAAAGGATTTTGAGATGAAGGATATGGGGCTTCTTCACTATTTCCTTGGCATGGAGAAGGTGATGGTGATATATTTATGGTACAGGGAAATTATGTAGCAGATATTCTCCAGATATTTCGTATGCAAGATTGCAGGCCCATGACCAAACCTCTACTCACAAACTAGAGGAAGATGGTTAGTACTACAACAGAGTGAGTTGATCTTAGAGTATTCAGGAAACTCAGTGGATCATTGATGTACTTGGTTAGCACATGACTTGATATTTTTTTTGCAGTCAACTAGCGAGGTTAGTTCATGGTTGAACGAACAAGAGTGCATTTTGTTGCTACAAATCATGTGTTGAGATACCTCAGAGGTTGAACAGACTATGGATTGTGGTACAGATAGGTTTCATTAGGCTTGAGGCCTTCATTGATGTAGATTTTGTAGGGAGCTCAAAATACATGAGGAGTAGTTCAGGTAGCATCTTTGGCATTAGGTCAGCTATATCTTCTTCGTACAGCATGAAGTAGAGATCAGTTTCACTCAGTTCAATACTGGTCGAGTACATTGTTGCTAGTTAGGCAACTTTCCATGCTATTTGTATGAGGAAGGTACTTGTGGGAATTTTTAGATGGAGGATGGACCATACCATGATATATTATGATAATAAGAGTTGCATTAAAGTCTCTGAGAATCCAATGTTTTGTGATCGCTAAAATCATATCAAGATCTTGTATCACCATCTTAGAGATTATGTGTAGAAGGGGATAATCAAGCTACAATATGTTTCAATGATGGAGTAGATGACATAAATCATGACCAATGCATTGGAAAGAGGTAGTTTTTTTCATCACATAGGTAAGTTGGGACTTTTACAAAAGCCCTTCCTCTCTAAGAGGGAGTGTTGGAAAGTATCGAAGGAATGGATTCCTTGATCTATGTCTTGATTCATTGTTTGGAGATATTTTTAGAAATCTACAAGTTCCAGTGATGAGTAAAAGTTCAAGAAGTATTCTAACTAGTGCGAGTTTGTCGAGGATGATTTATCTATCATCTAGTGTGAGTTGATTTAGGAATTGAGTGAATATGTGGGGTTATCCTCCTAAATTTTAGGAGGATTCAGTTAACAAAGAATGTTGAATTTTGTTAACTAGAAAAGCTCCAGTTCAACTCCTAATTTAGAAAACTCACTAACAATAACCTAATCAAAAATTTTATAAGGAGATCAAAGGCACACAATTAATCAATCAATTCTTGAGTATGATTTTTTGAACAAGACATCTTGTGGAGGAATGACCTATGTTTTCCCTGAGCGAATTATTGAGGAAGAAAATTTTCTCTTTATAGTGTGCATAGAAATAGGGGAAATCCCTATTTAGTAGAAGCTTAGCCAATGATAGGAAATAGGAGATTATTTCCTAAGATTTTATGTCGGAAAATAAAAGCCTCTAGTGCATATAGGAAAAGGAAGAAGGTTGACTATTAGGAAGAAGTTTCAGGTGTAGGAAATGTAGGAAAATTATTCTATTTTCATATTAGAACCAGCTTTTATGTGTATTAGATATATTACTCAATTTTCCTTAATAAAAGTATGAACACATCGAGAGTTTCCCTGTTGGGTTCCCCAGAAAAATTGTGTTTTATTGTGAAAATTTTATGAAATTATTTATGTTCTACTGCGTTGTTATTTTGTAGAGAAATTTTGTTTCTGTGTGAAAAGAAAAATTGTCTTCAGATTGTTCATAGTATCATATCAGAATTTTGTGGAAAATCTATAGTGAATGCCACACTAAATAAATAAATAAATATGATAAATGCCGTGAAAATGAATCAAATGTAATCTATTGGTTAACAACGATATATCTTTATCCGTGAAACAAATTCATTCATTTGGGAAGTTATATAACGTACTGAAACTTTATAAGAAATATATTTGTTTGAAATAACTGAAAATATGAATGTTGTCAAGATGTCATGCAAAAGACTTAAGGGTGTCTATTTGATGAAAGGGAAATGAGTTCAAAATCCTATTAGCTATGTTTCAGGTTTCTTTGTAGCATACATTTGTAGGATTCCTTAAAAATGCTTGGTGCATTAACAATAAATTTTTGAAATGTTGACTTTGGTGAAACTTCACGGGTCTAACAGTGCCATCCCAAAAATTTTATCATTACTAACAATGTTTTTTTTTTTTTTCAAAACTCAGATCATGTAATTTTTACATTTCTATATTGATGTCATGGTTATTGTCAATATATTCTTATTATCCTATTAATAGTCAAATTCATTCAAATTTAAAATACAATTTAAAAAACCTACTACTATAAGAAGCAGGAACAAACAAGTGACACAAAAAATAAGTACAGAAAATAAAAAACCACAAATACTGTGAGTTGTGAGAAACAAACCTATACTGCATCTAGCAAGTGCCCTTCATCTTTATATAAAATTCCAAAATGTGTGAGGAAAAAATCATTGGAGGGATCAAGTGCTAGAGCTTCTGAAAATCATTCATATTCCTTCAGAATGAGACCTTTTATTTGGAGACAAATTCCATTTCCAATGTGAGCCTCGACGGTGATAGGCTCTGTTTCCAGAGAAAATTCATAGAGACGAAGTGAATCTACAAACTTATTCCTCAATTATAGTATATTGACATATGACAATACATATTTACCTTAAAACCTTCTTAGCGATGATGATGATGGGGAGGAGAGAGGGAGAAAAGAAGAAGGAGAAGTAAGGCTTGTACTAGAAGTTTTTCTCATTTTATGAGGGCTCACTGAATAATGACACATTGCTCCATCAAAATTTGAAGGTAATGCCCACTGTGAGTGCTCATTGTTGACTGCAACATCGCCACTCTCTTCAAGGATTAACTATTTGAGACTAAGGATACTGACTCACTTCTCCATCAGCATTAGAAGGTAATGGTCTCTCTGATTGCTCATTGTTTCCTACAACGTGCCCACTCTCTTCCACCTTTCACTGTCCGAGATTGAGTGAATTGAGTTTCTATCCCTGCCATCACTTGACACATTCCACTCTTCAACACACCCATTTTTCCATACTGCTCCACTTCACAACCTCGATTTACCAAAGTAAAAAGGCATACACATAGTTACAAACTTATTTCAAAAAATCATATAGTAACCCCATTGAAAATCATTACCAGCGATTGATTAATTACTCCACTAAAAATATTTAGTAGTGATGGATTAAATCCTCTGATAACACCTCACGCAAATTTATTAGAACACGACACATTCAAAATAAAGACCCTAATCAAAATATAAAATGCACCCAACATTTGGGATGATTTCCTTACCATCGGACAGAACAAAGTCTAATAAGATGATTACCTAATGATATGGAAAGACAGAGTTGAAAAAGACTTTCAAACCTTGAAATGTTAAACTCCCACCAAATTAATAAATGCTAAACTTCCCCCAAATTAATGAAATAGTATAGGGAAATATAAAATCCAAAAACAGAGTCGAGATCACTTTTAAAAAAATTGAAGAGGGAAACAAGGATGGCTCTAGTAACACTGAATTGGGTAACAAATGGGTAATGAAGAGAGAATGTTATAGGTTTTAATAAGGAAGATACTTTTAAATAATATTTCCTTTTTTTGGATTCTATGCTTCTGTGATCCATCATATAAATTGTAAAAAATATTCGTTAATAATCACATGCAATGGAACATTGTCGACGTGTTTTGAACCAACCAGTGCGGTTCATCATCAGGACTTGGTGAGAGATTAGATCAAGACATTAAGTTTAAATAGATGTAGAGATGGCTAAACTAGCCGTTAGGAAAAAGATTAGTTTGACTTTTTTTTTTAAATAATTTATTTATTTATCTATTTTTAAATATATATTATATTTCTAATTAATAACGACTAGTTTTATTTTTATTATTAAAATATTTTACTAATTTACTCAATTAATTAATGGACTAATTAACTTATTAATTAATTATTTAATAAATATATATATAAATTTCATATTTTATTTAGTTTATTTGATTATTTAATTATAAATTTTATTTATTTATTGAAGCGCGAGGTCTAAATAAAAAATCAACAAGGACCTAAAAAAAGAAGAAGAATGAAGATAATAACAAATAAAAAAAAATTATAAAATATAAAATATAAAAGAACAACATATCAATATATATATATATATATATATATATATATATATATATATATATATATATATATATATATACATATATATATATATATATGAGATATATATATATATATCAATAATAATACTAATAAAAAATAATAATAAAATATAAGAGATAAAAATTAAAGATAAATTGAAAAATAAAGGAACAATAAGCAGGGTAGGAAAAAAAAAAGGCAATCATGAATACAAGGCAGGTATCCAACACGTGCTGATGATCCAGCCATCATCTCCATTGCGATTAATGGGTCTTTTTTCAATTTCTAAGGCCTATCTTAACTTCCGATGATGGAAATGGTTGACCCTAGCAATGACCTTAGCCCTTTCGATGCGTATATGATGGTTAGTCTTTTCTACATGTTCAGCTAGGGAAAACGAGTGGGATATTCCATGTTTAATGTCATTATCATGCTCACAAATCCTTTAACTTATAGACTGACCCATTTCACTAATGTAGGGAGTCCCACAAGAACAAGGAATGATGTTTACACCTTTCCCATCCCTAGGGTCAATCAGATCCTTAATCAATTTGAGAGAGCTACGAATCGTGTTAAGGGGCTTGAACGACGAAGACACCTTATGCTTCCTAAGGACCCTAGCAATTTTATTAGTGTTTCCCTGAATGAGCGGAAGACGCACATTGCTGGACCAATGACTAGCATCTTTATTGTTTTTAATTAAAGGACCCTTTTCTCCTTTGAGGAAATATTTAAGGCCTTGGGACCTACTATAACCATTTTTACAAAAGAAACTCAATATATGGGACTTTTCTCCTTCAAGGTGAGACTCGTCAGATATCCTCAACGCCCTCATCTCTAAGGTGTTTAGGACACCTAACTTTTTAGCATGGAAATGGTGTGAACTAGCATGAAGATATTGCTCAGTATGGGTTTTATTTTGAAAAACTTGATGGGAGAAAGTACCATAATCTTTTCTAGAGATAAGAACATCAAGGAATGGAAGATTACCATCCACCTCATACTTCATGGTGAATTTTATGGAGTACGATTGATCACTAAGATGAAGGAAAAAAATATCTAACTTTTCTTTTCCATGCGGCCACACGACACAAATATCATCTACAAACCTTTTCCAATGCTTTGTCTTGAGGAGGCTGGAACCGGTTGTTAGAAGGAAGATATTATAGATCACACACATTATTATATTTAGATTTATTTTACATTCTTTTTAAATAGTATTTCTATTTTTTATTCAATTTCTTTGTCTTTTCTATTGTTTTTGTTGATTTTTATAAAAAAATTATTTTATATGTCATTAGGAAAATTTTAGTAGATAGTTAAAATAAATCTCTGTAAACTAAAATGATTAAAAAACAAAACATTAATAGATGTTCATATAAAGGCATGGAAATAAATTCTTGGAAAATTAGAAAAGGAGGAAAAGGTCAAAAGTGAGAGTGTGACATGAGGTGTGGACCTTAAATACTAGACATGTCTTATTGAATGGATATTTAGTCTTAAGTCACGATATGGGCACCATAGGAGGTATTTATCATCACATGTGGGAGTTAGTGTGTATGATATGGTTAGGAGACGAAAACAAGGGCCTTATTCCCTAAATTAATCTTTCTCATGCTTAATTTCCATGAACAATACCAAGAGATACGAATATGGCCAATTAGTATGTTTTGTATGATAAGAATGGGTCTCATGGCCTTTACTGTGGCGAAGGAAAGAAAAAAAAGGACTTAAGTCATAAATAGTGAGTGACATGATCACATTAGTTATTTACTGTAAGCGATATTACATGGCTTCTAGGAGGGATGTGTCTACCATTCAAAGGTTTTGCACACCACAATTGGTTCTTGGAGCATCGTCATTGGACCTTAATGAAATTAGGAGGTTTTCAAATCACATATGATAATTAAAAGTGTATAAAGAGCACATTTAACCAGGTTTGAGGGCACAATTTATACGTATCATAATATATATTAGGGGGAAAATGGTTTCCAGTGCTATGGTCTAGTCACACAAAAGACCCCATAAATTTGTGCATTGGGATATCCCCAATATTCAGTAAGCAATCCAAAGTGAGAGGATTTGTTGATAAGGTATTGACAATAGAAACAAAACTCTAGTGTGAAACTTTAGAGACAAAAGGGCATTCAAAATTTTAACAATGTAGATGGATTGAGATACACCTTTCTTTGTAAATTTTAACACTGCGGATGGATTCAAAGACCCCTCTACTGAATGTCACACTTCGATATAAAAATTTAAATTTTCCATTTCCGAAGTGACAAAATTAAAACTTACTAACACAAATGACTAATTCATATACATCTTGTACTTTTTATTTGGTCATATTTTTTATTCTTACTATAATAGTCATTTATGTTAATAATTATTAATTTTTTCACTTATATCTAGTCATATATTTTATTCCTAGAGTAAATTAGTCATTTAAGTTAGTCGCTTTTAGTTTAGTCACTGATTATCTAGTCATATATTTTTTTCCAAGAATAAATTAGTCATTTAAGTAAGTCGATTTTAGTTTAATCACTTATTATCTAGTAGTATATTTTATCCCTAGACAAAATCAGTCGTTTAAGTTAGTCATTTTTATTTTGGTAACTTGAAATTGTTGAAATTTAGTAATAATTGACATTAAATAATTGCAGTCGCTAACATTTTTAGTCACCTAGTCACTAATTTCGTCATTTTCTACTATTTTAAATTGACTATATTATGAACCCTAACACGAACTTGAATTTTTAACACAATTTTGAAAACTCTCAGCAATGCGCAAACCTATGGCAATGTCCTATGGGGGGGGTCTGCCCTCGAGCCTGTAACTACCCCCATAAGTTATTTGTCTCGATTGGTTCTGCCCTGACCACCCACTTGCATTTGACATGGCCTGTCCATGGAAGATCATAGTGGGAGGATTTTTTATCCCCCCTCCTATGACCTCCCATTCAATGGTGTGGCGACATAGTTTAATAGCATCAATTAACAGAACTTTTACCCACTCTCTAGTCTAGGGACACCTCCCGCAATGAACATCCATCTTGAAGTTGCATAAGCTGCAGCAATTGTTACATCGTCCACCTGTATTCCAAAATCAAAAGAACGCCTAAAGATTGTGCTTCCAAGACAAAAAATTAATGCAAAGATTTAATATATGAATGATAATGCTTTGATCAACACATTTATGGGATTCTAGCTGAGTGAAAAGGCCCTCCTCGGATGCATCGCCACCAAATAGAAACCGAAAGGAAATATCGACCTACAACTTGGCTCAAATTTTTTTCTTCAACATCATATTTACATGCAAAAATATAAGAAATATATATTCATGGATGATAACCCCCAATTCTTCAATTCATCCAGCCTTTTTCTTCGAGATTGGGTTGAGTGCCTCAATCCTAACAAGCAAGAATTTAGATGCGCTCCATTGTGGATTCATCTCTATTCATTACCTCAGGACTATTGCGACGATGATACACTAAAAGAGATTGGAAACATGCTCAGAGAATTCATTAAAACCATATATGAGAAAATAATCAATAAGCATATGACCAATGCAAGGATCTGCATCTACATGCACATAGCCAAAACTCTTCTGGATGAGGTAAGTCTTCTTCATGATGATTTTGGATGGATAAATATTGCAGATAATGAACACACACCATATAGATGCTGAAAATGCTACATTCATTGGCATATATTCAAATATTTCCCTCTTAATCCAAGCTCCTCCATGAACAAGGAATCTGCAATCAAAATTCACCGATAGACAAAGACATATGAGGAAGCCACACACTGCTCGTTCCACTAAATATCCTTCAACCATAAAAAACTTTGATACTCTCGCTAATTTAAACTCAAAAACCCCTGATATTCCCAGCTCCTTAGATCCGCCCATGCAGGAAAATACACAACAACAAGAGAATCCAATGACTATGCAGCCTCCTGACTTGCACAAAAAATATTAGACCTATAACCTTCCTTCTATAGACTCTAGTCTGCATTTGATCCACCAACAACAATGGATGAGGAACGAAAAAGTATTGACTATGTAGATATAAATATCCTAGGTCTTGAAGATGCATGCAAACAGAAAGACTATCTCTCAATCCTGAACCAACACATCTAGAACTAGATGAAGTCCTCTCCTGAGGCCAAAAACTGTAGGCATTCAAGGGGTAATTTGTCTCAAGACCAAGAACATTCTGAAGGAATAGAGGAGAAGTGAAAGAAGAACAGATATGCAGTGACTTATTGTTTTTGGAGAAGAACTCGTAGGATTTGACAGATATCCAAAGCTAACCATTTTCTACTCCATTATTCTGCAAAGTTCTCAATGAAGCTAATCTCATGGAATATAACAGGTCCAAATAGTTCTTCAAACCATCAACTAATAAATAAGAGATTAGCTGAAGAAAATCCCTCAATTTTCTTTATGCAATAAATTAAATGTTATGGGATGACCCTGGACATGATCTTTACACAGATATGGGAAGGCTATCAAACTATAGTAGTAGATGCCTATGGGGCCTCGGGTAGGCTAGCAATAATCTAGAATCCACTATTAATAACTCTTGGGAACTTCCATGCTACTCACAATTTTATTCAAGCCTCTTTTAATCTTCTTGCAACAAACATACATGGATATCTCACAGATGTCTATTTTCCCAAGGCAGTTAGAAAAAAAATAGATCGGTTGAATTACATCGAATCCCTCAACCTTCAACTCACTTTTCCTCTTTGGGTGTTAGGGGGATACTTCAACATGATTACGAGCATTTAATAAAAGAAAGGAGGAAGGCCAAATATGAATACTAATAGCTTCATATTGAAGCACTTCATTCGTGATAATAAACTAATAGAACTCCATAATTCCAATGGAGTCTACACCTAGAACAATAGGCATGGAAAAAAACACCAGATCACTTCACTCCTGGACTATTTTCTGATTACAGATAATTTCATATATTTGGGAGGCAAGATGGATGCCACTATATCCCCTACGACATGATTTGATCATTGGCTTATCTAACTTTAGTGGGTCAAACCTAGCTTGCCGACTCTTAGCCCCTTCTGATTTGAAAATTTCTAGTTCACGCATCCCGCATTCAAAGACCTCATCACAGAATGGTGGTCCTCTTTCTTGCCTAACAATGGTTCCAAAATGTTCCAATTCCAGCAAAATTTTAAAATGCTCAAAGGTAAACTGTAATTCTGATTCAAAATACCTTTGGCAACATTTTCAATATCCAAAAAGATATCGAGAGGCAAATGTCGGATCTCCAACAAACAATAATCCTGGAAGGGTGAAAAAAATATTCCAATGACTTCGAAATAAAGCTAATGGCCCAAATGGAGGAGAACATAATTCCAGAAGAAATCCTTTGGAAACAAAAATCATGGATTAAATGGCTAAACTAAGGTGAAAGGAACACTAGATTTTTTCATCCCTCAACCATTCAACACCGGATGCACAAACAAATTCTAGTTCTAAAATCTCAGAATGGTGATCATCTACAGCGTTATGAAGATATTAAATAAGAACTCCCGGATTACTTCAAAGAAACCCTTAAGGAACCCAAAATTCAATGAAAGGAGGCCGTCACAAATATGAAAGAGTGTATCTCAAGGTTAGTCACCAAAGAACACATCCAATTGCTTCTCCAATAAACAACCATGCAAGAAATAAAAATGGAAGTTTTCCAGCTTAAGGAAGGTAAAGACCCTGGCTAGACGGCTTCACTACAAATTTATTTCATTTCTTTTGGGATGTCCTCAAGTAGGAAGTCTGGGATCTAGTTGAGGAGTCATGAAAATCTCACCGGGTCCTTCGAGCTCTAAACGCAACCTTTCTCTCACTAATTCCTAAGGAGGATCAGGAAGTGTCTCCAAGTAAATACAGACCTATCGATCTTTGCAATTTCATATATAAAATCATTTCCAAGGTTATTTCTAACCATCTCAAGCTTCTCCTTCCGTTGCTTATTTCTCCCTAGCGAACGTGATATGTTGAAGATAGGCAGATTCTTGATGGAATTATCCTCACCCATGAAGTCATCCACTCCCTCAAAGTTTTGAAAAAACCCGGAATACTTCTCAACATTGAGCTATCAAAAGCCTTGAAAAGCTTAGATGGACGAACATTAGACAGGTTCTCCTTGCCTTTTGGTTATGCCATACTTGGGTTAGTAGGACCATGAGTTTGCTCACTTCTCCCTTTTTCTCTATCCTTGTTAATGGGATCCCTTCAACCACCTTCACCCCATCGAGAGGCATCATATAGGGAGGTTAACTCTCTCCATTCCTCTTTTTTCTTAGGGCTGAAGGCCTTAATCATCTCATCAAGAATGTTGCCCAATATCAAGCTCTAAAATGAATTCTAATCCACAACAAACCACCCATTTCCCATCAACTATATGTGGACAACAACATTATCATGGGTTATTCCTCAATGCAGGAAGCGATAACTCTCAAATATCTTTTGGATTGTTTCTCTCATGCCTTGGAAACCACTCTTAATCCCAAGAAATCCCATATTTTCTTCTTCAATATAACCATCCTTGCTCAATGTAATATTGCTAGGATATTTTGATTCATGGTCACTTCTCTCCCCTCCAAATATCTTGGAGTCCCTCTTATCGAAGAATTACCCATCAAGCATACCTCCTGGGAAGAGATGATCAACAAGATGGAAGCCAAAATCCCTTCTTGGACCTACCACTCTCTAAATATTGTGAGTTGTTTTCTACTAATAAAATATGTCTTACAGTCATTGCCCCTTTATCTCTTCTCTTTATTATGGATTCAAAATGGGTTCTCAAGTACATTCGCAACCTTCAGAGTACCTTCTTGTGGAGAGGCAACAAGGATAATCGAAAATGGGTGTTGGCTGCGTGGAAGGATCCCTACACTCCAAAGGCTCAAGGCGGTCTCGAACTGAGAGATCTAGAGCAAAGAAACAAAATCATAGGAGCTTCAATCTGGTGGAAGTGGGTCTTCAACACTCACGTGCCTTGCGATGACTTATGAACCACTAAATATTCTCCTACTTGGCCTTGAGAAGACTTAATCACATTCCATCAAGATCCTAAGGGCTCCTTGATCTAGAATGCAGTCAGTCAACATAAATACCTCATTCAAGCTTAGAGCTTTTGGTAAATTCAACGAGGCATGCAGGCTCATTTTTGGGAATATTATTTATAGAAAATTCCATGCCTTTATTTCATTTTCCATCATCCTCTATGGAATGCCAATATGCGCAAGAGAGATAAAAACAAGGTTAAAAAATTATAGGCTCAAGAGGTAACTCAGGGATTCAGAACCGGCTACCAACGAATAACTGGCATGAAAACTGGCACGAAGATACACATAATTTAGGAACGACTAGATATTCCATGCTGAGGATACACACCTTGTGTCACCTTCTCAACCAAGGAAGCTTATCATCTACTTCATCACCTGGATCATGGTCAAACGAATAATATTTAGAGGAAAATCTAGAATGAAAAACTCTGGCCCAAAGCTTCCACCTTTTTGTGTCTCAGAAAAAAAAGAATCCTCACCTGGGAAAATATCCCAAAATGAGGCTTTGTGAAGCCCTCACAAGCCCCTCTTTCTGAAAATGACACTGAGACAAATAAAAATCTTTTGGACCTCTGCACAATGTCAAACATCTCCTTAGATAGGATCGTGACCTTATGCAGAAGAACTGATAGAGCTTAGGGAAACATCATCCAAATGCTCAGCGACTGGAATGGGTCCCCATTCCCAAGAAAGCTCATGAATCGCCTCTAGCTACTCATCCAAGGCCTTCTAACTTGGACTCTCTGGAAGAAATGAAGCAACAAAATATTCAAGGGCATCAGTGGCACTGAGGAGACATTTTGGAAAACATTTTGCATTTATTTGAAGGATACTCTAGCCCTCGCTTCGTTGTAAAACTAGGACATACTGACAACCACTTTTGATCACCTAATTTGCAATAATTGGGGTCTCGATCTCACCCACTTCCCCATCTCCTCCCCATAGCTGAAGGCTCCATGTAGTATCCCTATTTCTACTGCTTTTATTAGATAGTTGAAAAATCATAAAGGTTCAGTTGGCCTAAAGGAAAAAAAATTATTGTGGACATATTTTATTCTTCTAAATTTAATAAATGTGGAATTTGAATAATTGTGCAATTACTACAGTATAAATGGAGACTGGGATTTCAAGTCCATGAAGATGGATAAGATTCCAAAGACTTTCCCATATTTGTAAAAATTCCTTGGAGAAAATAAATTAAAATTTAATATGAGATTGGAGATAAAAATCTAAAAAGATACCTCAGTAAAGTGGAAATTTACTGAGAAGAGGTGAAATAAAACTAGAAAGAGGAAAAAACTAGTTTTAAAGTACTTTTGTGGAAAAACCAAAAGGAAAACCAAGGAAAAAAGGAACATGTTGAGGGGAAAGCAAGATTAAAGAAGCCATTCCTTTGTAGACAAGAGGTTGTCTTCCTTGGAGGAATTGGTCTCTACTCAAGGAGAGCTATGTAGAGAAAGCTCAAGGTTGGGTGGAAAATAGTCTTACAAAAATTAGTATGCACAAATAAATTCAATTTTGTGCTATGAATTTTATTTTGATAGAAAGTGTGAGATTATCCATTTGTATTGAATTAGATTTTAATTCTATTAGATAGAAGTGGTAAAGAAAGGCTAATTTTGTACGTGATTAAATACTGCATAAATTGGTGAGTTGCTGTGTATATTTTAGTCATATAGTTTGGTGTATTTAATAAACAACAACTATAGAAATATTAGTTGATCTATATGGTTACACAGACAAGTAGAATTATACAACAACACTTATAAGTTCTAAACCCCATTTATAGGTTTAAATCAAAGGTTAGGTGCTAAATAATATTTCTATAGAGAAATACAATATAGATAAATATATTAAAGAGAAGGAAACTTAATGTATATACCAGAAATGTATTATTGACATGACTATTTAAATTCCAAATAAGATATGCTATCATAAAACAAGCTTGAATACAATTAAAACTTATTCCATATTCTCAAAAATATCATAAAAGACAAAACTGAAGGAAATACATACATGAAATTAAAATTCAGCTAAGTTTTTTAGAATGAGTACACAGTACAATAGTGCAATAATGTAAGCCATGATAGTGTATGGTACACATATTATAATTTAATTTTGTCATAGATTATAGACAAAATTCATAGTCCCAAATTTAACAATACAATAAGATTATGAAATTGTATTCAGTTTAGAGTTATATAGGCTAAATTATCCAAAGGGATATAGACCAACATGTATAGAAGAAACCATAGTCTATTTTGAAATTATGAGTGATTGATGTAATCATGAAATTATAGAAGAATATTTAAAATGCAGCCATGTACAGGGAATCAGGGGTAGTACCTGTACATAAAAAAATATAAATGAGTTAAATTGGGTACAAATTGTCTTTGAAATTAAGTAAAGACATAAGGATTAACTCAAGGAGAATAGAATTTGAAAAGGATGCTATTACCTTCTTGGTATTAATTTGAAAGTGGTATTAAATCTGCAGATAAAAATGTGGAAAATCATTAGTGAAGAAATTTGACGAAAACATAAGTGGAATAAGAAAGTAAATTAATGAAATAGAAGGAAGTGTACTTTGCTTCTCGTAAAGAGAGTGAAATGGAGAGAAACTTTGCTAATCTGGGAATCAATGAAATTATTCTTGTATAATAAAGAATTTTATTAATTGAGGGAATTAATGAAATGCTACTAAGATTAAATCCATATTATTTTCACGTAATCTATGGGTATAAAATGTGAAGTTACTGTAGAAATTTAATTTATAAAATCAGATATATATAACTGTTTAGTTATATAAGGGTTGAATAACCACAGTGATTTTTTAGGAATATATATTCATAAAATCTAACTAAATTTCAAATAGAAATCATTAAAACATATGTATAGAATATATATTGAATTATTCTAAATTCTATTAACGAATTATTAACACAACAACTTAGCAATTATTCTTGCAATGGAATTATTTCAACACGAGGTGAAGTCTTCCAAATGTCTAATTATAAATTCAATTGATAATCGAAATGGAATAAATACATTCCTAAAATTATGAGGAAGACGTAAATAAATTTATTGTGATAACGTTAAGCTAAATAGCAATTTGGGGAAATTTTACAAGTGGAATTCTCATAGAAAGAGAAAACCTGGAGCAAATGAAATAATTTCTTGAACCAAAAATGAAAGTGGAAATGGAAAATTAGATATGCATATAAGATTTCAGACTCAGAAATTTATCATTCATATAGATGAGAATAAAATTAATATTGAAAGAAATTACATAGAGGTATATTCTGGTGGAAGTCTCCATAACTAAATCAGAAATCAAAATGGATGTATGGAGAAAATATCCGCATCGTGGCATATATATATATATATATATATATATATATATATATATATATATATATATATATATATATCCATGTGTGTGTGTGTGTGTGTGTGTGTGTGACTTCATTACCAATGATAATTAAAAATAGTGAGAAATGACTGAAGTTTAAGCAAGAAACAAACTCAACTATCTTATTTCTAGGTTGATGGAATAAAATGGAAATTATTAAATTAATAACACATTCAAAAGTTGGGACAGATTTGTTCCAAAAATGAAAAATACCTAACCTAGAATGGCAATGGTAAGCCTCAGAACTATAACTCGATTTACCATGAAAATTCTTACCTGATTTTTGTAGCAGATAGGGAACTTAAATGAAAATGAATTCAATAAAACCAAAACATGGGGAAAGAGTTAATTAAGAGTTCATTGCAGACCTGCAATAGAAAATGAAAAAGGCTAATTGCATAGATAGAAAAATATGGGAAATTCCAAACCATAGAATGATATTATCTCTGGTCTAAAACTAAAATGAAATCTTAGCTGAGAGAGAGAGGGCATCGTGAGGATAATGCCAAGTATCATGGCAGAGGTTGCCATCCGTTTCATTTATTTGACCTGCGTAATCATTGAGATAGTCGTCCCTAAGGCCGCGACTGCATGAAGAAATGAGGGTTTGCAGAGCCGAAGGTCATGAGTTCCAAAATGAAAAATGATAGACCTTGGTTAGGGTTTGGTTGTTGTAAAATCCCACAAGGAATATGACTTGATCGAAGCCATACACATGACTCCAATCCAATGCCAAAAAAATAACAAGCCATGTGAACTCAATTAATTCAAATGTATTGTAAGATGGGAAAATACTGAAACTTATAAATCACATAAAATTAATGATGAGTACAAAATTTGGAGGTTAAATTTCGAATCACCAAACATGTATACGATTATACTTGAAATTAATAAGTGATAGAGATATTAATCAATGGATATATTAATATAATATATGTGTCAAGTCAAAAATCAATAAATCGTATTAAAAATGTATGGTTTGAACACTTATCAATTAACAAAGAAATGTTAAAATGATACAACGTTGGTATGTGTCAATAGTGGATGGTAACAACATGGATAATACAAAACCTTATATGATAATTCCTAACTATGTCTATTAAAATTTTGAATTTGTACAATGATATATACATCGATATTACGAAAGGGTGAGAAAATCCTAGTAATATTAGTATATTATATTAAGAAAGGAATGAAATCCTTTACATAGATTATAAATACCTCTAAATTTATTAGAAGAATATATGTAGGTATTTATGAGGAATGACCATATGATGGTAATATAAAATACCATAAGATATTCAAGTTATACTTTAATGTAATAGATGGAGAATATTATTACAAGGTTAACTTAGAATGGAGAGTATAAAGAGTATAAGTATAAAGAAATTAATATACATATTATAATAATGATTGTAATAGAATGAGATAATGATGATGTATCATCAAGTGGAAACAACAAGGAAAACTAAATATGAAATAGTCAAGTTATACAAGTATAAGAAATGGAAGAAATGTTATACTTGGATCCATGAATGATAAATGGAAAAAAAATAATTTGTGGTGAGTCAAGTTGTTACAGATGGTATAAAAGCCCATGTCAAAACACTAGGCATATATGTGTCCTCACACATGAAATTAAAATCCAAAATTTTTCTAGAGTAAATTTTATTTTTGAATAATTTTTTCACTAATTAAATTTCTGTGTATAGTGATTTAGTGCAGAAAATACAACAATAATTATGAGCGATGGAGGAGGTATATTTTTAGATCTAGGTGGTGAAGGAAATCCACCAGATCAAAATGTTCATTTGTTGGATATGTTCCAGCAAATGCAACAATAATTGGTTCATCTGAGAACTAGTAATGAATGACTGTTGCAAGCCAGTGAAGAACAAGAGAGATTGATTAAGGAATTAACCCCAAGCTCTATTAATGAAAGTGAATACCCAGGAAGAAAAATAAAATAAGTTGAAACCCGCTGAAAAGGGTCTGAGGATGGTGAAGTAACTGGACATCAGTCCAGAAAGAAAAATGAATTGCAAGGAGAATTCAAAAAAATTATACCTCCCACTTATGATGTTGAAGGTTGTCTTCTTAATATGGTAAAATAATATCAACTATATTAATATCGAAGTAACCTAAAAGCCAAATTGGTTATTTACCAACTACAAGGTAAGGCTACCTTGTGGTGGGAAGAAAAAAAATGGTGCATATATTAGATGAGAAAAATGTGACTTGGGAAGATTCCAAACTAAATTTAAATCTAGATATTTGAATGAAAGATACTATTATCACAAAGTCAAAGAGTTTCATGAGCTGAGATTGGGACAACTCACAATTGATGAGTTTGTTAAGAAATTCCCAAACCTGCTTCACTATGCAACTTATATTAGAGAAGAGAAGGCTAATGTACAACGATTTTTAAATTGCCTACCTACTATCTACCAGGAGAGAATATAATTTCACAATCCCAAGACAATGTATTAAGGGGTACATAAAACAATACTATATTATGAGTAGTTCAAAGGTAGAAAAGATCAGCTGAAAATTTGGCAAAACAAAGAAAATGGGAAGGTGACTCTAGTGGTAAAAGAATAAAACCAACATACTTGAAAAACTTTGGGAAAAATCATCAAATTGAGAAGTTTAGAAAAAATTGACAAAATCAACTAGCCCAATCACAAAGTGTATCTAAACAGATAGATATAAACACCAATAAGGATGGAACAGTAAAAAAAAAGGAACCATTAAAGTGTTAGGGCTATGGAGAACCTCATCTGTTATGTGACTGTCATCATTGAACAATTCAAAATATTCAAGTATTGAGAGAAGAAACTACTATAAATGATGTTGCTAGAAACATTCCATGAATCAGTTCTGCACTAGATGATCATGGAGATGAACATCAATTAACCATGATAAAAATAGAAGGTCTGATTTTTGAACAACCTATTTATGTTTTGATAGATATAGGAGAAGGTTTAAGCTATATATGTCCACAGCTCGTGGAAAAGTGAAAACTGAAATCAGAAAAATTTCAACAAGCATTGTTAGTTCAGTTAGCCACTAGAAGAAAAATAAAAGTGACCCATAAATTACCAAATATTTTTGTAAGATTAAATGGGTCTCCAACAAGACTGAATTTAAATATTTTATCTTTAGGTTCATATGATGTTTTAGTGGTAATGGATTGGTTATAAAAACAGAAAGCAATAGTTAATTGCTTAGATAAAATAGTTGACTGTGTAGATGGTGAGGGGAAACCAATGATAGATAGTAAAGGAAAAACCTGGACCAATATCAGTAAGACAAATTTCAGTTCTACAGTTAAAAAGAACAAAAAGGAAAGGTTGTCAAGTGTATGTTGTGAAAGTGGAGGAATTAGGAGAACAAATTGCAAAGGAAATTGTAGCTAATTTACTAGTAATTAGAGTATTCAAAGATATATTTCCAGAGGAAATTCGTCAATTACCCCCTAAAATAGAAATTGATTTTTCAATTGAATTGGTACCTAGAGCTACACCTATCTATACAATACGCTATAAAATCAGTACTCCTGAGTTGTTATAATTAAAACTACAACACAAGATTTGCTGGACTAAGGTTATATTGCACCAAGTGTGTCCCCATCGGGAGCACCTGCACTATTTGTTAAAAATATAGATGACACATTCAGTATGTGTATAAACTATACAGAGCTAAATAAACTGCCTATAAAGAATAGGTATCCTCTACCTAGAATAGATGACTTATTTGATTGAGTGAGAGAATCTAATATATATTCAAAGATTGATTTAAGAATAGGCTACCATAAACTGTGAATTATGGATGAATACCTAAACAAAAATGCAATCAAAACTAGATATGGGAACTATTAGTTTGTAGTTCTACATTCTGGGTTGACTAGTGCACCTGCTACATTCATATGTCTAATGAACAATGTGTTACATAAATATCTAGACAAAAAAATAAGGGTGTTTATTGATGATATTTTGGTATATTTCAAGAATGAAGTAGAACATAAAGAACATATTAGAGTTGTCTTACAAACACTTAGAGAACATAGGTTATATGCCAAACTTACCAAATGTGAATTTTATAAAGATAAAATTTAGTATCTCAGTCATGTAATTTCAGGAGAAGGATTGGCACTAGATCGAGGGAAGATACAAGCTATCATAGACTGGCTTGTACCTAGTGATGTAAGATCTTTCACAGGAATCACAAGATACTACAGGAAATTTTTCGAGGGACTGTCAGCCTTAGCTTATCCCATTACATCTCTATGGAAGAAGGGAGTGAAGTTTCTGTGGACAACAAAATGTCAACATAGCTTTGAATAGTTAAAAATTAAACTAACAACTGCTCCTATTTTCAAGATTGTTGATCGAAAAAAAGAATTTTTAGTGTGTACAGATGCTTGTACAGAAGGATAAGGATGAGTGTTATTAAAATAAAACTTATTCATAGCCTATGAGTCAAGAAAACCAAAGGAACATGAACAAAACTACACTGTGTATGAGTTAGAGTTAGTTGTTGTCATACATGCTTTGAAGATTTGGAGACATTATCTGTTTGAAAAGAGGTTTGTATTGCTAACAGATCACATAGTTTGAAATAATTTTTCACACAACG